>OZ022498.1:70387091-70987091 GCA_963989385.1 Ctena decussata | reverse complement strand
AAATTTCAAGTATTATAAAGCTATGGTGAGATTGAGAAGGCGAAAAATTATCAAAAATAAGGTTTATAATTAACAATAACAACGCTTTCGTGAGCCTGGTAGTTTTATAGCGAATTAATCTTTTTCCTTCTTTTTTGAGAAAGGAGCGATTGCCTTGTACTGGCGCACAAAAATTGTAGAGTGATTTGTTTAATGAGCTGAAAAGACTTTAAAATGTATCCATTAGTTAATCATCTATCCTTTGATGATGTTGAAAAGATCAGAGACCACTGCCATCAAATTAGCAGTTTTTATGATTACAGACAATTGCCGATGCAGCGATTGAAGTGATACACGCTTTATAATTGACCAAAACCGTGAAAGGATTGGTGATTGTTCACCGATTAAGACGATGGGTGGATGGATGGGACATCATGGCTAAAACATTTAATAGAAAATTATACTACTAATAATATTTCATTATTTATTGTATTCTTAAAGTATTCGAATGAATACATCTATTTTTAAGAAGCGGTTGTATGGAACATTTTAACCGAATACAAATTACCGAAACTGATATACATATTTTATATAGTGAACGCCCCCCAAAAAGACGAAATGATGCCAAACTGACAGTTCTATTAGTTACCATTTCCGTGAAAAGCGTAAATCATCTATTATTTTTTTATTTGTTTTATTTTCTATTTATTTATTTATTGATTTGTAGCGGTTAAAGCCATTAAAATGAAATTCTAATTTCTTATGAAAATTTCCCGTGCCTTTACGCATGGAAAAATCTCCCCTTTCGCCATTTTACAAAGGGGATCTAATTTTGTGACTTTCTCTTTGCTTCCCTTGATATGGAGACCTTTCTTAAGGTCTACATTTCAATAAAGAAAAAATGCCCCTACAAAAGCAATTTCTCCCTTTAAGAGTTGACCCTCATTGAGAAGGGATGCAAATATGCAGAGTTGCTTCTCTGTAAGTGTCAAAGAAAGTTTTGTGATGACCTTTGTACAGGACTGAATTTGCTCCCTCAGGAGAACCTTCACGGGGTGTAGTCCAGAAAATGGTAGCGTATTGATCATTTACTGTTTATTTAAAATCGTTCATATCAACAATCGATGCCACGTGTCACTGATTAATCGATTCAATAATCGTTAAATATGACACCTAGCATAATCGTATATAGTAAGTAATTTATTAATGCAATAAGCCATAAGGCCCATGAGCACATATACATATAACAATAGACATGTTATGCAGGATAGCAAATAAGATGATAAGTAATTTTGACATCCTCGGGAGAATTACAAATTTAGACTCAAAGTCATGAGAAGCGCTATCTGAAATCTAACATAACACATTACATATTTCATCATCCAAGCATATATGAACACACGGGTATAGCTATACATATCAAAACGAAGTTGTCGTTCATATTTGACACGGCATTATACGTTCAAGTCGTTATTAATTGTAATATTGAGCAAGATAAAAGGGATGCATCCATTTAATGAACCTCCACGCCGCACACAAAAGAACCATGGGGAAACCCTGCGAACCTTTACAGAAGCTGATTCACCACTGGATTTGGTACTGGAGTGTCACTGTGAGTTTCTCCGCGTACCACCCCCGTTTCTCGAGGAAACATTGTGCCCAGAGCAAACGGCAGTCCCTGAGTGTGCGACCTGGATGCTATAACATTTTGCCTCCCTGTCATCTTTCACATAATATATTACATAATTATACTCTTATTTCGCATCATTTTGTAAGACTTTTTACTACAACTACTACACATACAATTCAGTTCTAACATGAATACACTACTTTGTACAAAGAGAGCCAAAACAGCTGTACCCAGCATTCCCTATGGTATAAATGTACCCAGCAAGGGAGGGACATGCGGCGGAGACCAATGTCCAAACAGCATACCCCCTTCCCGGCGGCTGTACAGCACATCGAGATTGTTCGGCACAGAATATGGTTCGTGTTTAATTACCTGTAATTAATTTAAGCCGTATATCCCTCAATTTAAATGCTTTATCGATGAAAATGCTAAGATTCTTTATAATACGACAATTTTCGGATGAGAGTAGTTCGATAAATTTTGGCATATTTGGCCATGCCAATAATACCGTTTAATATAGGTTGGTTGGTTGATTTGATGTTTAACGTCCACGGTAAACAACTAAGGTCATGTCGGGACGGTCAGTTAACCTAACCACACTATTCCTGGGCAAGCTTAGACCTCCTAAGCGGTTAACCAGTACTAAGTGCACATACTTTCGCCAGTAACTGACAACTTCTTAGTTCTTTATAAAGACAGCATTCAAGTATGAATTGAAACTCATCCTCTAGTACATTACAAATCATGCATAATCTGTTTTCCAGTGGTATTTTATGTGGCTTTGCCCATCTTCCAGTTTCAACCTCAAGCCTATGCGAGGATACTCTCAGTTTACATATGCTTTTTCTATATTTTTCAATTTTTAATATTTCTAAGTACTGCTGGAACTGAAATTTCGCTACATTTATATAACACCTTACTCTTGTAGAATTTTCGAGTCTTGCATGCCAGTCTTGAATAAAGACATCGTTAACTCGTGTTTTAAAGGTACCTAAGAAATTGTTTATATTTCCAACCCCTTGTGCATACCAAACCTCTAAAAATCCCAATCTGCTTAATAAATGCCTTACCATTGACGCCCAATTTTGTTTATTTGGTTTTGACTCGATATCATTAAGCATCATATTGTATATACATTTAATGTATTTTCGCTCATCCGTATGAATAATTTTTAACCAAAATTTTACGATATTGATGTATCTAAGTGATTGATATCAACTTTCACCGCCCCATGTCGCTGATGTTAATGCTTATAATGTGATTTATAGAACAGAATTAACATTATTATTATTACCAGGATCGTTATGACTAACATAAATGAAATCTTAATGTCCACTTTGATTTTATGTACATGTATTTCTTATCTATTTTCCAATGAATTTTTCAGGGATAGTTACATCGTATTTAAAAAAAAAAACAAAAAAAACACGCTAATACATTGATTAAAATATTCCACAGTGCCATAATTCAATAAGTAAATCTTGGTCATCACAGTTATTTATTTATTATTTTTAATGATCTATTTTCCAGCGACATTTTAATAGGTAGATGCATAGTATATACTTACGCAGAAACGCACAAGCATAATAAATTTTCCAATGACTTTTTCTGTAGATAGGTACATTCAAATTACGCAGAAACGCCCATGCATAAATTGAATTATTTGGTAATGACACACTTTATTATCGGATTATCTGGGCCCAGGAGTCTTATCTTGAACCTTGAAATTTTGCGCCTTATATTGGTTGTTTTATGTAAATTATTTAAAGTACCCTGACATTAACAATATGCTAGATTGATACTCGTACTACATATGATTTGGCTTTAAAGTATGCGTCAAGCTTTCTTTAAATTAAATAGAAATTTTCATTTTATTTATTTTGCACTGGATTTGTCTATAGTTAGCGTGAAAAGTATGGGGAACCGTTCTACTATTCTCTCTTTTATAGATGTCCAAGATTATTTATGCGTATCCATTACCCGAAATAGCGATATTTAGAATTCGAATCAGTAATATCCATAAATATCTATGCATACCCATACGGATATTTATAGATATTCATAATTTGAATTATAGATATCCATAATGCGAATTTTGGATATCCAGTTATAAAACTGGTTCATGGATAACACTAATTCGAATTATGGATATTACTTCATCGATTTAAAGCTATCCATAATTTGAATTTGGATATCTATAATTATAGATATCACAAAATTAGTCTATTTATGGTTATCGAAAATGTGAATTATGGGTACCCGTAAAAATGACTGGGTCGGAAGAGAGTTAAAAATTGTCAACATGCCATAAATCCAAAACAAACAAAAATAGACATTTTAAAATGAAAAGCAATGTTATAAGTATGCTATTAATACAGATATTTTATGAATCGTCGTAAACTAACTGTATTAATAGCATACATTTTAGGTCTTTACGGTATTTCAGGGTCTTTTCGGTAATTCTGGTCTTTTCGGTAAATAAAGGTACCCCGTCCACGCTGTTTGGGAACGTTTTACATCCAAACAAGTCTGCAAAAAGCGCTTTGCTTTTTTCCTTCAAATAGTACCTTTTAACTTGTTGCACATCACGCAAATACCGAAAAAAAACACCATTGCGCTATTTTCGGTAAAGTACGCTTGCGTGCGCATCCGGAGTATTCAAGATGCGTTCAAGCAAAAGAAACAAAATCCAGGTCACAACAGAGCGGTTACTAATACCAATGATTTTAGAACTATTTTAGTGTATAAACTGTATAGAGACTGACTAAAGTGTAAATAGGGTGGTGGATATAAAACCATTTTAACCGTGTGTCAGCGATTACTCCAACAGACTAGAGGTGTGCCAACTTTGGCAGAAATTCTGTTCAGATGGCAGAAGGTGGGTCAGAGGAAATTGGTTCTGACATATCAGGTAAATTATTAAGTATTTCGGCAACTTCCAACTTTTCGTTTTCGCTGTAACTTGCAGTATGAGTAGAGCAAGCTTGCTGCTTATATAATATGAAGAAAAGTGGCCTGAGTGTTGGGATTTTATATGCGATCGTCACTGGCACTTGACTCAAGTGCCAGTGACGATCGCATATAATACTCAAAACATTCCAAATCCAACGTACACTACACATATGTGTCTTCACAGTCATGTACAATGTGAACGTTTAATGTAGTGTTAACACATTTGTGTATAATAAGTTGGACGATTGAAAATCTCTTTGGAACTCAAGTGCCAGTGGCGATCGTGGAGCGATCGTCTCGACAATTTTTGCATGCATTGATGCAAACAATTTGGAACGAAAAACGATCCGATAATTTCGTTACATTTGGATCGAAAACCGTCAACCTTTGGGAATTATATGTGGACCGATAATCCATCCGAAGAGCTATTTTTTCGCATGTATCGCCCCCTATGAATGTTCGTACTATAACAAATTCGCACCGGAGAGTTCCGTCTGAGCCTAATTGCAGACTCGTCAAATTTTACCTGGGACAATTCATCATACTTTTTAGGACAATTTTTCCTCTAATTTAAAGATTTTTGACTGCAAAAAATATCCTGGCATGGTCTGCATTCTATTTGCATGCAACTTGTAATAAAAGGATAATCAGCCTTCACAGCCGGGTGTACCTAAAAACAGTAATGTCCAGTACAGTAATGTCCAGTAATGTACAGTAATGCCCAGTAATGTACAGTAATGTATATTTAATTTTGAAATATTTTTCTTGCATAACTTGACTAACGATTTCTAAAATGTTGTTATTTTTGCCCCAAGTTCAGCACGTTTTTTATTTAATAACGCCTTTTGCTTGGATTAAATTAGTTTTTATAAACAGGAATATTAATGTTGAATTTTGTGATTCTGCTTTTGTTCTTATTAAAACATGACCAATTTAACTTTAGGCTCTGGAAAAATAACAACGCATTTCTACAAAATAAATAAATAAATAAATAAATAAATACTTAAATAAGATTAATAAGATAAATTTATTTTGAAGAAATGCTATGTTAATTTTTAACTTTAAAGGAAACATAGCACTGTGACGTTTTCAATAAAACGTACAATAAGGTTTCATAAGATTTCAGAATACTTAATTTTATTTATTATTTTTTATTATTATTATTTCAGTTTTTCATTTAAATACATTTTTTATTTTTTTTTTTTTCGTGACTGAAGTGTTAAGAAGGAGCAAATGCGTCTATGCAAATTACATTTCTAAATACCAAGCCGTCAATTTTATTATGGAATTACTGTAGGGAATTACTGCGCATAGTGCTTTGAAGTGGTCGCAACATCGAGCGAACAAAGCGATTGAACCTTTTGTAAATCAGAAACCTAAAATTCTAGCGAACGAAATGAGATTTAATAAAAAAATCGGAACTAAAATCTATGCTTATGAATTTCATTTTATCATTTATTTTGAAGTATCAAAACATTAATGACACTAATTTATAACCGGCACTTTATTAACAACCTCACTGTATGGGGTCTATTACCTTATCTTCTGCAACCAGTTGATAAGTTAATACGCTCAATTACCATCACCCAACTTCCAGACGTCCGAGGTAAATCAAATATGGTAAACTTTCATAGGAGAAAATGTATCGTATATGAAAGTACTGACTCTTTCACTAGGAATCTCATCGCTGTTGTTCGAGTCTTCCATAGGTTATATGTGAGAAAGCCAAGGTCGAGTACAATAAAGGCCCCATTACTCTATCAGTGGTAAACATCCATGAGGGGTATCGCTGCAAGCTTCTCATTATAGTTTCGTCATTGTAAATGACCGTTAAAAGCTAACTTTTAAACGAATAAAACATCATCGACTTCCTCGTAAAAATGGTTTAAGAATGATTTAGGTCATTTTAGTTTGCAACTAGACTGACTTTTCGAAATCATAAACTTGAATATTAAAAGTGGTAAAATACAATGTGCAGGCGTTGGGTCCAATCCAGTCCTCCGCTTTTGTTTATATTGCGTAACATTTTTTGAAGCAATTTGTCATTTTTTTCCTAGAACATGTTTCCCGTAATTTTACCAGTTATATCACTCAATATATGCCATCAACCCACATAATGATCATGATGTTTTGTGTTTAGACGTTTTTATCACTATTAGGACCATGGAGACTTTAAAGTGTCCATATAAAAGCATCTAAACACAAAACACAATTCAAATGAAAAGCAGCTCAAACTTCCTGTTTGGTGATCAAATGTCGCTTAATGTGCACTTACTGAGTCATATAATAGGGGAAAAATTGTTATTTGTTTTTTTTTTTAATTATAAACCGCTCTTCTAGGATACATGTCACGATATCGTGACACAAATGAGAAAATGCCATTGGTCGCGGAATGTAGTAAACAAAACCAAGACAATGGCTTGGGCCCAACTCATGTACATTGAATCTTTACCATTTTATTCAACATTATAATATTGTAGAAAGTAGGTCATTTTAGGTGCCAACTAAAACGACTCAAATCATTTTTCAACACTTTCTATGTGAAAGTTTTTTTTTTTTTTTTTTTTTTTTTTTCATTTTGTTTAAAGTTGGCTAATCACGGTCATTTACAATGACGAAAACGCAGTGAGAATCTTGCAGCAATACCTTTCGATGAATTATTTCTTGAATTAGTTGGGGATGTATGAGAACAGTTTTTTGTGGAAATGTATGTGGTAGCACCTCACTAGAGCCGTCTCATAGGACGGTTCTGGTGGGGAGTCTGGTGGGGAGTCACAATGTATGTTTTTGGTCAAAGATGGATGGGATTGTCTTGGAGGTGTCCTCAAGTACCCCTCTTATCTATGGATAGGTTTGGGATAGTTGTCCGTGGAAATGAGTGGTGTGGCACCACACTAAAGCCATCTAAATAAAATGGTTCTGGTGAGGGGTCAAGATATATGTTTTTATTTAAAGATAGGAGGGATTGTCACAGAGTTGTCATCAAATGCCCCTCATGTCTGAAGCACTGTATATGTTTATTTACATTTTATGTTCCTTAGTTGTACTGCGGTCAGGTAGACCAAGCCTATTTAAATTTTGTTTTGTTTTGCTTTTGTTTTGCTATTGCTTATTGCTGTGTGTTTTGCAGCCCTTGGAGTCAGTATTTCAATGTATAACGGACCGTCTCTTACTTTCCCATTTATTTTCATATACATTACTTTCTCATATTCTGATCTTGAAAATACTGCATATTTTTTTACGAATTAACTTTTTGTTATTCATAACGTATATCTGTCATGCTTCGGCATTTGTTTAAACATAGCAGCAGAGATCTCTTGCTGTGAACAGTGACCTATAAATACATATATATAGGTCACTGCTGTGAAACGTTTTTTTTTGAGTATACAGCTACGCGCACCTGGAAACTCATTGAGCAAGTTATATAAATTGCCCCCCCCCCCTCCCCCTCCCCGTATCCTCACGCCGATTCGACGAATCTCATTACCATTAATTATACCCCAGGTTGGAGCTTGTGCAACAAATTGACACCTGCCTGATAATTATTACTCCCCTCTGCGAACTACTGCCACCAATACTATAACGCTAAAAATCACGCTTCGTTTACGAAAATGATCGAAAAAAAATAATAATTAAGGAGAGGGGAAAAATGAGATAAAGTAGAAAATAAATTGACCATATATTATTTGCACTTTTTATCGACATTAGAATTTTCCTTTCTGCCTTGAGAACGCATTATAGATCAAATCTTTTTACGCGGTCGTAGTCTTACTGCATTTAATTAAAGTTACAAAAACACTTTTTATGAAACACCCCCAAATTCCATGCACCCGTCCAAAATTCCAAACATTCTGCAAACCGTTTTCGCAAATGCATCAATGCTGTATGTAAAACACTCGAAGCAATACAATCATAATCAAGGCCGAATTTTTGAAATAATGTTTTCAAAAGGATTTTGAAATAAAGTTAGACACCGTCCCCATCCCCCTCATTCCAGAATGTCACAATAACAATACGGTTTATAAAGAAATATTTACTGCCAATATGTAATTTGTAAGAAGCCCCGATAGCTCAGTAGCTCAAGCGCTGGCCTGCTGACTAGCGTTCCCGGGTTCGAACCCCGCTGTAGGCGGGAATCTTTTCAATCGTAAACTTGGTTCCACTGCACAAAGCCTTCCATTATCATTACCCATTGTCCTGATATGACTGAGATACTGTTAAAAAGGACGTAAAATCACAAGACATCCATCCAGCCATCCATCTGATTTAGTTTGTCAATCGTAAATGGTAAGACGGTAAATATATGTGCAGACTACAGTGTTAATGTAGTCCCTGTGATTTACATTTTCATGGAAACTTGGAGGAGTGTGTCGGATCTGTGTAGATGCACAGGCTGATTTGAGTATCTTATGTTTGTGCATGCCATGAGGTCAGTTTCCGTGTGATGCCGCTTATCCATTTATTTCGCTTGGCGCATTGTTTCCATTTATTCTTTACTAGCATTTCAATGTGCACGTGAGTGTGTGGTCGCTTATGTGACTGTGCGTGTGTAAGAGTTTATTGTACACTTCTATAGTTTGTTTTCACTTACAACTACTTTTCTGCCATATAACACTTGCAAATTCATTAACGCTAGGAGAAGAACTAAATAAGCAATATGCTTTCGTTTATAATCCTAAAACTTTCATGCTGTAGTGTGTATATATATATGTTGTGGAAAAAACTGAAATAGCAAAACTCCAAACTGTAAATACGTTGCTCAAAAAAAACTAAGTTCAACAGTCCACAATTTTATCAAAAGTTCTATTATTTCCGTCATAAGACAAAAACATATTTTCATAATATCAACAAAGAAACATTCGGAAGCTGAGTATGAGAGCTCTACGTTGCTTAAAATGACCAAGTTCAAAAGTCCTTAATTAATTATGTTAATGTTGCTTTTATTAAAAGTCAAAAGCCAATTGCATGATTTTATGTCCACAACATGTGCAAAAGTTTGAAAAAAGAAAATTGCAGAAGTTGATGATTGCTTTAACTTTATCCCAGAAGTTTGACGATCGGACAGACATGAAGACGGACAGATAGACAGACAAACAGACAGGACCGGATATTACTGTCCCTGAATAACGTCACTAGGGCATAAAATATTGTACATTACTGTACACTACTGGACATTACTGTACACTACTAGACTTTACTGTACATTCCTGGACATTACTGTACACTACTGGACATTACTGGTTTTAGGTACACCGTTCACAGCCCTGCAGCATGGTACACAGGAAGTGGTTCGGTATCTGTGACCCTATGTGGGGTGAAATGAAAAAAAATAATGATTATGTACCATACCGGTCCGTGGAAATACCCCAAACCACCCGAAAACCACCCCAAACCGCCTTCATACCACCCCAATACAAACTAATTAGCAGGCCCCGCACCTCCCCACCAAGACACCAACATCTCAAGTCAGTTGGCGAGTATATTTCAATATTTCAACTTATAGTTTCTTTCTCTGCCCCAACCCAACCCCCCCCCCCCCCCCCCCCCCCAACACCACCACCTCCATTCATTCTTGGAATTAATATGCGGCTGTGCGACATATACATGTACAAACGTATGAAATAATTTACTTTATCATATGACGTCGCATCTGAGAGTGTAATAAAGCCATGCATTAAAAACGATAATCCACTAGTGGATTAAATATGCAAATTACGTCGTAACGTTATACGTTGACGTCCATTAAAACGTCGTGTTTTCTGATGGCGAAATCGTGACCTTTTAGTGCAACTTTTGCTTATAAAATGCGATTTTAGTGTCATATGATAAATAGAATCTTGCATTCGTGCTCATGTATTATTGAATTTATTAAACGAGTTGGGGAAAAAGATAAGATGCGAGGCTTTGCCGAGCATCTTATCGGTTTTCCCCAACGAGTTTAATAAATTCAATAATACATGAGCACTCATGTAAGATCCTCTATTTATTAAACTGTGATTATTTTTAATTTTTCATGAATATTTAAACCCGAACTTGTGTACATACAATGTCATACATACATACACATGTTCTAGCATTTGAATGATACTCTTTGGGATGGGGTGTGAGTGGTGTTGGTGTGTATGTGTGTGGAAGGGACAGGGGATGATTTGAATCAGGGAAGGCTGGTTTGGGTAGCGGTTTGTGGTGTTTCCACGGACCCTGTACCATACCATATACAAGATGACTCTCTTCAGATCCAAACAACTGACCCTCATCTTATATACACCTAATATTATTGTAATTTACAGGCAGTCCCAGAGCTATTCTTGTTTTAGTAAATAGCAGGATGATTTTGCTTTCCAGAAAAGCAAAAACCATATTTCTAGATCTGTTTTCCCGTGGCACGCTTCAGTTGCGGAATTTTTGTTTAGTCAGAAAAAATGTGACTCATTCTCAGACAGCCAACTCGCATCACTAAACACCTCTTCCCGCATAAGCAGGTTATAAAAACAAGCATGCATCAATAAAATAATGTTATTTCACAGTGAAATATGCAACTTGCCTCATCCATTCGATGATATGCTTGAATTCATTTCAGCAAAACCGAAAGTAGGAAACCACAACATTCATGTAATACTCATGTGTCAGGGTCAGTTGTTTAGATCTGAAGAGATTCACCTTGTATATGGTATATTACATAATGATTTTTTTTCATTCCCCCACCTCCCCACAAACACACATAGCCCCCCCCCCCGACACACACACATTCGCCCTCCCCACACACACATAGCCCCCTCCCCCCCCACACACATAGCCCCCCCCCCCCCCCCCCCCCCCAACACACACATATAGATATAGAGTCACAGGTACTGAACCACTACCTGTGGCATGGTATAGTTTTTTAGGCATGTGCATTTATATCTGAAGCTTTGATGATGGATGCATTCTTCCAATTTCATTCAAAGTTAATGATGTTTTTGTTGAGTCTGTATATATTAAAAATACTGGGTTGTCAATCTTCTCTATTTAGTTTGCTTTTTATTATACCCCCCGCAAACTGTGTTTGTGGGGGGTATACTGTTTTGACGTTGTCCTTCCGTCCGTCTTTCCGTCCGTCCGTCCGTCAGCAACGCATTAAATTTGCTCCAATTGGTTTTAGAATTTGTCCATGGATGCAGCATAAGAAAATATTGGATACGTATTTTTCAATTTTTCCTCAAAGGTTTTTATTGCGGAGTTATGCCCCTTTGTATATTTCGTGAAATAAGTTTGTTATCGCAACTCCTCCTAGATGGTTTGACGGATTTTCTTGAAATTAAGTATGTGAACAGATATTGGTATGAAGATGTGCATTAGGGTTTTGATTTTATATTCTGCCCTTTTTGCCTGAGTTATGCCCCTTTCTGATATTTTTTGCCCTATTTTATAGGGTTTTTGCATTAAATTTGCTCCAATTTGTTTCAAATTTTGTCCATGGATGCAGCATAAGAAAAAAGTGGATACGTATTTTTCAATTTTTCCTCAAAAGTTTTTATTGCGGAGTTATGCCCCTTTGTATTTTTCGTGAAATAAGTTTGTTATCGCAACTCCTCCTAGATGGTTTGACGGATTTTCTTGAAATTAAGTATGTGAACAGATATTGGTATGAAGATGTGCATTAGGGTTTTGATTTTAAATTCTGCCCCTTTTTGCCTGAGTTATGCCCCTTTTTGATATTTTTTGCCCTATTTTATAGGGTTTTCGCATTAAATTTGCTCCAATTTGTTTCAAATTTTGTCCATGGATGCAGCATAAGAAAATAGTTAAAACGTATTTTTCAATTTTTCCTCAAAAGTTTTTATTGCGGAGTTATGTCCCTTTGTATTTTTCGTGAAATAAGTTTGTTATCGCAACTCCTCCTAGATGGTTTGACGGATTTTCTTGAAATTAAGTATGTGAACAGATATTGGTATGAAGATGTGCATTAGGGTTTTGATTTTAAATTCTGCCCCTTTTTGCCTGAGTTATGCCCCTTTTTGATATTTTTTGCCCTATTTTATAGGGTTTTCGCATTAAATTTGCTCCTATTTGTTTCAAATTTTGTCAATGGATGCAGCATAAGAAAATATTGGATACGTATTTTTCAATTTTTCCTCAAAAGTTTTTATTGCGGAGTTATGCCCCTTTGTATTTTTCATGAAAAAAGTTTGTTTTCGCAACTCCTCCTAGATGGTTTGACGGATTTTCTTGAAATTAAGTAAGTGAACAGATATTGGTATGAAGATGTGCATTAGGGTTTTGATTTTAAATTCTGCCCCTGTTTGCCTGAGTTATGCCCTTTTTTTTATATTTTTTGCCCAATTTTATAGGGTTTTCGCATTAAATTTGCTCCAATTTGTTTCAAATTTTGTCCATGGATGCAACATAAGAAAATAGTAGATACATATTTTTCAATTTTTCCTCCAAGGTTTTTATCGCGGAGTTATGCCCCTTTGTATTTTTCATGAAGTAAGTTTGTTATCGCAACTCCTCGTAGATGGTTTGATGGATTTTCTCGAAATTAAGTATGTGAACAGATATTGGTATGGAGATGTGCATTAGGATTTTGATTTTAAATTCTGCCCCTTTTTGCCTGAGTTATGCCCCTTTTTGTTATTTTTTTTGCCCTATTTTATAGGATTTTTGCATTAAATTTGCTCCAATTTTCAAATTTAGACAATGAATGCAGCATAAGAAAATAGTGGATACATATTTTTCAAATTTTCCTCGGAGGTTTTTATTTCGGAGTTATGCCCCTTTGTATTTTTCATGAAATAAGTTTGTTATCGCAACTCCTCCTAGATGGTTTGATGGATATTCTTGAAATTAAGTATGTGAACAGATATTGGTATGAAGATGTGCATTAGGGTTTTGATTTTAAATTCTGCCCTTTTTTGTCTGAGTAATGCCCCTTTTTGATATTTATACCCCCCGCAAACTATGTTTGAGGGGGGTATACTGGTTTCACATTGTCCTTCCGTCCGTCCGCAACACTTGCTCCTATTTGTTTCAAATTTTGTCCATGGATGCAGCATATGAAAAGAGTTGACACGTATTTTTCCGATTTCCGTAGATGAGTTTCAGTGCTGAGTTATGCCCCTTTATATTCGTCGTAAAAAAAGTTTGTTATCGCAACTCCTTCTAGACCGCTTGACCGATTTTCTTGAAATTAAGTATGTGAATATATATTGGTATGAAGATGTGCATTAGGGTTTCCTTTTTAGCGCGCCTTTGCGAAGCAAAGGAGAGCTTATGCTATACCCCCGGCGTCGTAGTCCGAGTATGCGTTAGCGTTAGCGTCAGCGTTAGTGTCAGCGTTAGCGTCAGCGTTAGCGTACCCGTCAGCGTCCTCGTCGGCGTCCGTGATCAGGTTAACCAATGTTGACAATTGCGTTTAACTCGATGTTCAACTCTGTATCTTACAAACTACAGCAGCTACAATCATGATACTTGGTACATATATACATCCATATGACTGCAGCAGCTGCATGACACAATTGTATGTTTTTGACCTATATGTTACGGTTGACTGACTTTGCTGTTTGGCACTGTTTTTAAGGCAAAATGTTTAGTTTTGATGAAACCTTTGACAGAAGAGACTTGATAATTGGTCAAATAGCATATCCTTATAATTGCAGCAGCTGCAAAGCTACCTTGCTGACTCCTGAGCCCTTGACCTTTGTTCATGGTCCAGTGATTTTGTCTTATATTTCAAGCACTGTTTGATGGATTAACATCATATCTGGCATAGTGGATCAGTCTGACATCGCGAATAACCTCAGGTTTTTTATAGATCGCTATGACCTATATTTCATTGTTCATTGATTTTGCCTTGTGTCTCATTAACTAATTATAGATTAACAGCATATCTGGGAATTTGAGGTCACTCTGACATAAATCTTATCATTCAGTAATTTTGCTTCATATTTTGAGTTGTATTTAGTATGTATTCATCATATACCTGCGATAATCGCTCAGCCTGACACTGCAGATGACCTGATATATTTGTAGGTCTTTGTGACTGTGAGAATCAGGCACCCATAAGGCACGCTTTGTTGTCTTCTGACAACTCTTGTTTAAATCTGGCCCCGTTTCCTTGAGTTATGCCCCTTTTTGACATTTTTTGCCCTAATTTTTGGGGTTATTACAGTCATTTTTGCTTGATTTTTATTCAGATTTGGTACAAAGATGCACCATAAGAAAATAGTTGACACGTGTTTTCCAGTTTTTCCCGGAAGCATTTGCCTGCTGAGTTATGCCCCTTTATATTTTTTTTTTAAAAAAAGTTTGTTATCGCAACTCCTCCTAGACCGCTTGACCGATTTTCTTGAAATTAAGTATGTGAACACATATTGGTATGAAGATATGCATTAAGGTTTCCTTTTTGAAATCTGACCGCTCTTGCCTGCGTTATGCCCCTTTTTGACATTTTTATGCCCCCGCCACGAAGTGGGGAGGGGCATATAGTTTTGCCCTTGTCCGTACGTACGTACGTCCGTCACACTTTGTAGTATTGTTCTTGTCTCCGCAACTCCTCCTACAGTATTCGATGCAGGGAGTTGATACTTGCAACACAGTTCAGACATGCATTGAACATGTGCATAAAGGAAACATAACTTTGATTCAGGTCTTTATGCAGAATTATGTCTCCTTGAATGATATACATATTATGACCATATTTCACATTTGAGTACTGTTCTTGTCTCCGCAACTCCTCCTACAGTATTTGATATAGGGAGCTGAAACTTGCAACACAGTTCAGACATGCATTGAACATGTGCATAAAGGAAACAGAACTTTGATTAATATCTTAATTGCAGAATTATGTCCCCTTGAATAATATACATATTATAATCATATTTCACATTTGAGTTATGTTCTTGTCTCCGCAACACCTCCTACAGTATTTAATGTAGGGAGTTGAAACTTGCAACACAATTCAGACATGCATTGAACATGTGCATAAAGGAAACAAAACTTTGATCCAGGTCATTATGGCAGAATTACATCCCCTTGAATGACATGCATATTTTGACCATACTTCACACTTTGTAGTACTGTTCTTGTCTCTCCAACTTCTCCAATAGTATTTGATGTAGGGATTTGAAACTTGCAACACAGTTCAGACATGCATTGAACATGTGCATAAAGGAAACAGAACTTTCAGTCAGGTCTTTATTGCAGAATTATGTCCCCTTCAATTACATACATATTTTGACCATATTTCCATAGCTTAAATACAATCTCACCTTTTATCGTCGCTCTAGCGGCCTCATTTATTAACCGATTTTGGTATTACATCATATTTTTATTGGGGATGACAGTACCTCAAACAACTTTGCGTTTCAGTTTGGTAGGATGAAGGTCAAGGTCACAGTTGCTATTTTGAGAAAAACTAGAGCATTGCTCCAGTGATTTCATTTATAGATCGATTTTTATGTAACTTCACATAAATGTTAAGTATAACAATATCTTGAATAAATTGCAGCTTCAGCACCCCAGGTCCAAGGTCAAGGTCACAGTTGCTATTTTTAAGAAAAACTCAGTCATTCCTCTAGCACCTTTATTTATTGACAGATTTTGATGTTACTTCACACAAATATGTTTTAACACATAACTCATCTAGTGAGGCATATGGCGGGGGCATTCATCGCCTTTAGTGATTGTCTAGTTTGCTTCTCATTCTTCTCAACCCAATTTTATGCCCAGACTAGAACCCATAGTATGAAAAATATACGGCGTAGGACTGGAGATGATGTGTGGACGTTTCGCAATGTTGGATTTGATAACCTTGAACACTGCTAATGTATCTTACAACTTTTCTATGGTTTAAAATTTTGTGTATCACTTGTTGCATCTCTCTTGTTGCATCTCTCTTGTTGCATAAATGTCTGTTTTGCATGGCTTGATATGCACGGTAAAGAAAAGGCCCACAGAGATAAAACATATTTACGGCAATTCTAGCTTTTTTTTCAGTATGCCAGAAGAGTAAAGTATCTATTTTCATACCCAAAACTACTGTCTTTTATCTGTTTTTGCTAAAGTCATGACTGGTTACTTCTACAACTAACAAACAAATCTGCATATGCTGCATATTTGATTAGGACTGTTTCTATGAAAATAGCATTTATGTAGGATATATTGTTTCTTTAACTTTTAGCTGCAGATATTTCTTGAACTATAAAATTTACATAGAAATACTTGCATTTTTATGGACTCGTCGTAAGAAACATTCAATTTTGCTGCATTCAAATTCCTACACGAAAAACAGTAGCATACTAGACTGCAGCATTCACATTCGGCTTTAACTGACATAAGAATGAGTTTGACGTTGCACACATAATGACATTTCATAATGATATTTTGTGTAAATTAACGCACCATTCAGCAGTCGCATATGTGGAAAGTCAGAACTTTGACTTTGCTTCCAGCAAAGCTTTGCTAGATGCTAGAGTGCCCTGTGCTGCGGGGACAAACAGATAGTAGACTGTCTACCGTTTTGGTCCTGCACTGGGCGAACACATATCGAGAAACTGCCCTTTGCTCTCTCCTGAAATTTCATATTGGTGATTAAATAAAGTACGCTGAATTAATCTTGAAACTTTATCAGCTGATTGGAGATGGTACGTAGATTGACTTATTGACTTTTGAACCAATCTGTCAATATTTTCAAGTTAAGACCATGCTCTTTTAGGATCAGGCATATGGTTGTGGGCATAGTGTATTACGATCGTATTGATGTTGGCGCTAAATTACTGCTATTGTAAATGTGCAATATAAGGGTGGGGTGGCCTTATCACGATAAAATTGATACAAGCCGAATTGAGCCACGACGCGAGAAAACCAACAATGTGGTTGTGCGCCCAGCGCAGACTCAGATCAGCCTGGGCATCCGCCCAGTCTGATCAGAGTCTTCGCTGTCCGCATGAAGGTAGCTTAGATTCTTAGCTACCCTTTAAGCGCTTCGCAAAGAGTCTGGTCTGATTGGGCTGATGCCCAGGCTCATCTGAATCTGTGCAGGGCGCACAACCACATTGTTGGGTTTCTCGTGTCGCGGCTCAATTTATCATAGTAAAATTTTATCTTAGGCACGTCAGAAATTAATGCCTACACTAAACATTCAGTTACTTAAAAAGCTCAGTATGTTTATCTCCGAAATACTTGAAAACTTTTAGTCCCCTGTTAAGCTGCGTGTGCACCTTGTATTATATATGATGTATTATTAGATTAGTATGTATTGCCTTATATGTTGCTTGTATGGCAATCTGAGAGAAATAAAGTTATGTTCTGTTCTGTTCTCTTTGCTGTTTAAATGTTTACAAACTGGGCGGTATGAGCTGTTATCAAATTTGACCCGCCAGGTTGCGAAAAATGCCTTCGGACATATCATACATGCCTAAAATCAGTTCGGCCTGTACATCTTCAGTCTGACTGGACACTTCGCATGTATACACAATTTACGATTAGATCTAGTAGACAAAAGTGCCAGAGAAACGATCATTATCCGACTGTGTGGCTGCTTTGATTAATTTGTGATTTTATTAAGCCTTTTGTTTACACGCGGCCCAGTGTTTGACTTGCAAATGCTTAGCTTGGTGAAATCAATAACGTTAAATTTGTTCGGGTCAGGTCAGACGGACAGATACTTGAGAAAGAGTTTGGGAATTTTCGTTCAAGGATTCCCTATTCTTGTAATTCAGAAAAAAGTAAGCAATTTTTCTTGTGTTTTCTGTCTTCCATTTTAATAAACTGTTGGCCAGATTTTTTAAACCTGCTTTATCCTGTCAGGCGTCATTGGAAAGTAAAATGTAAAATAAGCTTTTCTTTTAATTCTTTTCTTTCTTTTTTGCTTTATTATTTTGTCCTTTATTATTATATTTTTATTATTTCATTTTATTTTATTTATCATTTTTGTGCTTTACAGTCCCGATTTGCCCATCCGAATGACAATATTTGAGGACCAAGCCAGCATTATATACCAGTACAGCCATCTCTGCCACTTTTGCAAGATTTTTATTGTTATTATTATTATTATTTTATTATATTATCCAATTTCACCTCAGTTTCTACAGTGCACCTGAAATTTTAACGTAAACTTTACTCCCAGCCGCTGTTGATGATTAAAAAAACGGCCATACTAGACTGGCTCCAGTCCTTGTGTTTTAATTGCATATCTGTAAGAAAGCTAACTCTACAAGGAATAATTTTTACAGCAAATAATTACAGAGTTACCCTAGAAACACAACGACTGTTTACATTTGGAGGTATTCCCCCAATACTGTCTCAGGAATTCCCGAGACAAATTCACATTTATCAAGTCGACTGACAGACTGTGTTGTAATCACAGGTCAGTTGTCTAAGCATAGGAGCCTGAGTGAGATTTTATTATCCGCATCTAATTTGACCACATAATACCTGCAAAAGATATAAAGTTTCCTTTTAAAAGGAAAGGCTTGCAAGTTAGCATTTTGTTTCCGGAATACATGTAGTTCAATGTTTATGGTATTTTGTGGTTTATAGTTTGTGGTCTTGGGAGATGGTATCTTACTTGGAGACACATTCTTCATTTTTAAACGTCCACAAATGTAGTAAACAATGAGGTTACGCTACATTAATTCTGGCTGTTCTGACAATCATATGATAACCTGCAGTGAAAAGGTCAATTTTAGCATTACTGCTAATGGAAAATATTTCATAAAAGCATTTAAAAATGAGGATTTTTCGTATTCTGTCATGTTGTTATAAGAAATCAGACATCAGAAGATTTACTGGGCATTTCGGGTTTTTTTTTTTTTTTTTGTGAAACTAAGAAGAATTGTGTTTGCACTTTGAAGCAAATGGACTACACATAACTGGTGAAGTGTAATGTAAATGGTCCAAACACAGTGGACAAAAAATATAAACGGACGTACTAACATACGTACTGAGACAGGCGGACGGAAATATGATTGCTATATTCCCTGGACTGTTCGGTCAGGGACAAAGTTATGTTTACTATCAGATCGTCATGTCTTGATGTTGAAAAAATACATCTTACATTGGAACAGTAATTTTACAAGTTCCTTACATGTAAGATGATATGTGATTCTTGACTCCTGAAGGAAACAGTGGCAGTAGTTCGTCCTACTAGCCTCATGTGTGACAGATTGGTATGGAAAAAAATCTTAATGTAACAATGGCTATTATTACAAGGGGAAAAAACTTTTGTGAACTTTTACAAGTTCCTAACATGTAAGATGATATGTGTATGGTAATGTCAGGACAGTCAGTTAACCTAACCACACTATTCCTGGGCAGGCTTAGCCATCCTAAGCGGATACCCAGTACTAATTGCATTTACTTTCGCCAGTAACTGACAACTGCCCTTCTTGAATCAGCAGAAGGAAAAACGAAAGTAAGCGGCCGGACCATGTATCAAACCCGGGACCTCAGGTTTTTAAGTCATACGCGCCACCGACTGCACTATGCGGCCCGGCCCGGCAAGACTGTGGTATAGAGTATAACAATTAATTGGTAATGATTACAAGTCAATGAAGAAATTAGTGTATTTTTGTTGCTCCCAAAGGATGTTTGTTTTCAGAATCACTTGTGTATTGTGCTTGGTCATCATATATTTGGTCATTATATATAGAGATTTAATGTAAAAGAAAAAAGAAGTCTTCTATGATTTGGTAAGTCTTATTCAAAAAGGAAGGTAAATGTTGACATTGCACAACCCTAGAAAATGATGGTTTGATGGCAATTGTAAGATACTGATATTTTTCCATATAACACATGTTGTGTTTTCCTGAATTGAATTTTTTCAATAAGACACTTTCATGAAACTGAATTTCAATGCACGTTTATGAAAAAAAAGAAAAAGAAATAGTATCTAGTAAATACCATCAAACACCTTGTCTTTAAAACAAGTAAATGCTTTTAAATAAACTGTTGGCACAGACCCTGATCAGACTGTTCCAACCAGCAGTCTAATTTGAATCTACACTCTACACTGATTGTACAGCCGGGCCGCATAGTGCAGTCGGTAGGGCATCTGACTTGTAAGCCAGAGGTCCTGGGTTCTATATCCGGTCCGGCCACTTAATTTCATTTCCCCTTCCGCTGATTCAAGAAGGGCAGTTGTCAGTTGCTGGTAAAAGTAAATGCACTCAGTACTAGTTAACCGCTTAGGAGGCCTTAAGCCTGCCTAGAAATAGTGTGGTTTTGTTAACTGACCGTCCCGACATGACCATATCTGTTTACCTTGGACATTAAACAATAACACAACAACTGTTTGTGCAGGCATAGAAACTATTGTAGGAATATTTAAGTCCAGGTCTTACAAAGACCAGAGTCAAAGGTCCAGGTCTTACATAGTCCAAAGTTCAGAGTCCAGATTTTACACATTCCAAAGTCCAGAGTCCAGAGTCCAAGTCCAGTCCACGTTTTACATAATGCCCGCGAATTGCGCATGTCGTTATTTGGCAGTTTGACAGTAGACAATTAAGATACATTCAAATACACCCGATAAATAATGATAATAAAAAACTTGAGTTTTTAGCATGGCAAAGAAAGCTAGACATGTTCGATTATTTTGGTGTGCCAGATTGTGGCGTGTCGTTATTTTACGGTGCTTAGGTACAATAGTGCTACCGAAACAGTCAAACGAAGTTGCGCCCCGTAGACGCTCTCCATATATTGGTTCTCCACTTGCAATTATGGACCATACTCGAAGCTGGGAACAAACCAGCGTCTTCCGCTGTAGTGCGCATGACAGGTAGTCGTATTCGGTCTGAATACATAGGCTCGCCCGCCGAAGCGGGCAAGCCAAGAATTAGCACTTCCTTGCTAGCACACTGACATGAGGCATACCATAGAAAAAGGTGCATTGTGGCATTCAGGGCTTGTACAAACACCAATGATCAGATAAAATCTGTAGATCTGAGCAGTCTGATCATCCCTGTGTTGATAGTTAACATAGTGAAGACTTTGGTCAGACTGTACAGATTTATAGTCTCTTGCTTACTAGCTAAACGAAGACAACCTTACATCTTTTGTCATACATCAAATGAGCTAAGGCACGAGAAACAACACCACGCAGGGCCTTGGTTCACAATCTATCTTAAAGTTAAGAACAATCTTAAAGGTAAGGTCTAAATTTCCACTCTTAGAAAAGCTATATTTTAATCATATTCAGAACCACAGATTTTGCATGATTCTACTGAGAACATGCTCTGAGTTGTAATAAGAAAGAAATATCAAATAAAAAAGCTTTTATTAACACGTGAATTTTGGACCTTAAAATTAAGGACTTCAGCTTGTCCTCAAGTTTAAGGAATAATTGTGAACCTAGGCCCAGTACTTATTGCATCATGTGCACAAAATGAAGAATTAGACCAGTCTGTACGTGACAAAGTCTGACTGATCTTCTTTCTGATATTGTATGCATATAACTCAGATCATTATTGGCAGTCACGCAGTCGAATCAGTCTAACGGCTGTATGTGCAAAATGAAGATTCGACTCAGCCAGTGTGTTCTGGCAGTCTGATCGATGATCAGCCTCCTCCATTTTGATTTATATAGTTTATGGATGCAGACAGGGAAGACTGATCAAAATGTGTAGGTGTGCGCCTATTTAAAGCAAAAGGAACAATCAGATCAGTCTGCCTATCTAAGCTGTCTGATCAGTCATTGGCTTTTTGACACTGAATGTGCACAATATCAAGGTTTTTCATGTAGTCTGACCCGACTCTTCATATATCAGGATGGGAACTCTGATCAGACTGCATGGATGAACAGACTTAAATTCATACATGAAATGAGCCATGACAGAGACTGAAATAGTATGCATCGTTATGCATAAATTGAAGACGCAGATCAGCCTGCGCATCAATGTTGTCTTCTATGTCCTCGGCTACTTGCTATATATCGGTATTCATTAGGATCCATACACTTTTTTATGCAATCTTAGTGACTTTGTTGGGATCGCAGGAACAAACAGGTTGATCTGAATCTTCTCTATGCGTATACGCTAATAGGTGCCTAGTCTGAGGCATATCCGACTTAAACAAGACCAGTCACATGACGGGATTGCTTGCCTCAACTGGCACTTGTCAATCACAAACAAACTTAAAAAAAATAAAGCCAAAAGTGGGAGACCGATGCTGGTCACACTGACTAGCTTCTAAAACAATGAGACCGGTTGGTTGTTTTGGGTTTAACGGCCCTTTGAGACAGTATATTTCTGTCTATACTGAGTTGTCTCCCAGAGAAAGAAAAGAGGTATGACAGGCGAGTGAAAAGTATCCAACAAGCAATACCTGCACCTCCTGCAAGCACAGTAGGCCCTTGCCCTACTGATATCCAAACTAGTAGGACGCCCCGGCACTGAAAGTTACCCAGCACCATCTCCCGACCATCCCAAATGAGAATGGAATACTAGACATGCATCTGCATTCACTGCATAATATTTTGCCATCTGTTTTGAACAATTAGCTATTTTTTTCTTTTTCTGTTTACGGATCATGAAGACTTAGCCACTCTTCACCTTGTTAAAGTCCTAAAATGACACCTTTTCTATTATTTTTTTTTTTTCGTATTTCACTCTAGTTAGACTACAAGATCAAAATAGCACGTTTTAGGTAAAACTTTAAGTATTTGGTCAAATAGGTCCGAGCAAACAGTGCAGACCCAGATAAGACTGCTCCTCTAGAAGCAGTTTGATCAGGGTCTGCACTATTTGCCATTCCATCTACATTTCTTGGACACATTACTGCACCTAAAACCAAACTTTTCCATTATAGGAAAATTACGATAAATAATTTCGGTGTCCCAATATTTAGAATTTTACGGTAGTTTGATATACACCTGCTGTTGAAAATTCCATACACCATCAAAGCGGTCTCTAAAGAAATCTTTTACTGACCTGACCACCAAGGATTCAAGACAGTACTAATGACCCATGTCAAATTGGGAAGGTGGTTGCATGGTATTTATAGCACTGGTACTGAAGACATAACTGTTGCTCAGAATAATGGCTTTTCAGCCTAAGCCAGATTACACCAGGCTAAATGGTTGGCCATCAGAATAAAAAGAGCCACGTTAAGACTTCTACTATTTGGATACATATAACCATTTAGCCTGGAAGCCAGGCTACGGCCATACGTGCACTTCCATTTTTAAACTCCATATGCCTTGATCAGCATTCGAGAGCGCAGAGAGTAGTCTGCCTAAATGCGGAAATCTGGTCATGGTATGAGCAAGTCACTTGGTCAAATCAATGTGCATTTCGTGCATTCTTCACTTGCAAACAGATTAAACAAAGAGGATGGATGGATGGATGACTTGCGATTTTACGTCCTTTTCAACAGTATGTCAGTAATATCAGGACGATGGGCGGGTTATAATGCAAGGCTGTGTGCAGTAGAACCATGGAAAGAACTTCGCCTCCAGCGGGGCTCGAATCCGCGACCGCTAGATCAGTAGGCTAGCGCTTAACCATCTGAGCTACCGGGGCTAAACAAAGAGGATATTCATTCTTTGAAATTATTTTCCTACAAAATTGTTATAACAAAAGCAAAATTGCCTGTTATAAACTAATGCAAATTATGAAACAGCTTGCCGCGTTTAGGAGAAGGCCTGTTGGATGCTAAGTGCAATATCGAAGTCTCGACCCAGCTTGCTCATTTGCGCAGTCTGATTCCTATTTCCACTGATCTAAGAAGACATTGTTCTATGACATATTGGAAATTGAGACAGCATCCTGAGCGGATGCACCGTATCCTGAGCGGATGCACCGTCTGATCCGAGTCATCCATTATATCACTTGGTTAAATGCATTCTTTTCATGACTGGGCTTATTTCAAAGTAGTGGTTCGTTCTTCATATTTACAACGTAGGAGTAATTGCTTCTCCGGTTAGTAAATTCCTTCTCTTATGGCCACTTGTACAACAACAGCTTGTCTGACTCGGACTTATGCAATTATCTTCGGATCATATAAGTACGAGTTAACTCGTGCTCAAGCGCGGATCAGCTCACATTTGATCGGCTTTATCACGTGAAGATCAAGTCACATTCATCTGAGTAACGATCAAGTTGTACTTGAACAATAAGAATTACTGAGTTTGAACAGTATAGATCTATACCTAGTATAAGAATACAGGCAACTGACCCTTGGAAATAGAAAGCTCCATTCCTTGGCCGTTGTAAACAGAGGACGCCATGACCAGCCTGCGCACCATTAGCCATATTATTCATATAAGCCATCATCGCTGGCTGACATCCTACACGTACCATAGGCATGTAGATAGCGAGAAATCTGGAACTCACGGCGTGAATTTGCATGCTAATCTTGGCAGTGACATGTCCATTTGAAATTAAAGGGTGTGTTTCCGGTATCTGCGATGGCAGGGACATATACGTATTCATTAATGTTTGTTCATAGATAGGGAAGTAAATGAAAGATTATGTAAAGCGACCGTTTCTTCAGCAACGGAAAACTTAAAAGGATATTGAGACCTCGGAGCATGAGCGAAGTTGTAAATACAAAATAATTATAAAACAAAGCTGTGATAATTTATGGAATCCATTTAAGCGCTGGATAAGTTCGTAACTACTTAATTCAATATTTAACAAAACATTCATTAAAGCAAAATGTTACCGCTTTTCCAAAGTCCTTTTTGCTTCTTAACTTTGTAATGATAGTATTTTTTCTTGTCCGTGTGTTGGTCTATGTAAGCATACGCACGCAGAAACAGAATCGGAATTGTTTATAGAGCGCATTTTTGATTGTAGTAGTAATCGTTAGGAAAAAATCATCTGGATAACAAAGAAGTCAAAATTGGAATCTGTAGCACCCATCATGCACAGTATTTCATATATTTCCATATATTCCTTGCTGAAACTTAGGGCTTACTTTTCTGCGTACATACAGACTGCTGACCACTACACCGATATTAAGACTGACCCGGTTCTACACATAGGAAGACAGTCATTCCGGGACGCAGACATATACTTAAAAGGACTAGTTTTTGTCAAATGGTATCAGTTCAAATATACAATCATAAAATGTGACGGCATCAAGCCTGTTCAGGATTTTTTTGTTTGCCTTATCTAAAACCCTTACTAAAACATCAACTGTATCTTAATATATTCCATTTCTTTTAATGTCCAATACAAAATGATAATGTACTTACCTACATCTAACTTTATTTATGATCTAGAATACCATAATGAGAAGAAATATCAGGGCCAAGTTACCCAAACCTGCTATGAAGCAGGTTTGTATGATCCGTACTTTCTGAGCGTCACTCACCGTTTCATTATCGATACAAAAGCCAAGTGAGCAAGAGTCAACCCTGATCGGAGCCGTGATCCTAACTTGAGTTTGTAAATCCGATCAGCTGAAATTCTCACCTGAGCACCACTCAACTCCTACTTATCCCGTTGTACAAGCGGCCAATAGAGTCACAATACTGCTTTTTTAGATAATGCAGCGCCATCTATGTGCCTGTGTGAAACATGACTATGTCTATCAAAAAGAGAAAAATGGCCGCTTGTACAACGGGATAAGTGGGAGTTGAGCGGTACTCAGGTGAGAATCTCCGTTGATCGGATTTACCAACTCATGTTAGGATCACGGCTCCGATCAGGTCTCATTCTCGCTCACTTGGCTTTTGTATCGATAAGGAAACGGTGAGTGGCGCTCAGAAAGTACGGATCACACAAACCTGCCTCGTAGCAGGTTTGGGAAACGTGTCCCTGACATTTCTTCTCATTTCGGTATTTCAAATTTTAAATTAAGTAAGATATGGGGTAAGCACATTATCAGTTTGTATTGGACATTAAAAATGGAATATATTTAGATACTGTTGATGTTTAAGTAAGGCTTTAAGATAAGGAAAAATATCCGTAACAGGCTTGATCCCGTCATATTTCATGATTTTATATTTGAACAAATACCATTTGACCAAGGGCTGGTCGGGCCGGGCGATAGTGCTGGTAAACTTTCAGTGCCAACCAATTTTGATCATAGTAGGACAAGGGCCTACTGTGCTGGAAGTAGGTGCGGATGGGGGTTGTTTGGAGTTTTAGCTCGCCTGAACGAAGTTCAGGAAGAGCTATTGCACTACCCCCGGTGTCGGCATTGGCGGCGTCAGCGTTAGCAAAACGTAAAAGTAATACGTTAAATTTTTTAAGATCTCATAGTTTCTAAAACCTTTTATCAATTTAAATTATTAAATTAATTTGGTAGAATAATAGATATTGGTCGAAGATTTTATTCCACACCATCACCACCCCTGACTATTATCTGTAGGTCAAGGTCATGGACTTCATTTTCAAAGTTTCTTTCAGCAAACAGTTTAAGATCACTGATGCATGGTTTCAAACTGCCTAGATGTAAAGTTATACCCAGACTAATGACAGATACCAGAGTTTTACCTGGAAGCAGCATCACCTTCCTACTCGACCTTGGAGGTCAAGTTCACATTTTTCGAACTTTGTATTCATGATGGGTAAGCACTAGTTCAGGCGAGCTATGCTGTCTGCTAACAGCTCTTGTTTCTCTCGCCTATTATGCATCTTTTGTTTCTCCCCTTTTCTTGGAGACGGCTCGATATAGAGTGAAATACTGTCTCAAAGGGCCGTTAAACCCAAACCAACCAACCAACCATATGTTGTCTGCGCCACGGAAGTATTGCCTTCCTATGTGTTAAATCGGTGGATTGTGACCAGCATGTTTTATATACGCAGGATACAAAGCCCCAAGTTTCGGCAGGGTTATATAGAAATATGTTAAATTCTGTGTATTTTGATGGATGATACAGATTCCAAATTTGACATTTAGTTATCCAGATAAATTCCTTTATTTACGATGATTACTATTACATGTACAATAGAAATGGCATACTGTCATGCGCTCGCATATGCTCCAATATACCAACGTACGGAAAAGAAAAATATATGATAATTTTTACAAGCAAATTAAGCTGCAAAAAGAACTTTGGATACGCTGTAACAGTTTGCTTTAATAAACGTTTGGTTAAATATTAAAAAAAAAGTTACGAATTTATTCAAAGTTTAAATAGATGCCATAAATTATCACTGCTTTGTACAAGCTTTGTTTTGAAATTAGTTTGTATGTACAGTGCAACTTCGCTCATGCTCCACGGTCTCAATTCACTTTTTAAGCTTTCCTTTTCACCTTCCCTTTTTTTCTTGCAAAACATGTTTAAATAAAAAAATTTAAACGATAAAATTGACCATACTCTATTTGTTGTCTTGTCATGCTCTTCGACTAGTTGGAGATACAGAGTCAGAATCTAAACAAATGATGCTGAAGAAACGGTCGCCTTACAAATAGGGAAAATCTTTCACATACATATACTTCCACATCTAGGAACAAACTACATGTATAATAAATGGGGACGCACATGTCCCTGCCGTTGCAGATACCAGAAGCGCGCCCTGTAATTTTGATTGGACATGTCCCTGCAAGATCAGCCTACTAGTATACACAGGGAGGTTCAGATTTCTCGGTTTCTACACGGCTATGGAATGATGACAGCCAGCAATGATGCCTTATATGACTAATATCACTGTAATGATGCGCAGGCTGGTCATGACTTTCTCTGCTCACATGTGCCAAGAACTGGATTTTTCTATTACCGAGGGTCGGTTGCCAGTATTCTAATACTGGACTAGTACAACTAAGGCGACTAAGACTAAAGACTAAACGCTATGCCAAAAACTAACGATGGCGGATTGTCTGACAAGTTTGCGAAAACGAAATTCCCGACTTCAGAAACCTATGGTGGCATATATAAGGTCTCTAAGTTCGTGAACAAAGTTTTCCAGTTTCTTTCTTGAATAGTAATCAAATAATAAATCATAATCCCTTCTTTTCAAATAAAGAAAAAAGGAAAACGAGCTAGATCCGCCACGCTTTGTTATTTATTTAACCGTGTCCAATCACGTGTATTTCACCGTTGCGCATAGTTGTACATCTTTACTAAAGTGAGTTGTTGTTATTCATTTGTGTGATTGACATTTGGGTTGAAAATGGCTGAACAAGCCAGTGGAACAAGCTTGAGTATGATGAAAATTCGAGTGGAAAAGTCCTCCGAGGGCGAGAAAGCCTTGGAGTGTTTTCTACCTCTAGTGGGGTGACTGGGCGGTCGAGTCGGGCGATGGTGATGGGTAGCTTTCAGTACTGGTGCGTCCTACTTATTTGGATTATTTTGGGGCAAGGACCGGCAGTGCTTGCTATCTTGCAGTAGATACGGGTAGGGTTGTTTGGACGTTTTTTTCTCATCTGTCCTTTCTCCTTTCTCGCCTACTCTCTGGGAGACGGCTCGATATAGACTGAAATACTATCTCAAAGGGCCGTGAAAACCTAAACGACCAAACAACTAATTACCTCCCGCTGTCATTGTCGTAAACAAAGAAATATTTTTTTAAAAAAATCCTACAACTACATATAGTACCCTGGTGCAATGGTATGAGAGTCGGACCTGTATATGGGCTCCGGCTGAAAGCAAATATTTTTAAACATCTTAACGCGTTACAGCTCTTTATTTTCCTTCTCTCTCTCTTCCCCCCCCCCCCCCCCCCCCCCCCCCCAAAAAAAAAAAAAAAAAAAGGAAAACGAAATTATCAATGGAATGGTTTCATTAGTTTTCATCACCTCCAGAGCCTTCAATTTTTCTCATTGTTTTGCAAAATTTCGTAGCATGCGGGGCAAATCGGATATTTTGCCAATTCTAGTAAGCTCCTAACAGTGTAGAGCCTATATAAATATACTGCGATAGTGACCTAGCATACACATTTTTCCCCAATGCCTCCAACAACGGGTCCTTCCCAGCGGCTCCGCGGAACGAATCCATAATAGAACCGTCTGGGTGCCCGAGTCCTTCTGTCATCTGCGTCAAATTCAAAGATAGTGTGCACGTTGTTCCTGGGATCGGTATCCGACCTAGCCGCCCCAAAACGTGCCTGAGTACGATCGATTGATTGGGGCCTCGGTTTAAATTATTATCTGGAATAGAAGAAGAGCGAAACGTCGAAATTTATGACAAGAACGCTCATACGAACGGCTAAGCAATGCTTTGTGCAAAGCGCTCAATAGACTTACAAGACCAGCACCACTATCCGAGGTATAGGTCCAAATGCAACATAATTGCATGTAAAACACTTCGAAGAAAGCTTCAGAATAGAATAGAATGACGACATTAGGAGAATATGTTGCAGAGTTCTAGATGCGAGTGGGCAATGGGTGACAATTTTTGTCAGATCTGCTAATAAACCCCTCATCCAAACCGCCTCAACGAGGCGGGATGAGGGACCACAAGCCTGTCAGTTCATCTGCCGTCACACTGTGTCTGGGCAGGCTTAGACATACTAAGCGGTTAACCTGGTTACCAATACTGAGTGCACATACTTCCGCCAGTAACAGACAACTACCCTTGCCGGCAGCCCGCTAGCGCAGTCGGCAGCGCGTCAGACTGCAGGTCAAGGGGTCCTGAGATCGATTTCCAGACAGGCCACATAACGCTCGTGGAGACTGATCATGAAATATTTTCTACGGTCATTCTTTCCCTTCTGCTGATTCAAGAAGGGCAGTTGTCATTTACTGGCGAAAGTATGTGAGCTAAGTACTGGTTAAACGTTTAGGAGATCTAATTAAAATCTTAAAGAGCTTCTTCGAGAGCAGAGAACACATTCGAAAGAAGGAACATGGGCCATACTATGGAACAGTGTCATGGAATAGTTTGAGTAGGTTAACTGACCGCCTAGACATGACCTTAGCTGTTTACTTGGCCGTAAATGCTCAACAAAACAAACAAACTCACAACTGCCCTTAAGTCAGCGAGCGTAGAAAATATTTCATGACCAATCTTCAAACTGTTCAGGGGCCGGGCTTTGGAATCGAACTCGCGACCGCTTGATCTGCAGACCGACGTGCTGCCGACTGCGCTAGACGGCTCGGTAGGACACATGTCAAATTCTGAGGGTACCAAACTCTCTGCATAGGGTAAAGGTGATTTCTAGAATCTCCACATGTAACGCCTTTCGTGCCTGAACTGGTCCTCCATGTGTGAACGAGGCCTTGGCATGTAAATGGGCGGTTCATCAATGAAAATAACGAATACAACAAAAAATAAAACAGGTAATGTGAATTGAATCTCCTCCAGTGACCGGGTCCTCCATGGTCGGAAAGGATTCACCACGAGCGAACGAAACCGTTATAGGTGAACCAAACAAGAAGATGTAAACTTGATCTGCACGTGTGAACATGTATTCTACGTCTGACAGGGCCTCCATGTATGAACATTTCTGCTTGTTAGAATGGCTTCTCCAGGTGTGGACGAGATACCCACATATAAACGGGACGGGACGTGTGAACGAGATAGGTACATATGTACGTATGAACGGGACACCCACCTGTGAAAAGGTGCTGTTCGCTAGATGGAGACCTTCGCGGGTTCTGTATTTTTCAAAGATCAAGCACGTAAAACGGGACATGCAGTCTGATTATCCAAGTATGCAAGGGATCGCCACAGGCGAACGGACAATCCATGGTTGAACGGGCTCTGCGCCTGTGAAGTGTAAACGGAACCTCCACGTGTTAACGGGATCCGCATGTGAGAAAGGAACCTTCATTTGTGAACGGGTCGTCCATATGTGAGCAGGAACTGCATTTGCGAACAGGACCGCCACCTGTAAATGGATCTTCCACAAGTGAACGGACCTCCACATGTGTATTGGACCGCTACATGTGAACGGGGCTTGCACAAGTGAACGACATGTGCAAGGCTGTACCTGCGAAAGGGAACTACATATGCGAACGGGATGTCCATATAGGAACGGGGCTTGCATTTTTCAACGGATCCTCTACGTGTTAATAGGACTGTCCATGTGTGAACGAAACGTGAATGTATGAACAGGACCTCATTCCGATGTAACATTTAGGCTCAGATGCGCAATACGTGAATATTATACAAGTTCTATCACAAATATGTTTGGACTGTATTGACAAGTTTCAAGGAAACATAGCGAGTTGCGACTCTAGACTGACGCTAGATGAATCCCCCTCCCAAGGAAAAAATGCTATACAAGATTCTATCACAAATATGTTTGGACTGTATTGACAGATTTCAAGGAAAGAAAGCGAGTTGCGACTCTAGACTAACCCTAGATAAATAAAATAAAATTCACGTGTCTTGTCTAAGTAATGCAGAAGACAACTTTTAAAAACCGTTAGAAACAGCGTTTTCGATTGCAAATTGGGGACAATTTGCAATCGAAAACGCTGTTTCTAATGGTTTTTGACCCGCGTTTGTCGACTGCATGAGCGTTTTCGATTGCCTCCTACCCGGTGTGCTGCTGGTGTAATATTAAAATTTGAACCTGTTGAAAAAATGACCCAACTGGCCACTTTTCAATGTTGAATATCGACCCACAGAGCATTTTTCAGTGTTGTAAATTGACCTGGGTCAAGTTTCAACATTGAGAATTGACGCGTGGGGTCATGTTTTCACGGGGTCAAAATTTAATGTTATCCGGCTCAAGAACCTCGGGGCGAATACCCCATCATTTAAAGTTTACATTGTAGTATACAAATCAGTTTTCCCGATTCAATATGATTTATATTTGATGTGACGCAAAGGATGTAAATTTTTATCAGGTTTGGCAACGTCGAAATCTACAGTCACATTGGACGCTTCAATGGATATATATATAGCCGTTCACTATTCTAAACAGTGAGTTTAGTCTTTAGTCAATAGCCGATAGCAGCATTAGTTGTACTAGTCCACTAGGAACATTACAACCCTTTCGAAATCAGTTATTTTTATTGTTCAAGTACAACTTGATCGTTACTCAGATGAGTGTGACTTGATCTTCACGTGATAAAGCCGATCAGATGTGAGCTGATCCGCGCTTGAGCACGAGTTAACTCGTACTTATATGATCCGAAGATAATTGCATAAGTCCGAGTCAGACAAGCTTTTGTTGTACAAGTGGCCATTTATCCAAGAAAATAGATCACCGATCGTTTCGAAATAAAGTTTAATGAACACATCTTTCTTGTCTCTTTGAACATCAAAACTGTCATTGTCGTGTGCCTCATTATATACGTTATTTTCAGTTTTATGCCCCCAACTTCGAAGAAGTTGAGGGAGCATATTGGTTTGGGCCTGTCCGTCCGTACGTCCTTCCGTTCGTCCGTCCGTACGTGACGCCTCATTTTCTCAAGAACCGTAACTGCTGGGACCTTGATATTTCATAGGTGGTCAGACTATCAAAAACTAGAGGACACGTATTTTTTTCTTGTCTATCAGCCTTGTACTTGTAGAGTTATGCCCCTTTTTTTTAAATTTTTTAATGAAATCCTGGGAATACCGTTTGAGCTAGGATGCTCATATTTGGCATAGTGCTAGGGGCTAAGGTGTAGATTACCTGATTAACTTTTGGGCGAATTCCGTCAAAAAATGAATGAATTATGCCCTTTGTTGAAATTGGCATTTTTCCAACTTTTGAACCGTTTGACCTAGAACCCTAATTTCTGGTATACTACTAGTATTTGATGTGCTGATTATTCTGATGTTGGTTGCGTAATAATGCATCCACAATTTACAGAGTTATTTCCCTTTTCTCATCTGTATACTGAAGCATAATTAAGGGTGCCCTGTTTCTCAAGAGCAATAACTGCTGGGGCCTTGATATTTAGAAGGTGGATAGAGCATGAAAAATAAGCAGACCCATATTTTTTTTTCTTTTCCGTCTGCCATGTACTTACAGAATTATGCCCCTTTTTCGAAAAATTACATGAAAGTTTGTTCCCAAAATCCTGGGAATACCGTTTGAGCTAGGATGCTCATATTTGGCATACTTCTAGATGCTAAGGTGTAGATCACCTGATTACCTTTTGGGCGAATTCCGTCAAAAAATTGAATGAATTATGCCCCTTTGTTGAAATTGGCATTTTTCCAACTTTTGAACCGTTTGACATAGAACCCTAATTTTTGGTATACTATTAGTATTTGATGTGCTTATAACTCTGATGGTAGTTGCGTTATGATGCATTCATTATTGACAGAGTTATTTCCCTTTTCTCAACTGTATAAAACATAATTATGGGTGGTCTGTCTCTCTAGAACAATAACTGCTGGGGCTTTGATATTTAGAAGGTGGATAGAGCATAAAAGATAAGCAGACCCGAATTTTGTGTCTTTTCTGTCTGCCATGTACTTACAGAATTATGCCCCTTTTTCGAAAAAATTACATGAACGTTTGTTCCCAAAATCCTGGGAATACCGTTACTGGGAATATTAATATTTTATGTGCTGATCATTCTGATGTTAGTTGCGTTATAATGCATTCATTATTGACAGAGTTATTTCCATTTTCTCATCTGTATAAAACATAATTATGGGTGGTCCTGTTTGTCAAGTACAATAACTGCTGGGGCCTTGATATCAAATAGGTGGATAGAGCACGAAACATAAGAAGACCCGAATTTTTTATGCAAATTGGTTTGGGCCTGACTGTCCGTCCGTCTGTATGTAACATTTTATGTGTGGTCTATTATTCAAGAACTGTAACTCCTGAACCCTTAATATTTAATGAGTGGGTAGTCCATTAAAAATTAGCAGACCCGTATTTTTTTCTTGTCCCTCGGCCTTGTATTTACAGAGTTATGCCCCTTTTTCAAAAAATTAAATGAATGTTCTCAAAATCCCGGGAGAACCTTTTCAGCTAGGATTCTCATGTTTAGCATACAGGTAGGGGCTAAGGTGTAGATCACCTGATTAACTTTTGGGCTGATTTCGTTAATATTTGACTGAATTATGCCTCTTTGTTAACTTTGGCATTTTTCCAACTTTTGAACCGTTTGACTTGATTTTTGGTATACAGATAGTATTTGATGTGTCAATCATTTTGATGATAATTACGTTATGTTATATGCATTATTAACAGAGCTATGCCCCTTTTCTTATTTGTACAAAACACTGTAGAGATGGTCTATTTCTCAAGAACCATAACTGCTAGAGCCTAGATAATTCATAGTTGAATAGACCATTGAAAATAAACAGACCCGTATTTTTTTTCTTTTCCGTCAGCTTTATACTTACAGAGTTATGCCCCTTGTTCGAAAATTTAAATGCAAGTTTGTTCCCAAAATCCTGGGAGAACCATTGGGGCTAGGATTCTCATATTCGGCGTACAGGTAGGGGCTAAGGTGTAGATCACCTGATTACCTTTTGCGCTGATTTCGTAAATATATGACTGAATTATGCCCCTTTGTTAACATTCGCATTTTTCCAACTTTTGAACCATTTGACCCATTTGACCTAGAGATATGATTTTTGGTATACAGATACTATTTGATGTGTCGATCATTTTGATGGTGGTTACGTTATGTTGTATGCATTATTGACAGAGTTATGCCCAATTGCAGCTAGGATACTCAGATCTGGCATACGTCTAGGGGGGGATCACTTGATTAACTTTTGGTGTAGATCACCTGATTAACTTTTGGGCTGATTTCGTAAATATCTGACTGAATTATGGCGCTTTGTTAACTTCGACATTTTTCCAACTTTTGAACCGTTTGACCTAGAGACCTCATCTATGGTGTTCTTAAAGTATTTAATGAGTCAATCATTCTGTTGAGTGTAAGGTTATGCTGCTTTCATTATGCTCCTTTTCTTGTTTGTTTAAAACATTGTAGGGGTGATCTTTTACGGAAGAACAATAACTGCTGAGGCCTTGATAATTCATAGGTGACTAGATATATATATATTTTCAACTGACTTTGTTAGGCCAGGCATATAGTTGGGGACATAGTGTTTTACAAACACATTTTCTAATTAATTTTCCACCATTTTCCATTATTGGAAAAACGTGACATTCCTTCAATATACAAAATTCCCCAACTGAATTTTTATATACTTTTGATATTGTAAAGGATTGATCTATCCCGTGCAAATAAGCTAATAAAATATAGGTCACTGGCATAATGTTCGAGTTATCGAAGGAAAACCACTTTTACAGGGGTAACAACCTACGTCATAGCGCGCGTGGCAGAATTAATTATTCGACGACCAGTTTGAAGAAACTCTGACAGATTTTCCGTTTGTAACATATAAGGGACAGGATTTTGTGAGTACGATAATTGAACATCTATACACCAGACTTTCATCGTCCGCTTTTGGCTCCCTGTCAACGCAGTTATAATGCCACCCGGCCATCAGCTTTGCTTTCGACCGGAAAGTTTGCGGTGCCTTCTTATGCAAGAGAGAACGATGTCACTCATCTGGTGCCCCGCTATTTGCAAACATATTTTGTAATGTTTCGCCTTCTTTCATTTTCCGCCATTTCAAGAAAGGGGAACAGCTTTTGTGACTTCCGTTTTGATTCCCAGGACAACACAATCCTTCACAAAGGGATCTACTCTCAGAGGATAGAATTCGCTCCTAGAGGAACAAATACTTTCCTTCAAGAGTTGATCTCCGTTGAGAAGGGATTCATAATAACAATGGCAAAGTTACTTCCCTTGAAAGTTCGCCTATAGCGGTCGTATTTACGCAGTTCCGAAACTCGCAACTCAATTATGCTATTCAAGAAATACCGCAGTTCCGGGACTTGCAATTCTGATATGCTACTTTTTCTATTATTTCATGTATTTGCAAGAATTACTTTTCAGTTTGTGAATGTCATTATAGTGGAACATTACCTTTAAAAAAGGAAGATAATATTTCGTATTCAAACCTGCGTACCAGTGTGAAATCTGAAAAAAAGGAGAAAGAAATAATGAAAATCAAAGCAACAAAGAACATCAATTATCTAGTAGCAAAGCCGGGCCGGGTAGCGCATTCGGTAGGGCACCTGACTCGTAAGTCAGAGGTCCTGGGTTCGAATCCCGGTCTGGCCACATACTTTCGTTTCTCCTTCCGCTGATTCAAGAAGGACAGTTGTCAGTTACTGGCGAAAGTATGTGCACTTAGTACTGGTTAACCGCTTAGAAGGTCTAAGCCTGCCCAGGAATAGTGTGGTTAGGTTAACTGACCGTCCCGACATGACCTTAGTTGTTTACCGTGGACGTTAAGCATCAAATCAACCAACCAAAATCTAGTAGCAAAAAATTTACGAAAGCCAGTCAACAAATTTGTATTTCTCAAAAGTAGTTCAATCTCTTTTTTCAAAGCCGAAAACAAAATCCACCGGAACCGAAATTTTTTAGGCATCCATCATCAAAAGTCATTACCCTGTCGATCAAAATTTCTCAATCGAAAACAAGTTTGCAGTCTAATTCTCTTTCTTTAATTAATAACACGGAAGCAACAAATTATCGACCGATAGCGTTAGCTAGTTGTTTATATAAAACAATGGAGAGAATGATTAACGACATGCTCGTTTGGTTCCTGGAGTCAAATAATTTGATTTCCAGAAATCGAGCGGCTTTCGTAAAAATCACAGTACTAATGAGCTGTTAGTACGGTTTAAAACATTTCTTCGTGATGTATTTGTGAAAAAAGAACATGTCGTCGCAATATTTTTGATCTTGAGAAAGCGTACGACCCAATGTGGAAATCTTGCATCATGAAATATTTTCATAATATTGGTCTTAGAGGCCGTCTTCCAAATTTTATATCGTATTTCTTATCAGACAGACCCTTTAATGTTAGAATAGGGTCTACATTATCAAGCACATTTAAAAAAGAACAGGCGGCGTTCCACAAGGAGGTATTTTATCCCTACTTTCTTTGATACAAAAACCAATAACATTGTTAAATGTGTTAACGATACTGATTCTTCATTATATGTTGACGAAGTTTGCATCTTTTACAAATCGAAAAATATGGAAAACATAGAATTCAGACTTCAAAGATGCCAGAATAAAGTAGAAACCTGGACCACAGAAAACGGTTTTAAATTCTCTAAGACTAAAACCCAATGTGTTCATTTTTGTCAGTTGAGGGGTTTACACCCAGACCCAGTCCTTAACATTTATGGATCGACTATACCAGTGATATATGAGGCCAAATTTTTAAGGCCTTCTGTTTGACAAGAAACTCACTTTTATTCCTCACATCAAAGCTTTGAAAGCAAAATGTTTAAAAGCTTTAGATGTTTTAAAAGTGCTCTCCAATACAAACTGGGGAGGAGATAGTACTGTACTTCTTAATCTGTATAGATCTCTTGTAAGATCTAAACTGGATTATGCTTCAGTTGTATATGGTTCGGCACGAAAATCACACCTTAAATGTCTTGACACAATTCATCATCAGGGTTTACGTCTTGCTCTTGGAGCATTTCGAACATTTCCTGTAGCAAGTCTATATATAGAGTCAAATGAACCGTCTTTATATACTGAGAAAAAGTGAAAACGCTATATTATAGAAGATAGTTTGTAACCAACGCAATGATACTTTTTTGCCTGTATATAAACAATTCAGTCGTGCAAGATATTCAGCAAGAGACTGTCTATAAATTTTGAATCTGATACCCTTCATAACAGAGTTATCTTACCTTTCAGGTTTTTTTTTGTCGTAGACATATCAGAGCATGCATGACCTGTATCCGGGTTTTTATTGTATGGGGGATAATAAACACAATCTACCATTTGTAAAAAGAAACAGTTTAAAATGACGTTTTATGAATATAAACTTTATTTTGGCTTCGTTTCCTTTTTAATTTAATCGCCGTTATTTGCGGATAGACGTGTTTTATTCAATAATAACGAATGACGAAAAGTGTATTTGCAAATTTCATGACCCGTTTGAGCAGCCGTAGATCAGGCGCATTCGAGTTTTCCAATCGTGTATTTAAAGGTCTAGTATGAAAGCCATCACCGCACCGCCCTTCCGATCTGCCGCGAAAGAAATCAGTCTTCTTTAACAACTGATGTATTTCTAACCAAAATTACAAAGAAACAAACAGTGCTTCCACTAGTGGAAGTCTGGGGGTCTGTGACTTCTAAAACTGAATGCCAGGAAGTCAGTGACTTCCAATTTTTATCATAACCTACCATTTATAAAGTGAATATTGACTTAAATAATGAGTTAAATTTGTTGTAATAATGGTATTTCACCCATTAATGAAGGAGAAAGCAATATAAATATGGACATTCTGGAAGAAAACAAGTCTATCCTTCAGCATGACTTCCAAATGACAAAGCTTGGAAGTCATACGACTTCCTGACTTTGATGGTTAGTGCTAGCACTGAACAAAATGCACTGAGAACAAAAACCTACTTTTTCGAAGCTGAACAAAAAATCAGACATACCCCTTATCTTTTTGAATTTGTATACTAAGTCATCATAAAATTCTGGTTCCGACAGGCCTTCATGTGAAGGTGATTTTAACCTGACATTGAGTTTTGAAACCAATTCATTGCATCGGCGATAAAATTTTCTAGATAAGGAATTATTTCGATGCAGGCTTATCTTGATACTCATTTGCTCAATGGCACACACGCTCACTCATTCACAAACTCACGAATTCACTCCCTTAGCAATTGGGCCAAACGAAGTCAGGGAAAATCATTAACATATGAGGCAGAAAAAGCTAAAAAATAGACTTTTAATAAGTGTTCCCCCGGTTACAGCTAGCTCCTGGTGAGGTATCGGTATTTTTGCAGTTCAGTCATGCCATTAAATCTTACTTGTGGTAAATAAACTAGGATATCGAAGTTGTATGAAAATGAGTAAGGAAAACATCAGTTTTGGCCATGGTGCCGCATGGTTATATATCTATGCGCCAGTCATTTGTATCCACAACCCCCACCTACAGAAACGGAATTTTTACATTTCAGAGACCTGTGATGATTAGCTGATGGTAACAACCTTGCTCTTATTTCGACTCTATACTACAGAAAATCTCACAGGGTAAAGGACCCCAATCTTAAAACTCCGGCACTATGGAAACAATTAAAATATAATTGCCCTACACCTTGGTCCGGCTATCCCAGCGCCATTGTATTATTGTAGGCCCGAAACGTCCCGTTACCATAGTCTAGCTGCAGTTGCAGTTATCCGTTGAGAGATTATTGGGTTGCCCCTTATATTAAGTCATGTTTTGTCCACCATTTTGAAGGACTTCTTATTAAATCAACAACCCAACAAACTCTATTCGTTTATTGTGTTTCCGTTCATTCCTGGCGCAGCCCATCTTCGTAGGTTGGAGCGAGGATGCAAATGACAGCAGGCCGAATTGGCCCGGACGAGTGGAATGGCGGCCGAGTTGACCCAGGAGCCGTGAAGACCCCAGGCTTACATAAAGCAGGCCGAGTTGACCCGCTTCTTCCATGACATACTATCGCCAGACAATAGTTGTAATCAAACTCGACCAAGGCTGATCACGATAATCCTCACTCGGGAATTCATGTTTTGTCCTTGACTTTACAAAAGAACTTACTTACTGTTACTTACTGTTGTAGAGATCCTCTATAAGCTTCCGCTTCTCTGATCCATTCTGGTATTTTGTGTCTGGTTTGTTGGCGCATGCGCATCGTAGGTGTAGCAGTCTGGCTGAAATTTTATTTCTTTGTTTTTCCAGTGGTCGTTGATTCTTGATTTGAACTGGTTGATTGAACTTGATTCTACTACAAATTCTGGGAGATTATTCCATGTATCAATTACCCTTTGAGAAAATGAGTACTTCCTGATATCTAATCTAAATTGACGTTTAAAAATTTTGAACTTGTGGCCTCTGGTTCGCCGATACGGTTGCAGGGTAAAAAATTGGTCCTTGTCACACTTGTCAAAACCATTCATTATTTTGTATACTTCAATCATATCCGCTCTTATTCTTCTATACTGAAGTGATGGTAGTCCTAATTGTAGTAATCTTTCCTTATAGCTCAAGTTTCTGATAGAATGCACAAGTTTTGTTGCTCTGCGTTGAACATTTTCTATTGCTATTTGATCTTTCTTGTACAGAACTGACCAAACTGTTGAACCGTATTCTAAATGTGGTCTCACTAATGCTTTGTATAAATTCAGAAAAACTGTTTTATCCATATACGAAAAAGTTCTTTTAATAATGCCCAAATTCCTATTGGCTTTTTTTACTGAAGTTTGAATGTGTGATACAAATTTCAATTGGTTATCTACTGTCACTCCAAGATCTCTTTCTTTCTGGATGGTCGCTATGCTAACTCTTTGGTTATTTTTCATCATATAGTATTCTCCATGATCGTTTTCGTTCACCTTACCTATATGCATATGTTTGCACTTCCCAATATTGAAATTCAGCTGCCATTTCTCTGACCACATACAGATGTTGACCAAATCCATTTGTAGGTCTTGAGCTTGTTGCTGATTGTTGACTACAGAGTATAATTTTGTGTCGTCAGCAAACAGTTTCACCATACATTTAACTACTTCCGGCAAATCATTTATGTATATAAGAAATAGAGTAGGCCCTAATACACTGCCTTGTGGTATCCCACTTGTTACATCTGACCAACTTGACGGAGATCCGCCTATTACAACTCGTTGTTTTCTTTGAGACAAAAAGTCTTCTATCCATTTTAGCAGTTTTCCTTCAATTCCATACCCTTGTAATTTTGTAATCAGTCTCCTATGTGGAACACTATCGAAGGCTTTTTGAAAATCTAAATAAATAACATCAATGCTATTTTTGTTGTCTAGCTCCTCAGTCCATTTGTCACACACATCGATAAGTTGCGTAACACATGAGTAACCAGTTCTAAATCCATGTTGGTGTTTAGTGAATAGATTATTGTTTTCCATGTGTACCATGATCGTATCACGGACTATTTTCTCCATTAATTTTGATACCACTGATGTTAGACTTATTGGTCTGTAATTTTCTGGATTGCTCTTGGGTCCTTTTTTGTGTAATGGAATGACATTTGCTAGTCTTCATTGATCTGGAACTTTACCCTCTTCTATAGATTTGTTAAACAAGACTGACAGTGGCTCTTTAATTTCGTCGATCGTTTCTTGTAAAAATTTTGGGTGGCAGTTGTCCGGTCCCTGTGATTTAGATGGCTTTAATTTTTTTATGTATTTTTCCACCAGAAGAGCAGTTATTCTAGTCTCCCCCAGCTGAAAGATCAGCGGCTTAGGTTGAAATTCAGGCAGAATATCAATATTTTCTTTAGTGAACACACTACAGAAGAATTTGTTTAAAATTTCACTTTTACTCTCGTTTTCTGTTTGTAAGTTGCCTTCACTATCTACAAGATTTCCAATTGTCTCCCTTGTTTTTGTTTTAGATTGTACATAGTTCCAAAATGCTTTGTTATTTGTTTTAATGTTATCAGCCAACCGTTTTTCATACTCTACTTTTGCTTTTTTCGTTTCCTGTGTTGCTTTCATCTTTGCTGCTTGATAGTGATTTTTGTTTATTTCATTTTTACAATTTTGAAATTTGTTCCATTTCTTTCTTTTATCTTTTACTGAATCCAATGCATCCTTGTTCATCCATGGCGTGTTGTATTTCTTATGGAGGGTTTTACACACTGGTATATATGCCTCAGTACACACTGGTATATATGCCTCAGGATAATACCAAGGAAGCGGTGGATCCGTCCTGACATGACTAAAAAGTTGTTCTTTAAAAACGAATTTCATCTTCGACAATTATCTTTTTGAAAGATATTTCTTGTTTACCTTTCAGTTTACCAATTTTACCTTCCAATTTCAGCATTTTTCATAAAACACCAAATATGCGCATGCGCAGATGCCATTTCTTTGCTGACCTAAAGCGTTACATTCAGAGTATTAGAAAAAGCAAGAAATAATTCACAACTGTTATTAAGAATAATTAGGAATTTAAGCTTTATTTTTTCAAAATTGTTAATTACCTCCCTTTGCATTAAAACTATAGCAAATTTCAATTTTCGACTGTTCTTGGGTATATCGATTTTCTGAGCAACTTTTTTCTCGTTCTTGTAGTGCAATAAATCATGTACTTTACCCATCGTTAATTTTAAGCAAAATTGTGACAATATGAGCCGCGACACGACAAAATCAACAATGTGGTTGTGCGCCCAGTGCAGAATCAGATCAGCCTGGACATCCGCCCAAACTGATCAGAATCTTCGCTTTGCGCTTAAAGGGTAGCTAAGGGTCTAAGCTACCTTTATCCGGACAGCGAAGACTCTGATCAGACTGGGTGGATACCCAGGCTGATCTGAGTCTGCGTTCGGCGCACAACCACATTGTTGGTTTTGTCGTGTCGCGGCTCATATGTGATGAAAGCATCAGTTAATTTCGTATGGGAATTTCCAGTGTTCTTGACTTCTTATTGTGTTTTCAAAGAAATAGCGATATTTCTACACTAATTTTCAAAGATTGATGTTTGCTTTCTCTTGCGATGAGTTTGGTATACTGGTTGTTTACATAAGGCAAAATAAGGACAGTTGTGTCATGAACTCCTTTTTTAAATCAAGTTTAAAACGCTTGGTCGACTGTTCCGTATTTGCTCAGCAGAAAATTGGATCCCTGTTCACTATGAAATGTGTTCGTTTTATCTGAAGCGGCTTTTACAGCTATCTATTGGTATCATGACCTTACACATGCATTTCACTTTAAAATGCGTTCTTACTCAAGAACCGTTTCTAGTTCCACGAAAGAGGAAATCTGAAGACGTATCACTTGTAGCGTTTTCACTTTTGTTCAGTATACACTGAACCACTTTAGTTACGCACCACTTTTTCAATGCCCACATTTTTTTTACCCATAACTGCCTACAATAAAAGTTCAGCATAATACAATCATTGATGACTTGTCTAACTGATGACAGTAAAAATTTCGTAAAATCACTGGAGTGTATTCGCACACTTTGCCGAGAGCTTATTTAAGCAATAATGCACGTCAGCACAAGCAGCCGTTCTTTTTGTCTTGAATTAGCACTGAACTTCATCTTTGGTGACTGTCACTTTAGAAAAACACCTACGGTTTAATGATTTTAAGTGGCGGACTTATTTTATAACGGCGGATTTACAATACACGTTCACCTTTTAAAATAATTTTACTTCTGACGTCATTTTGACGTCATTTTCGATCACTGTTGAAATTATTTATGACGAATTGTCATGGCCGTAATACCGTTGACAGGATCAAAATCAATAAAACCAAAACTCAATAGAAGATTGACTCATATCTGTACGGTTAGGGTACCGACGTCAAGACTAACGTCAAAGTCATAACGTAGAATTCCCAATAATGGTTGCATGAAAATTAACAAAAAACATGCCTTTATTTACAAGGAAGTTAATGTAGAAACATGTAGATCGTTTATTTACAAAACAACAGCAACTGTCACAGTAGCTTTTGGAAGAAAGAAAAATAAACTGGCGTTTTCAACGTGTAACCGCCAAATAAGCAGCAGATATTGATAAGGAAAAGTATGCAAATATTGACACCAATATCGTGGTCTTTCATATCGTAGAAAGTAAAAACGTTCCAATAAAACATTGTGCGAAAAATAAGTGTTGAAAATATCCCCTGGCGGTGCGAATTCAGGTGAAGTTGGGAGCATTGCGAATCCTAATTTGGTTGGTAGCGCTCTTTTGCGTTCGACCACGCTTTTGTTTGGTTTCCGACAGGCACCATTTTTACAGCATTTATTTACAAAAATGTGCTTTCTTATCTTATAGTCTTGAATTTTAAAAATATATCGATCGTTTATTTACAATTCAGGATTTCATAAGTGGTGCGTAACGTATATGTTCTGCGCAAAGTAGGAATCGGTACGTTTCCGGAATTGTCCTGCGCAAATATGAATTCTCACTTTGTTGCGCAAAGTGGGAACTCTTACCTTGCGAAACATAATCCGGAATTATCTCTGCGCAAAGTGAGAATCGGGACAAAGTGAGAATAATTAGACGCACATTTTCAATATGTCAGTTTCATCTGTACAAAGCCACAAATCATTTGCTTCAACTGTGGAAGAAACTGATTACACAAACTTTTTACGCTAAATCAACCATAATCCGAAATATTTCTAAGTTCGGAAAGGTAAAAATTTTCTTCAAAATAACATATTTCTTTACAAAATGCACATACAGTTACAATATGTCTATAACATCTGAAAAAATTTCAAACTGATCAAACTCTGTGGAGTTAATTGTATTTGGTCATCTAGAATTAGCTATAGAACTTTCTAAGTTTGAAAACGCCGTAATTTTGTCAAACTTATATTTCTTTTTCAAAAGGCACATGCACATTTACACATGTCTGCAACGTATGCACAAAGCTTTAAATCAGCTACTTAGAACTACGGAAAGTGTAGATTATACAAACGTGTCATCCTATATTAGCCATAACCCGAAAAAATTCTATGTTTAATAAGGCCGTATTTTTGTGAAAAGCACAGATTACTCTTTCCAAGTCAATTCCCTTTTACTGGTGTCAAATGAATATTCGATTCTCATTTTGCGCAGAGATACGATTTACCTATTTGATAAACCATAAAATCCCTTGCGCAATTCTAGAAAGTGAGAATTCCTACTTTGCGCAGTACAATTCCGGAATTGTACCGATTCTCACTTTGCGCAGAACATATATAAGAAGAGAGAGAAATTATCGTTACAATATGTACAAAGTTAGCAGCAAACCCACAGAATCCTGCTTACGATTGTGTTTTTAATCCTCGTTATGAAATATTTTATAGCAACAAGCCGAGATATATTAAACCCTTGGGTTTGCGTATTAAACCTTTGCTAATAGACTCATACATTCAAAAAATTTCTTTACCTGTTCAGGTGCCATGGACTTTAATACCTCCAAAAGTTATTTTATTACATCAGATTAAAAAAATCACAGACGAACCCTGATCTTCTTCAAACACAATTCTTACAAATAAAATCTAATTTTCCGAACCGTACTACCATCTCTACGGATGGTTTCAAACAAGATGATAAAGTTGCATGTTCGGTTGTAAACTCCCTATTTACAGATACCATACGATTACCTTGAATGACAGCGCTATTTTACTACAGAAGCTAACGCCATAGATCAGGGGCCATATTCATAAAGCCACTTAAGTCGTTGCTATGTGGTTGCTAAGGCTAAATATCTATAAAGGAGATTCCCTACAACTATGAAATTTGGTCTGGAGGAACAGTCTTTGTAAGACTGTTCCTCCAGAGCAAATTTCATTGTTGTAGGGAATCTCCTTCAAACAATTTAGCCTTAGCAACAGCATAGCAACCACTTAAGTCGTTTTATGAATATGGCCCCTGGCCCTCAATCAGATTTCAGTGCAAGAAAACAATCAGTTTATTCTATCCTCAGACTCACTTTCTGTTTTATCATCACTTAAAAACGCCAATCACCCCAAAACTTTAATGTGCAACAAATATTTTGTAAATACTTTCAGTTACCATTAAAGGAAATAATTTTTTGTTAGATCCCTAGTCATGTCAATATTCGTGGAAATGATTTGGCCGATAAAAAGGCAAAAACGGCTTTAAATTTAAAAGAAAGTGATTTTAGAATACCCCATTCAGATTTTAAATCTCAAATTCATAAACATGTCAAATCAAAATGCCAGACAAATTAATAACAAACTTCATCAAATTAAACCAGATCATAGTAAAGACAATGTTTTATCAAATAGAAAAGAACAATTAGTTATTACCAGAGCAGAATAGGGCATACCAGAATTTCACATTCGTTTATTTTGAATAATGATGTTCCACCCTTCTGTATACCATGCATTGAAACAATTACAGTTAAACATCTTCTTGTATCATGTATTGATTTTAATCATATCCGTATAAAATTTCATACTATTAAAACTATGAAGGAGCTTTTTTAACAAAGTATCATCTTTTCAAATTATAAATTTCTTAAAAGAAGCTGGACTTTTTTTTAACAAGATATAGTCGTTTATTGTACTTAATATTACTAACATTTTGGACGTATTTAAACCTGTTTTGTATATAGAAATCGTTCTAGACGCTATATGCCCTTATCAGGGTTGAGCGTATTCATTCTTTCATTCATTCAATTTATTCATTCATTCATTCATTCAAACCTGCATATGCCAACAACTTGTAACTTGAGAAGATTTAGCGGGCATATGAGACGCACCCAGCAAACGCCGTTACGAGAATTCAAACGGAACAGAACCCAGCAAATTGTTAGAATTGGATTGGAACCCTTTTCTCTTGTTTACCAGCTTTAACTTCATAGCCGCACGTGCTGGGGAAGTTCTCCATAAGATTGATATGGAGCCAGCGGCTCTGTTTATCGAGATCACCCGGAATTAGGGGAGAGTCGGTTAACTTCGGACAACGTGTAAATTCGGACAGTGACATTGTTTCCTTAATATGTCAGTTGTCAGGAAGGAACCAAAACAAAAAAAAAATAACTGGCCAAACAGTGAAAATCCTGATGAGACGGCTCAGCCGTCTCATCTGGATTTTCACTATTTGCAAAGGTATGTACGAATGAACCTGCCTGTTCGAAGTTATTTGACTCTACCCTATTGCTGTGACATGTGCGTCCATGAGACAGATAGCTGAAAATATTATGCGCGTATTTCAAATATAATACTGAAGTTTTCATTTACAGATGTCCAATCAAATGTCATATTCCCATTATCATTATCATAAATATCACATGCCTCATCTCTCAGAAGACGACTGGGCATGGGTGAAATATGGTGGTCTCAGTCGTTATAACCCCACGGTAGTTGTCAGTTATTCCGGAGGTACTGGTTCACCGCTTAGAAGGTCTAAGCCTGCCCAGGAACAGTGTTTCATACAACTGACCGGCTCGACATGATCTTAGCTGTTGACTGGCCCGTAAAACCTCACGCAAACAAACAATAAATATCGCAGCAGTAACGATTTGTAATTTCGATTTTCGTAAAAGAGCCGTCCTACAAAATAGCATGCGTGTCAAGCGAATACTCAGATCAACTTCGACATTCACCCAGTCTGATCAGTTTTGCTGATCCCATGAAGAAAAATTTGGTCCTTAGCTACCCATTGAATGGAAAGCTAAGACTCTGATCAGACTGATCTGTGTCTTCGTCGGGGGCGCAGGCCAATTGTTGATTTTTTCAGATCTCAATACCCAGTTGCAGCAATAAGTCAGCTATAAGTTACGTGCTCTATCGCTGCTTTGGGTAACCACTCAATGCAGCGCAATTAAAGAGAGAGGTAGAAAGAGAACATAACGCACTAATGTATCTAAACGATTCATCCACAGAATTCAGGAGTAGTTTGATCTGAGTCTACACTGCATGGCCAAATCTGCCTCTCTGAATACTTATTATCATAATGGTGTATGCATTTTCCATGTATGAGAGTGCAGAATAAGCAAGTTTTATAAAGAAATGGGAAGGCTGGGATACAGACTTGAATAAGTAAATCGACTTTTTTTCTGAATCCCGTTTTGTATAACGTGTGATACATTTGAGAATGAATGTACGGTTTCATATGTTGTTATAAAAAGAAAATAAAGTTTAAACCAAAGGCAGTCAAGCAGGTCGCGGTAGGTCTGTTGGATACCCATCCGCCTGGTATGCGGATGGTCGCGGGTTCGATCCACACATCCAGCGAACAATCTTTCATGGAAATTTGGTCACAATATTTCTACGGCTATCCTCTCAATTCAACTGATTTAAAAAGGGCAGTTTTTAGCTATATTCGAAAGGATATGCACTTAACGTACTGACTGCCTTGTTTTTAGCTCACCTGAGCACGAAGTGCTCAAGGTGAGCTATTGTGATCGATATTCGTCCGTCCGTCCGTCCGTCTGTCCGTCCGTCGCCAACAATTTCTTCAAACGACATCTCCTCCTAGACCAGTAGTCCAATTTCAAAATAATTTCACACAAATGTTTCTGTTATAGCCCTGAACCAAAATTGCTAAGATGGTTCCGCTCCGCTGAATAAAATGGCCGCCAGAGCTAAAAATAGAAAAAAAAACTTTAAACGACAAATGGCTCGATTTCAAAGAAAATTTCACAGAAATGTTTGACTCATTGCTCTGAACCAAATTTGCTAAAACGGTTCCACTCCGCTAAACAAAATGGCTGCCAGAGCTAAAAATAGAAATCTAAAAATAGGAAAACCTTCAAAAGACATCTCCTCTGAAGCCAATGGCTCGATTTCAAAATAATTCCACAAAAATGTTTAACTTATGGCCCTGAACCAAAATTGCTAAAACGGTTCCACTCAGCTGAACAAAATGGCCGCCAGAGCTAAAAATAGAAATAAATCTTAGAATGACACAGGGGGCACAGTTTTGATCCAATCGTCATGAAACCTTGTCAGAATGTTTAACTTAATAAAATCTAGACCCAAGTTTGAAACTGGGTCATGTGGGGTCAAAAACTAGGTCACTAGGTCAAATCATAGAAAAACCTTGTATACACTCTATGATCCAATCTTCATGAAACTTTGTCAGAATGTTAATCCTTATACAAACTAGTCCAAGATTGAAACTGAGTCATGTGGGGTCAAAAACTAGGTCACTAGGTCAGATCTTAGAAAAACTTTGTGGACACTCTAGAGGGCACAGTTATGATCCATCTTCATGAAACTTTGTCAGAATGCTTATGTTTGTATAATATAGACCAGATTTGAAACTAGGCCATGTCAGGTCAAAAACTAGATCACTAGGTCAGATCTTAGAAAAACCATGTGAATGTTCTAGCGGGCATAGTTTTGTTGCAATCTTCATGAAACTTTGTCAAAATGTTTATCTCCAACAAATCTAGACCGAGGATGCAACTGGGTCATGTTGGATAAAAAAAACTAGGTTACTAGGTCAAACCTTAGAAATACATTGTGGCTACTCCAGAGGGCACAGTTTTGGTTCAATTTTCATGAACTTTGTCAGAATGATTATCTTAATGAAATTTAGGCCAAGCTTGAAACTTGGTCTTGTCAGGTCAAAAACTAGGTCACCAGGTCAAATCACAGAAAAGCCTTGTGTACACAATTGTTGCTTTATTTTGCATTGAATCTTCATGAAACTTTGTCAGAATGTTTATCTTCATGAAATGTAGGCCAAGTTTGAAACTGAATAATGTCTGATCAAAAACTAGATCGCTAGGTCAGGTTTTTGAAAAACATTGTGTACACTTAAAGACAAATGTTCTCTACTATATAGAACACACCCCCAGTGTTCATTGGTTTTATGACCCTGTTATGTCATTACCTGTGTGAGATGGGATATTTCCTTTGATGAAATAGCAGTGTCACAGGACTGTTGCATAATAGGATTAGGAGACCCAATATACAAGAATATTTGTCTTTAAGAGGGCACAGTTTTGATCCAATCTTCATGAAACTTCGTCAGAATATAGATTAGAAAGTGCAAAACTGCTCCAATTGAACCATCATCAAATAGATGATCTTCCATGTTATTTCATCACAACTCAGGTTAGCGATTTAGGTCCATCATGGACCTCTTGTTTGTAGCAAATTTCATATAGAACTCAATACTATAGAACGCACAGTGGCTCAAGGTTTTTCAGGTTTTGATCTATCTGTGATGTCTTTTTCAGATGTCGAACAGATAACAGATGAACAAAACAGCTTTCACGGCACCGATATGACACAGACAAATAATGACGGTAACAACCGCGAATGTGGAGCAGCCTTAAAAAATAATGAAAATCCAATTGATTTTGAGCCAGGAGAGGAATATACCTATAACGTTACTAGAGTGACTAAAGCTGACTTGGAAAAGTTACGAAACTATGGCTCTGACGAGGATAATCCCAAATCCCCAATCCCAAAAACCCTTGAAGAAACAGCCTCGTTTATTCAGACATTTATTGATAGAAAGAACAAAAAGAAAACACTGAGCAGAGGAAGAAAACGAAAACACAATGAGCAACGAGGTGTGCAGTGCAGTGAAGTACAAACTGAGAGCGAAATTATATTAGAGCGATTAGAGCTAAAGCCTGAAATTGAAGCTGCTTTTTTTAATACATGTAGTGAGGACTTCAAACTATTGATATTTCATTCAAAAAGCACGTCTTTATGTCAAGGACAAAGGTTCACTAAAAGTTTAGTAACTGACAAGGCTGGAGAAAATATAGTAACTGAAAAAACATCAAGTTCTCTCATATACTTTTTCTACAGGTTTTTGGAAGCAAATAAAAGACCTGAAATATTTATTGTAACATTTGGACATACATGGCACATAGCTAAGATGGTAGCATTAGACGACTTTTCAAGCAGTATTAAAGTCCGGGAACTGGAGAATAAAGTTGTTCACTTAAAAGAATTGCATGCTGATGGTGGAGACGTTTTAACTACAGAACGGCATGCTCGGGGTGGAAGGAGCCTGCATCCGGAACAGTTAGCCACAATAAACCGTATTGAGCAAAAGAGCACTCGGTTTCCGAAGGATGAGTCAATATTGAGTGGGCATACAGCGGTCAAAAGTGGGAGCAGAATTTATGTAAGTGACTTGGCTTTGTCATTCCATTTGAACCTCAGCATTAAATTGATTCACGATTTCGTCAAAGTCCTTTCTGAATGCAGTCAGAAGGGGTCGAAAAATAATTATTCATTGCAGAAATTAAAAGATAAACAGTTAATTACAATATTAGACAACCAACTTTTAGAACGCCTCATGGACAAACATTGTTACACCTGCACATACTTGCAGAATGAAAAAACCAATAAGTGGAACAAAGTCAAGGAGCTGAAAATACATATACCAGAAAAAAACATTCCAGTACATCTTAACAGGACTGTCTCCTTTAAAGATGTTGCTACTAAATTAATAGAACATAAGATTCCTGAAAAAGACTGGCTTGAAAATGTCATTGTCGAGTGGAATAAAAATACAGAGCCCCTTAAACATTTTCTTGAGGATTACATTATACGGGATGGTGTGTTATATAGATACCTATTTGGAGAATGGTACGTAGGCACTTTAGAGAATATTTTTGCTACTGACCGTAAATTCAGGCAGTTACTGACCACGAGTTTCTTGAAAGCTTCGCGTGATTTTCCAATTTTGCCTTGGATTCACAGCTCTGAGAAGGAAAACCAGGAAGAGGATAGTCAACCTGAATCAACAAAAACACAAAAAGGAAAGAAAACAAGAACGAAAACCAAAGGCGATTCAGCTAAAGGAATCAGTCAGTCACCAGAAAAAAACACATATAGAGCCAATAACACTCGTGATTCGGCTATTGGCATCAGTCAGTCACCAGGAGAAACCCCAAATAAAACCAACAACGCTGACGATTCAGCTATTTGCATCACTCAGTCACCATCAGATAAACAAACTTCGAGTCTCAGTTACAATCAGTCGGATGCACCTTCGCCACCGGCAAGCCCAGCTGTATCCACAGAAATTCCGAAACTGAAGGAAACTCCTGACAAGGCCAACTACACCCTTGACTCAGCAATGCATAATATTCTGTCGCCGACACAACAACAAACTTTGAGTCCGAGTCAAACAGTTTTACCTTCAGTTTCCACAAACCATGCATCTTCTGATTGTATTGTTTATGATATAGGTAAGGAGCGGTCAGATTTGTGTGACGAAAATCAAAAACTAATTACTGAGGAGTTTAAAATAAAGAAAGATAAAAAAATAATACATCATCCAGTTGAGGTTGATTTTGATAGAATGTTGAAGCCAAAGCGAATCGAGGATGGAAGAAAAGTCAAAATTAAGTACATTGCCCAGGCATTGAAGAAAGTTTCATCATCAAATTATTTTGTACCAGAAGAAAACAAAAGCACTGTTGATGAACTAGAAAATCTACTCTTTCTTCGGTTATGCACTAAAATGAAGGAAGGTGAATACAATGACTGTCACATGCTTTTAGCAAGACTGTTGAAATGCTACGGAGAGGATAGGTTCATCATCATTCCAGGAGATGAACTATTTGTCAGCAGGAAAAACACTGAATTATATGATATTCTTATATCTGATGAAGAAAAGAAAATCACGTACATTATACATGTGAAGGCCGGTTTCGGCAATAACACAAGAGATGCCTGTAGTCAACTACGCCTTTCTGCACAAAAGATAGAAGAGTCAATATCATGCAAAAGTAGCAGGTCAGCCCTAGAGCAGTACTGGAAAAATAACAAAATCGCACCTGGCGTATTAAAGAGAACATACAGAACAGATGTTGGTAAACTTTTCTGGGAGATGGGAAAAGAAAAATTCTTTAAATTATTTACCGATGAAAACCGAAGACTTGTGTTTGTGTTTGCTTGCAGGGACAGCAGAAAAGTTGGTTTGCAACAGGAAGCTGAACGTGCAGTTAGAGCTGATACAGATGTTAGTGCCGAAACTGCTGTTAGAAAGGAGTTGCTTGAAAAGTGTTCGATCTCGGAGACGAAAATTACAGAGATAATCGACAAATTGAAACAAAAGAAGATACTGGATTCCTTTGGAGAAGTAACTAATGAATATATGTACCTAAATGGGGATGAGAAGAAGGAGTTATTCACAGAAATCGGTAAAATTGTGCAACATGGCAGCCAAGAACAGGCTAGGAAAGTCGTGAAAGAAACCCTGAAAAGTATGGTAAGTGTTTCAGATTCCGACATAGCAAAATGCGAATGGATTAACCTCGAGAAACAGTTCCAGGAATGCCGTGTGGGGAAGAAAAAGTTTGAACTCAAAATCTGTCAGATTCCAGTGGAGTTTTATCTACAGCAGAGTAACGATGATGTGACTGATAAAAACATGTCAATGGAAGTTGAAGATACTGATGATTAAATATTGTACAAAATGACCATGTCAGGAAATCTCAATCCATACCTTATGAAAAAATGTGTGTCTTCACATGCTGCGAACGGGACCTCTGGTTAACGCCAGGATTGAGGAAAAGCTAGTGAAAGACTGTAAAGGAGATACATTTATTAAACGTCAAGGGGATCAGAGTCATTTGATCAGTCAGCGGTCAGATTTGTGTGACGATAATAAAAAAAAATAATAATTGAGGAGTTCAAAATAAAAAAGGATAAAAAATAATGCATCACCCAGTTAAGGTTGATTTAGAAAGAATGAAATATAGTATTGCTGAAATATATTATTGCTAAGCAGTTAATCCATATCAGCCTACTATCCTCTTTCTTGGACATAAGCAACTTCGTCAAAACCTGATCATCATTCTAATGTTGTATGGATAAGGTAAAATTTGTGAGTGAGTTCTGTAATGTACCAGAGATATTTCTTGAACATTTGTGAAGGTTGTTTTACGCCCCGAGGCCACCGCCCGATGGGGGCATACAGCGTTCTTGTATATACGTCCAGCCGAAGATCAGGTTAAGATTTTTGACCCAGGTAGAATCTAACGATCTATAAGTGGTTGCAAGTTGATAGGTGTATTTCACATGACGAGAAGAACAGGAATCTACAAGAGTCCTGGCATCATATCCTACATTTAATAGTCCGTTAACTTTACTTAAGATTTTGGGTCCAGGTAGAATTTTAAGGCCGATAACTGATAGCAAACTGATATTTCACACGAGACTGTTTCTTTGTGAGCGGTCCTGGAATATACAAAAGCCCTGACCTCCTGACCTACATTTCACGGTCCACTGACTTTTGTGAAGATTTTTGGCTCAGGTAGTAACTAAGATAAGTATGCCGTATAAACACATTTTATTATGACATACGCATGCAATAACAAGATTAAGAAATGATTTTGTATCTAAACACCGCACAAACTTTTAAGGTTTCTGTCAGTACCACCCGACAATTAAGCCTGTCCAGTCAGACGTTTTATTAACTTCCGTTGGAGCATACTTCCGAATTCAAACCCGGTCTGGCCACAGACTTCCGTTTCTCCTTCCGCTGATTCAAGAAGGGCAGTTGTCAGTTACTGGCGAAAGTATGTGCACTTAGTACTGGTTAACCGCTTTGAAGGTCTAAGCCTGTCCAGGAATAGTGTGGTTAGGGTAACTGACCGTCCCGACATTACCATAGCTGTTTACCGTGGACGTTAAGCATCAAATCAATTAATCAAAATCAACAAAACATATCATTAGTCTGAGTGGAAATAAAATTCCTTTTTAAAAAACGAATGGCTTGCCCAGTTTGGAGTCTTTGATATTGTATGCTAGGGAATGATTGAGAAGATATGTACGAGGATTGAATGAAAAGCTTTTAGCCGAAATATGAAGATATTGTGTACACTTCCGATTACAAAAAAAAATGTCCTCTCCTTCCTATGACAGGTTTCGATGCCAATGTGCTGTATCTTGTGCACTGCATCGCTTCCTGTAACTCACCAACATTTATACATATTTTAGTAACGTAGCAAGTGCGTACTACATTGTAGTCATACACACAGATAAATGAGATACTTTAGATTGGTAATTTGATAAAGAAGTAATCTTTTTTAAACCTGCATGCTGACTGTATTTCGACAATAAATTTTGGCTTTTAAGAAGGTGTTGCTATGGTGGTGTTTACAATGGGTCTTGCGTCGCATGGAGTTGTTCCTAACCAACGTGCAAACAGGGAAATCCCAGGTCAGTTTACACAGTTTGATCACTCTCCTCTTATTTATCATGAACGATGCACATACAAACTTCTCCGATTGCCCTTGGGAAAACGTCGAAATGCCGGGAATCAATGGAAAACCAGCGCTGATTCTGCGCAGTTATTGATCTCGCGAAATTCTCGTCTCCCGGGTTGCTAACTGACTGAAATAGAACAAAACAGTAGAACAAAAAGAAGTCGCCGAGAATATTGGTACAGGATGGCAGAGACTACACGCGTGCGCCTGTCATTGGAATAAATCTGATGAACAGAAAAATCTTGAATAACGTTGAAAATGGTCAAATGGGGTAGTGTTGTGTGGCTATTTTTATTATGTAACTTTGGGTCACATGATGTAATACAGGTTTTTTTAAATGATGTAATAAATGCTTTCCAAATGATATATTCAATTATTTTCACTTGACATAATAAAAATACAAGTCTTGCAAAATACCTACCAAGAAATAAGAGGCATGGTTTAGTTTTAGAGAAACTATAATCCAGAATAGAAATAAGTTTTGTTATACAAGAAAAGTGTTTAAGACTTCACTCTACATAGATTAAAATGGTTTGTAAAAGAGCTACAAAAGCAATATTTTGGCATTTTTCTCCGAAAACCCGTAAAAATATATATCAGGTTGTTCCTTATGAGATGCTGAATGTGAATTTAGCATTATTAACATTTCAGCTTATATATTTTGGAATTTAAGACCAATAAAATATCAGTTTTATAAGAACAATACATTTTCTTCATAATAATACTTTCATTTGAATATCTGGTATCAAAATGTTCATCTCAAAATGCAGATTGCATATTTTTATTTAATTTTTACCTAAAAGTTATAATTTTGATTTCATTTAGAAAAATTTAATTTTCATTTTCAAAAGTGTCAGGTGCGTCCCATCAACAACAAAATTATCAACATGTTGATGGCTAATCTTGTATGTAAACTCAAAAGGATGCTTTCTTTGTCTGATAATCTCATTCGGAATCATAAATGAAGGTCTTATCCCATATTGCGACATTCCATGTGGATTTTGGCATCTTTCGAACAAAGGCTTATTTACATTTTATTAGGGTGACATAACAAGTCTTAAGGTTTTGTCACCTTGTTAGGCATGTGTGTAGGGCAAAATTGTGGGGTCGTGAGCAAAACGCGTCAGACGTTCTTTGGAAAGCTTGGATATGATTGGTTTAACAAAGCCATGTGACTGCTTGGGAATAGCGCGGAGAAGGCCCAGGAAGTTTGTGTCCTCACTTTGTGAAGAACAAGCCAACAATAAAGACGTGTTTAATTAACACTGCCTTCCTCGTGTTATTTTCAGGTAAGAAAGTTTACTTATAATTCTGTCTTAGATACATCTTAAATATTCTCTCACTTTTGCATTTAAAACTTAACTTTTCAAAATTATATGGCTTAATTTAACATTAATGCAGTACAAAAAAAATCATGCAAAATTATTATATTCCTTTTTTTTAGAGTGTGAGTGAGATGACTATTAATTTGTTGTATATATTGTTTAAATCTGTGATCATTTGTTTTCTTTTGGTACGACATTAATTCTTATCGACAAGAATTAATAACATTAATTCTTATCAACAAGAATTAATATCATGTGGCTCTTTGATGTAATGCCTGTATTAAATATTTGCTGAGTCAAATAACAGCGAAAAAGTCTCTTTAGAATTATTGGGTTTTGTATAGAGGCATTGCGGTCCATTTAGTTACATTTGGCTGTTACCAATACTGCGCATGCGCATAGTTACAAGAGTCAAAATTGCGGAAATTGGCTTTCGAAAACTGTCAAAATTGATAAATATTTCCATAATGAGAAAGACCTCAGACATTTTAGGCAGCCTGGAGGTAAGCAGAGGGATTTGACGTTTAGTCAAGGAATGCTTATTCCTCAAGTTAGTTGATAGTCGCCATTTTCATGTAAATTCCGTTGGCTGATTCAAAGAGACCACGTGCAATATTTTAAACCACCATTTCTCAATGTAATAGTTGAAGATTGGCTATATTCAAACTGCCCATCAGTTCTACCTTAAGGGATAGGGATGTCGGTTTTCTTAAAAGCCTTTAATGACTGTACTATGTTTACAAAGGTAGAATTTATACCCTGGAAGCAAACAGAATTTGTACTCTTGAAGCAAACAGTTAACAACTAGGGCAGATGCTTAAGTACTTTAGAGCAGAAAATTGTATCAGGGAAACTAAGGGCTGTCGTCAGGTTTCTATTGAAACTAAGGTGGTTGTCAGCTAAATTTATTGATTTAAATCAGAACAATGTTGAAAGTACGAGCTTATATTCAGGATTTTATAATGATCACAGAACTGTATTTTACTATTGTATGTAAAAGTATTTTTTTATTGATGAGAGTGGTTACTTTCTCTGGAATGCACAATGGAAGCAAATACTTACAATAAAGGTTGGGTTTCCAACAAGACAATTATTTGGTTTGTCATTAAGAGACATTTGCCGGACAGAATAGGAATATTCCTAAAATTTTGGTCAAAATCTGGTGACATGATCGGTAGTGATTATAGTAGCATTAAAGCAGAGTTTGAAAGTAACCATCCTCACAGCTGACATGGTATTTGTAGTGTTTTATGTAGTAATTTGCACAGAAGAAAAAAAAGTATATATATATATAATATTAATAATGATAATGAATAAATAAGTAAGGCTGGTTAGGGACTGTTTAATGCATGTGACATTTCCATATTCTGATAGCATTCCATATTACAGAATGTTAGAAGTCTCAAAAACTGGTGAGCCATACTTCTTAGCATCAGCTCTAAATGACACTCATGATCTCGCTGAAAACTGCACAATCAAATACTTCTGCTTTGGGTCTGAGTATCTCTGTTTACAATTGCAGAGGACATGACAGCATCTTCATTTGCTGCTACACATCGGCTCTAAATACATGTAAACTGCAAAAACAAAACAAAACAAAAAACAAAAAAAAATGCAGGACCAAGTAAAGCACTTGCCTTATATCGTCTGAGCAATGAGATTTAACCTTTTGTTATAGTGTCACATGCATGGAAACAGAAATATTAATGGATTTCAGTAATTTGACAATGTGAAGTTGTGCACAGCAGTCAAGGCATTTATTTTCTTTTTTTATATCTAAATGAATAGCATTTTCAGTCTTCCCAGATTTTCATAATTTTTGGCCAAATGCATAAGCAGAAGAATATCAAGATAACATTTGAAGTTATCAATGAGGTACTCGTACTTGGTAAATACCAAATAATTTTAGAACACAATATGCATTGCGAATCATCGTGACATGAGGTATACAGTGGTCCACTATAGGGGTCAAGTCTGTTCGTTTTAAGCACTTAACGTTCCCCTCGGTCTCTTTCTTAGTGTCGGCTCAAGGCACAGCCCCTCAAAGGGGTATCGATCATGCAGTCCTGAAAGGTACACACAGGCTTGTGTCATGGCGGTTTTATTTAGCTGTACACTATCATGTCACATGAGGTACAACCATAAAGTGTTAGTCAAGGATCCTCAGCAAACCATTTTCAGCCTGGCTACCTGGTAAATGAATTGTGAGAGGATACTAGACACAAATATTTGCTAGGGCAAAATAATTCTCATTTTACGGGCAGCTGCTTATGTTTGTGAAACTAACTGTTACCATTAACTATTGCTTATAAGCCAAATCCTGTCACAGATTAACACATCAAGAACAGAAACTGCGATACGTTTAAATAACACAATCAAAACAGTACGAAAACTTGTCCCGGAAGCATCAGTGCAAAAATCAAGGAGCGCCAGATCTCTGTTACCTTTTATCGGACAGCTATCTAAGTCAATTTTTGGCACTGCGACTATCGACGACGTCAATATTTTGGCTAAACATATAAATGCCTTAACAAAGCGTACCACAGATCTCACTAAGGCATTGAGCCAACATGGCACTCATTTCAGTTCTTACATTAAAACTTCAAATAAAAGAATGGACAATTTGATGACTGGCATCAAAGAAAATGAAATGGCTATTAATTATGTACATACACAAATTCAAACAGTAGTAAGCGACCTTCGTAATACATTTTTGCGCATGAATAACTTACTAATACAACAGATTGAACATTCTAGTCATCTAAATAATGCGCTTGAAGAAATGAAGTTAGGACTTATTGACTTGGTAAAAGGAAAATTATCTCCCCTGCTAATTCAACCAGAAATTCTGTCCTCAACTTTACAGGACATTCAAAAACGTTTGGAGAAAAACTACCCAGGATTCCACCTGGCATACAAAACTGTTCAGGATGTTTACCTGTCTGGTAACTTTCTATATGCAAGAAACAATAGTAATCTCTATATCACCCTTAAACTGCCAGTTACTTATCAACAAAAGCCCCTCACCATTTATAGCATTAAATCTGTGCCAGTTCCAATCAACCAAACATCTCAGCATGCAACACATTTATTAAACCTGCCTAAATATTGAATTGTTTCATATGATAAAGAATACTACACAACTCTTACAGCCGAAGAACTTTCCACATGCTTCGGTAAAAATACCATGTATTGTCCTTTTAATATAGCATTAACGCCTGCCACAACTCCTTCATGTGAATATGGGTTATTTACAAATAACAAAGCAACTGTGCATTCCTTATGCAATTTTCGATTTGTTCACAACAAAATCAATCCAAAACTAGTTGAACTTAATCCAAATACCATTCTGGTATATAGGACTTCTCTGTTATCTTTAGAATGTGGCAGAGAACAGAAAATGGTAACTGGCTGTGACTTTTGTATAATGAAAATTCCCTGCATGTGTTCGCTTACAACAACCCAGTTTTATTTGCAACCACGTCTTACTGGTTGTCAAAACATTACCAAAAATATAACTAAATTACACCCTTTAAATTTGGCACTGCTGCAAGAATTTTTCGATTCTTCCGTCACTCACCACATTTATGCTGACACAACATTCTTACAACCGTTGAATGTCTCAACGCCATCATTTAAGATATATACACACCAAATGAAAAATGTGCTAGCCGACGATACAGAATCACATTTAAATCTTAGAAAAATGGCAGATAAAGCTAAAAATGGCGAAATGATCTTTAAATCCTTATCAGAGCCTCTTTTAGAAGGTAAACTGGCCATAAATTCTAGCTGGCCAGATTCTAATGCCATTATCATGCTTGTGTCTGGTGGGTTAACTATGTGCGCCTGCATAGCTGTAATTTGGATGTTCTTTAAAATCAGAAAATTGTCAACAACATTATTAATATTACAACAAAGTCAGAAAGCGTATTGTATGTCTACACTACCTGCATTTATTTATAAACAAGCGTAAAGACAATAAGGTCACAGATCAAACTTATTTTAACATAAACTTAGAGTGGGATCATGCTCTGTTACTGCTGAACATGTTAATCCTTGCAATCACTATCACTATTTTGCTTAAAATCCACAAGCAGTATCATTCACAAGTTCCATGACTATGTGTTGAAATTTCATCACCGAAAGGTTGTTTACTACTGCCGATCATTCAATTGCCTTTGTGCCCTGCTCAGCGTTGTATTCAGGCACCAGCTACGATAAGCTCTCTTCGTATTGGTGGTTCCTGGTTTTCACCTTTATTAACTGTTAACTGGCCAGATTTTGCAATCAGAAATCAGATAACTGGCCATACCATTTTGGTTCCGGATACTTTTGATATTTCTATTTTCAACGCAAACAGACTAGCAAAAATGTTGAATAAACCATTTGCTGTATATTTATACGTTTCGCACAATGGTCTTTTAAAACCTGTTGATATGCAGTAAACCATGTTCTATTATGCTGGACAGCTATGTAAATATGAAGCGCTTGCCTTGTCAGTTGAGGGACAATAAGAACTTCTGTATAAACAGTGACATTATGCCACCATAAAACAGCATTATTGCTTTGGTTAAATGTGGTCAAAACACTAACTATATTCTAGTTCAATTTTGTATACTATATTCTAGTTCAGTTTTGTACTTTATTTTCTGTCATTACGTTTGTTTCGTTAGATGGAGAGGATCTTTTAATTCTCCTTCTCCAAAAGTTTGTGTGTGTGAGTGTGTCTATTTTCATTCATTGTAACTTTGGGGACCAAAGTTTTTGTGCAACAGGGGTATTGTTGTGTGGCTATTTTTATTTTGTAACTTTGGGTCACATGATGTAATACAGGTTTTTTTAAATGATGTAATAAATGCTTTCCAAATGATATAATCAATTATTTTCACTTGACATAATTATGTATTTTTTTAAAAATACAAGTCTTGCAAAATACCTACCAAGAAATAAGAGGCATGGTTTAGTTTTAGAGAAACTATAATCCAGAATAGAAATAAGTTTTGTTATACAAGAAAAGTTGATTTAAGACTTCACTCTACATAGATTAAAATGGTTTGTAAAAGAGCTACAAAAGCAATATTTTGGCATTTTTCTCCGAAAACCCGTAAAAATATATATCAGGTTGTTCCTTATGAGATGCTGAATGTGAATTTAGCATTATTAACATTTCAGCTTATATATTTTGGAATTTAAGACCAATAAAATATCAGTTTTATAAGAACAATACATTTTCTTCATAATAATACTTTCATTTGAATATCTGGTATCAAAATGTTCATCTCAAAATGCAGATTGCAGATTTTTATTTAATTTTTACCTAAAAGTTATAATTTTGATTTTATTTAGAAAAATTTAATTTTCATTTTCAAAAGTGTCAGGTGCGTCCCATCAACAACAAAATTATCAACATGTTGATGGCTAATCTTGTATGTAAACTCAAGAGGATGCTTTCTTTGTCTGATAATCTCATTCGGAATCATTAATGAAGGTCTTATTCCATATTGCGACATTCCATGTGGATTTTGGCATCTTTCGAACAAAGGCTTATTTACATTTTATTAGGGTAACATAACAAGAGTCTTAAGGTTTTGTCACCTTGTTACGCATGTGTGTAGGGCAAAATTGTGGGGTCGTGAGCAAAACGCGTCAGACGTTCTTTGGAAAGCTTGGATATGATTGGTTTAACAAAGCCATGTGACTGCTTGGGAATAGCGCGGAGAAGGCCCAGGAAGTTTGTGTCCTCACTTTGTGAAGAACAAGCCAACAATAAAGACGTGTTTAATTAACACTGCCTTCCTCGTGTTATTTTCAGGTAAGAAAGTTTACTTATAATTCTGTCTTAGATACATCTTAAATATTCTCTCACTTTTGCATTTAAAACTTAACTTTTCAAAATTATATGGCTTAATTTAACATTAATGCTGTACAAAAAAAAAATCATGCAAAATTATTATATTCCTTTTATTTAGAGTGTGAGTGAGATGACTATTAATTTGATGTATATATTGTTTAAATCTGTGATCATTTGTTTTCTTTTGGTACGACATTAATTCTTATCGACAAGAATTAATAACATTAATTCTTATCAACAAGAATTAATATCATGTGGCTCTTTGATGTAATGCCTGTATTAAATATTTGCTGAGTCAAATAACAGCGAAAAAGTCTCTTTAGAATTATTGGGTTTTGTATAGAGGCATTGCGGTCCATTTAGTTACATTTGGCTGTTACCAATACTGCGCATGCGCATAGTTACAAGAGTCAAAATTGCGGAAATTGGCTTTCGAAAACTGTCAAAATTGATAAATATTTCCATAATGAGAAAGACCTCAGACATTTTAGGCAGCCTGGAGGTAAGCAGAGGGATTTGACGTTTAGTCAAGGAATGCTTATTCCTCAAGTCAGTTGATAGTCGCCATTTTCATGTAAATTCCGTTGGCTGATTCAAAGAGACCACGTGCAATATTTCAAACCACCATTTCTCAATGTAATAGTTGAAGATTTGCTATATTCAAACTGCCCATCAGTTCTACCTTAAGGGATAGGGATGTTAATGTCTTAAAAGCCTTTAATGACTGTACTATGTTTACAAAGGTAGAATTTATACCCTGGAAGCAAACAGAATTTGTACTCTTGAAGCAAACAGTTAACAACTAGGGCAGATGCTTAGGTACTTTAGAGCAGAAAATTGTATCAGGGAAACTAAGGGCTGTCGTCAGGTTTCTATTGAAACTAAGGTGGTTGTCAGCTAAATTTATTGGTTTAAATCAGAACAATGTTGAAAGTACGAGCATATATTCAGGATTTTATAATGATCACAGAACTGTATTTTACTATTGTATGTAAAAGTATTTTTTTATTGATGAGAGTGGTTACTTTCTCTGGAATGCACAATGGAAGCAAATACTTACAATAAAGGTTGGGTTTCCAACAAGACAATTATTTGGTTTGTCATTAAGAAACATTTGCCGGACAGAATAGGAATATTCCTAACATTTCGGTCTAAATATGGTGACATGATCGGTAGTGATTATAGTAGCATTAAAGCAGAGTTTGAAAGTAACCATCCTCACAGCTGACATGGTATTTGTAGTGTTTTATGTAGTAATTTGCACAGAAGAAAAAAAAGTATATATATATATAATATTAATAATGATAATGAATAAATAAATAAGACTGGTTAGGGACTGTTTAATGCATGTGACATTTCCATATTCTGATAGCATTCCATATTACAGAATGTTAGAAGTCTCAAAAACTGGTGAGCCATACTTCTTAGCATCAGCTCTAAATGACACTCATGATCTCGCTGAAAACTGCACAATCAAATACTTCTGCTTTGGGTCTGAGTATCTCTGTTTACAATTGCAGAGGACATGACAGCATCTTCATTTGCTGCTACACATCGGCTCTAAATACATGTAAACTGCAAAAACAAACGGGTGAATCACAGTATTGTGGCTTTTTCCAACTGCAGAATGTTATATCAGCATACAAGACCCAGAAATGGCTGCAAATTTAATTCTTTGTATCTGAAATGTGCATCTGTGATTGTACTACCTGTAGCCAAAACAAGAAATTGCAGACACCATTATTAAATTTTTACCAGCTCTTGAAGCACCATAAAAGTGGCCTTTTTTCACCGTTATGGGTTGCACTTTAAAAATTACTATTTTTTGATGAAATATTTCTGTACAATGCAGTAAGAAACCAATAGATGTTGGCATTAAATCACATAGAAAATTCTTTTAAAATTTTTTTGGTATGTACATTTTGATTTTCTGTCAAATATTGCTCAAGATATCACCGAAGTTGTGGCAGTAGTACTTCTGTACAATTGAGGTTTTCACAACACAGGCTCTTGTTATACTCATAAAAATCATAGAAGATCTTAATCAATTCAACATAATTTCCTTCTACGAAGTGGCCATGAGATTGTCCAGTTTGTAGAAGTAAGGATTTCTGACAATTCTGATCGACCTTAGAAATGACAGCACAGTGAAGTCAAAAAAATGCCTACTGAAAAATCTGGTAGTGTCCGTAACCAGGCAATTTATTTTTGCTTTTAAAAGTGTTTTTTGCAGTGAAATGAACTTTCTCATCTGTAGTTGCATTCAAAAAGTTAAGAACAACAACAATTTTAATTACATTTTTTATAACATCTTCTCTATCATAAGATAAGTGGTTACGGACACTACGAAAAACATGTAGGGTCCGTAACCAGAAAATGCGTACCTTCATTTAAAGTGAAATATTGCAGCTGTTTTGGCTTTTAGCTATAAAACATTCATGTCAGTGATTCTGACTGGTATTGAACTGTATCAAAATGATTAAATCATGTGATGCTACATAACCTGTACTACACATTAACTGAGTAAATGTCGGTAAATAATTAGTGAATCTGTTTCATTTTCCTCATTTAAAAGAACTCACAGAAGGAGTTTTGAAAAATACATATCAAGCAAGACTGTTTCTACCGAAGGATATCATATGGTGAGAAATTCGGTAGTTCTAGTTGGAGTTGTAGTTCTGAAGGAAGGTTAAGGTTTTGGAAACTGAATTGAGAACCAATTTTATGTAGTGTCCGTAACCTTTATGATTATACAAACATATTCCTTGCTTTTAAGACTTAGCAAGCTTCACTTAAAAAAAAAAACAAATATTTTCTGGTAGATTCAGTTGTATTACATCATAAAGTAATACTCTGAGCATCAAAGACTGCTTTTATCTATTCTTATGCACTATATTGTAGTATGTATTGATATTAAAGAGGTGTTTTATATGCAGTGACTTTTTTTTCAGATTCCTGAGAGTAAATACGGACATTAATGGCAGCATTACCTTTCAATGAAAATTGTTAAACAACCTAATGGTATTCCCACTGCATGCCTTAAGTCATGCCTGAAAAAATAGTAAACAGTTACATAGCCTCAGAGTGGTTACGGACACTACAAATCAATGTTTTATGACTTTGCATATTATTTTGTTTGAGTCCAAGTTGCTGTTGTCAGGTATGCTGTAGTTTTGATTGCTTCCATACTAGAATATATACTCTTTATGTTGAAGACAAATCAGTCATCTATAAAAGTCAACATATGCAAATTATCCATAAGTCATACTTTCTGATAAGACTCCTGGAGTCTTCTTACTAGATACATGTAGATCATAAAATAGTGATGTTGTTGATGGATACATTAGATTGCCTTGCATCACCATTGTGTTTTAAACGATATTGGACATCAATTAAACTAACAAAAGTAGTCTTCAATTTATAACGCTCATTCTGTGAAATTGAAATAAACAATGGGGCTTGGGGCGGGCCATAATTAAACTAGAATTGCCTTTGAGCATGCAGACACTTGGCTATGAGCCATGGTTATGGCAATGACAGATAATAGCATTTTGTTATTAAGCAGGGAAGTTTAATCCTAAAAGGGGCGATACAGACAAATGATGCACTGACTTTATCACTTGTTCACGATATTCAGATCCAGAGAAAATGATGAAAGCTATTTTTTATGCCACATTTCAACTTTTAAGTCGGTTTTAGGGGTAAAAATGGTGCTTCCAGAGAATAACTGTTTGAATCTCCTGTAACTAAGAGCTTCTGAATGAAAACTGAGTTTCAGAATTTGCATTGCTCTATTATTTTAACAAGTGTAGTGATTGTAGGGTCCGTAACCTGTCCTTTTTAAGGAATGAAGACAAAATTGATTTTTCCTTCTCTCTGCATCAGTTATAGAAAACCCTCAAGATGTTGTAAAAACTCAACAAATCCTATTCTAAAACCATCTACATTAAGCTATTAATGGCTTGATGTTTTTATGCTTTAATCGAAATTTGTATATTTGACAACTCATGAATTAAGAATACCTGTCGAACTTAAAACAAAACATTTTATGCCTTTTTTTTTTGCTCTGGAATGATCTCAGTGATAAATTCAAGAATTACACATGAGTCATGCTAATTAAATGCATATATTGGTGGTATTTCACAAAATTATATATTTAATATAGTATTGTAGAGTCCGTAACCAGCCTGTTAACAATGATATTTTGTAAAAAAAAATATCCTCAAAACTATATGGACAAATATTTCTCTTCTGTTGGTGAGAAGGACTCTAGAATGTTGCTTAAATAGATTTTGATTTATTTCTAATTTGAAATTTATAAAAGAACAGCAAATGTTAAGCGATCAAATCTATGTCTTAATGAGTATGATAATGTATCTTCTTTTAGTTCATATTCTAAGATTTATGATTTCAACAAAAAGTCACTTGTTTAATAACTTCAAGCTTCTTGTCATGTTTAAAATATTTTTTGTTCATTGTTATAGGCTCATTGCAATTTTTCTGGTTTGTTATACATCACTTGTAGTGTCCGTAACCATTTTTACCCAGTGGCACAAAAAGCTGAAAAATATATATTGATCGACTTCCCAGGAACAAGCCCTGGTAGTTATATAACTAGAGGTACTAAACATTAGAAAATACATGTTTTCATAATAATTCTGAAAAGTTCATTTTTCACCTCTTAGTGCAACCCATGTGGCCATAATACTGTGATTCACCCGAAAACAAAACAAAACAAAACAAAAAAAAATGCAGGACCAAGTAAAGCACTTGCCTTATTTCGTCTGAGCAATGAGATTTAACCTTTTGTTATAGTGTCACATGCATGGAAACAGAAATATTAATGGATTTCAGTAATTTGACAATGTGAAGTTGTGCACAGCAGTCAAGGCATTTATTTTCTTTTTTTATATCTAAATGAATAGCATTTTCAGTCTTCCCAGATTTTCATAATTTTTGGCCAAATGCATAAGCAGAAGAATATCAAGATAACATTTGAAGTTATCAATGAGGTACTCGTACTTGGTAAATACCAAATAATTTTAGAACACAATATGCAATGCGAATCATCGTGACATGAGGTATACAGTGGTCCACTATAGGGGTCAAGTCTGTTCGTTTTAAGCACTTAACGTTCCCCTCGGTCTCTTGCTTAGTGTCAGCTCAAGGCACAGCCCCTCAAAGGGGTATCGATCATGCAGTCCTGAAAGGTACACACAGGCTTGTGTCATGGCGGTTTTATTTAGCTGTACACTATCATGTCACATGAGGTACAACCATAAAGTGTTAGTCAAGGATCCTCAGCAAACCATTTTCAGCCTGGCTACCTGGAAAATGAATTGTGAGAGGATACTAGACACAAATATTTGCTAGGGCAAAATAATTCTCATTTTACGGGCAGCTGCTTATGTTTATGAAACTAACTGTTACCATTAACTATTGCTTATGAGGCAAATTCATTACTGAGTGTAGAAACGGTTAGTAATCCCTAACTAACAAGTACCATAAATCCTTGCTTATGAGACAACTTCTTTATTCAGATCAGAAACAGTCAAACAGATATAATTTTACTAGATAACTAATACCATAAACTCTTGCCTATGAGACACTTGTGACTCTTTTTAGAAATTGTTAACTACCCTTAACTAACTAGTACCATAAACCCTAGCTTATGAGCCAACTCTAATATTCAGTACAGGAAGTCAAACAGTCATAATCTTTCTTGTACCCTAAACTCTTGCCTATGAGAAACTTGTGACTTTTTAGAAATTGTTAACTACCCTTAACTAACTAGTACCGTAAATCCTTGCTTATGAGAACTTCTGTATTCAGATCAGAAATAGTCAAACAGATATAATTTTACTAGCTAACTAATACCATAAACTCTTGCCTATGAGAAACTTGTGACTCTTTTTAGAAATTGTTAACTACCCTTAACTAACTAGTACCATAAATCCTTGCTTATGAGAACTTCTGTATTCAGATCAGAAACAGTCAAACAGATATAATTTTACTAGCTAACTAATACCATAAACTCTTGCCCATGAGAAACTTATGACTCCTTTTAGAAATTGTTAACTACCCTTAACTAACTAGTACCATAAATCCTTGCTTATGAGAACTTCTTTATTCAGATCAGAAACAGTCAAACAGATATAATTTTACTAGCTAACTAGTACCATAAACTCTTGCCTATGAGAAACTTAACTAACTAGTACCATAAACTCCTGCTTAAGAGACCAACTAAGTACTATTTTAGAAAAGTTATTAACTTGCACCGCAAATGCTTGCTAATCAGATAAATTTAGAATTCTCTTAGGAAAGTTGTCATTAAATAACTAGTACGTTAAACACATCTTCAAGAGACAAGGTTATAAATGTTTTATTACAAACATTTGAATTGAAATTTGCCCGAGTAACTATTATCACATATATTTGCATATGAGATGAATTCATAATTGCTTTTAAGAAACCTTTAAGTGAAAATTACTCAAAATAATTATCACCGTAGTTATATGCATATGAGATGAATTCACAATGGCCTTAAGAAATACTGAAGTTAAAATTACTTAAGTATTTATTACCATATGTATTTGCTTACGAGATGGCTGCACAATTACTTTAAAGAACATTAAAGTTAAGATTACTCAAAATAACTAGTACCATATTTATGTGCGTATGAGATGAATTCGTAAGTTCCTTTTAGAAACATTTGAATAAAAATTTATCAATGTAACTATTGCCATAAACACTTGTTTGTGAGTCATTTCTTTTTATTTATATAGTTTATTGAAGTTTCTCCAAAAGTAACTTAAAACCATAAAGGCTTGCTTTGCCATAAACACTCGTTTGTGAGTCATTTCTTTTTATTGATATAGTTTATTAAAGTTTCTCCAAAAGTAACTTAAAACCATAAAGGCTTGCTTTTAAAGAGATCCAGTAATACATATGCTTACATGTTCAGAAACGGTGACTTGAGAGATTTCTGAGTAACCTTACCATAAATATTTATATATATTAAGTAGTGTACCAATACAGGAGTATAAAGTTAGTGAAAGTAAACTATTAACAAGAGTAAGCAATTATAAAGCGATTCACAAATACTTAGATTTTCGGAAGTATTTAAGTTCTCTCACAGCAAGCAGTACTAACAAATGTTTTGCTCATAAGTCAAGATGATTTTAAGAGAGGCTGGTGTCCCATAAAAAGGAGATATAATTTTTTTACAGTGTGTAAATGCTAGTGCACTTCCTCACAACTACAGTTACATTGTTTTATATTATTTTATTTCACTTTGTGAAGAACAAGCCAACAATAAAGACGTGTTTGATTAACTTGATTAACACCGCCTTCCTCGTGTTATTTTCAGTCGACTGCGTGGAGGTTTTGTCCTGACAAGCCAATCAGACAAAACAGAAGTCTAGAAAGACAATACAACAATAAACATTCAATTAAAGAAAACCCAGAATATTTCAACTCATAATAGTAGTCTGGTCAGGGTCTACGTTGGCTATTTTCTTCCAATTACCGTCTAATAATGGCAGCAAGTTCAAATTTCAGGCTTATTATGGTTGGTTTTTTTTTTGTTTTTTTTTTTGTTTTTTTTTTGTTTTTTTTTTGTGTGGGGGGGGGGGGGGGGGTTATCGGTCATTTGAGACAGTGTTGCAGTCTGTACAGGTTAACTGGTTTTGATCGTTTTAGTTTTGTTTTGTTTTGTTTTGTTTTTTTCTTTTTTGTCATTTTTTTTTTTTGGTCCTGTTTTAAGAAAATGTTCAATTACGATCGACTTGCGTTTGTCATATTGTTGCACAATCACATCTTTTTGTCATTGATTAGCTTACTGAAGATAAACTGTCATTGGAAAGGTCAAAGTGTTTAAGCTAAATTGAAGTTTTTTCGCTCCAGTGCAGACTAGGGGAGACCGGGGATGAAAGTGCCGCTGTTAGAATCTCAAGGACTCAACGCTTTACCTTTGGAGATATAACATTGATTTGTCAACCGACGTGGGCGGAGGGGGACTCTAGAAATGATCCTCGTCCATCCGTGTGTCCGTCCGTCCGTCCATCCGTCCGAAATCTTGTCCCCGCAACTCCTCCTACAATTTTCATCGGATTCATTTGAAATTTTACTGATTGTTTTCTTATGATATGAAGATGTGCATGTGTTTTTTTTTATTTTTGCTTCGGCCATTTTTGATGGAGTTACGGCCCTTGCTGACTCAGAACTTGTCCCTGCAACTCTTGCCACATCTTATATCAGATTGACTTTAAATCGTGCAGAAAGTTTCATCATGATCTGAAGATGTACATGTGATTTTTGGAATTTCAATTGTCCTATATTTTACAAAAGTTATGACCCTTTGTCGTTTTTGGCATTTTTCCAGCTTTTGAACCGTTTCACCGAAAGAACTGAAATTCGTATTCTTTTAGCCTTTGATAAATTGAGTATCCTGATTATTGTTAGGATATGTTGAATTTATTAATGACAGAGATAACCCTTTCATGGATAACAGACATTCACTTAAAGGTAAAGGGATAACTCCATAACTATTCATATTAATGGGCTGAATTTCCATAACTAATGCATTGTTCATTTTTCATCAGATTCACATTAGCAGGATTATGGCCCTTGTTATTTTGTTATTGGGTATACAGTCTTGATGTTTTGGGCATTCTGTAAGGGCCTAAAGTTTCAGTAATCTGATTCTACACATGTATGCCCCGTTCTGAACTTAAGTATTTTATAACCTCATAGAGGCCCAGTAATTGGGTATATGTCTTTGCTTATGCTTTCAGTTATTATTTGCTTATCAGGATTTGCAATACACACATTTTCTGGGCCATACAGTTACTCTGAAACGGAATAAAGGGCTGCAATTTGTGACACATTTCAAACGTCGGATGACACTTGGCCCATGACTTTTATTTAAATTTGAAAATAAAGCGCCATATTTGCGCCATCTTATGTAAACATGGAAGTTCTGATATATTGAAGGCCTGCACCAGGGTTAGCCTCTAAAGACGGCTGGTCGAATGGCACAACCAGCCCCGGGGTTGGTTGTGCCAGACCCCGGGGTTGGTTGTTACATACAAAAAGAGGCTTTTTCAAATTGTTTTTCTGCCTCAAAACATTACCTGCAATAAATGTGTTTAATTTTCTTTTTCAAAAATAATAAAAATTCGTCAACATTGCTTACAAAATAGTTGAAATGTCAGTATGTTCTAATTCTGAAATGGCGCTCTTTTATAAAACTATTGCATTCGAGTAGTGTAATCTGCTGCTGCTATACAATTGGGCCGTTTTTTCCTACATATTCCTGATGTTTGGATATTCATTTTAGGACACCCATAATTTATTCTTGATATCTACAATTTTTAATTCGTATTATCACAAACTGATATAGGATATCCTCAGCTATTTTGGATATCCATAATTCCATGAATTGACTTTATATTTGAGCAGTTTGCTTACTGTCAAGTTCTGTTACTTCGGAAATTGTATTGTAGTAAATGTCTGTAATTTATAGTTAATAAAATATTGTGTAAAACAATTCCATTTTGGGATATCCGCACTTTGAAGTATGGATACCCACAAATCGATTTTAGGATATCTGATACTCATTTTGATAGCCATAATTCGATTGATGGGTATCTATAGTTAAATTTTGGATACCGGTATCATAAATTTGATTTATGGATATCCAAAACTCAAGTTATGATACCCATAAAACGAAAACGAATTGGGGCTATCCAAAAATCAAGAAGAATATCTTACATTCATGAAACGAATAGACTTTTGAAAATCCAAAATTCGACTTTCAGATATCCAAAAATAGATTTTAAGATATCCAGATAAATACTGGATATACATAAATTGAATAAAGAACACCCTAACATCGAAATATTAATATTTATTAATAGCAAATAAATGGCAAACTGGCACCTATAATGGGGGGTCAATCTCATTTTGGAGATCTAAAATTCGATTTATGGATATCGATTAACCGACTTTTGCATATTCAAAATTAACTTGATTTTAACATAACCATAAATCTCATTTATAAATATCCTTAATTTGGGTTTGGACATCCATCATTCGATTTATGGATATCCATTGTGCTGCCTGACATTTGGATATCCATCATTTGATTAACTGATATTCCTAACCCGATGTTTGGATATCCATAAATCGAATTCAGGATGTCACACACTCTTGAAAAATATTTGATATCCATAAATCGAAAATGGATATCAAACAAGAAGGCCCTGAATCGCTCACCTGAACAATAATTGGCAAATTGGCCTTTTCTTAAGTCTGAAATTGCCAAATATGAATCTTGGGTCGAAAGTCAAAGATTGACTATGACTTCTTGTAATCATAAATCTTCAAGTACTCTTAAAGACAACCATATATACCATTTTTTAGGCCAACATCTTCAAAACTCAAATCTTATGTTCTAGCATTTTCCCATATTTTACAATGCCGTCAAATGGTCAAGGCCAACCCAAGGTCATGATTTTGATTAATCTTGATAGTACTGGAGTACCCAATGCTACATACCAAGTTCAAAAAGGTCAAAGAACGACCTTAACCTCTTGTACTCATGAATCTTCATGTGGTCATTAAGATGACAATATTTACCAATTTTTTCGGCCTAAATCTTTAAAACTTTCCATGAAATATTATGTTTTAGCATTTTCCCTTTGTTGACTTTGCCGTTAAATGGTCAAGGCCAACCCAAGGTCATGATTTTGATTAATCTTGATAGTACTGGAGTACCCAATACTAGATACCAAGTTTCAAGGCCGTCGGTAAATTGGTTCTGGAGAAGAAAAATATTAAAGGTTTATACCATAAATGGGTATTGCGGCCATGTTGGTTATGTGACCTGAACCGTTTGAACAAATTTTTGTCATGTGACCTGGACGGTTTGAACAATTTTTTGTTCAATCAACCCCTGGAGGCTCTATATGAAATGTGTTTACAATTGGCCCTTTGGCTTTTGAGGAAATCTTTGAAAATGTCAAAATATGAGAGATCTGGGTACCTTGACCTCTTGTACTCATAATTCATGACCTCATTAAAACGACTGTATATACCCTGACCTCTTGTACTCATAATTCATGACCTCATTAAAACGACTTTATATACCAACTTTGAGGCCAAAATCTTCAAAACTTACCATGAAATCTTATGTTCTAGCATTTTCCCGTATTTGACCTTGCCATAAAAAGGTCAAGGTCAACCCAAGGTCATAATTTGAATAATCTTGATAGTACTGGAGTACCCAATGCTACATACCAAGTTTCAAGGCCATCGGTCAATTGATTCCGGAGAAGAAGATTTTTAAAGGTTTTTACCATATATGGGCATGACCGCCATGTTGATCATGTTACCCAGACCATTTGAAAGAATTTTCATTCCCTCCACCCCTGAAGGCTCTATATGATTTTTGGTTACAATTTGTTCAGTGGCTTTCAAATAGAAGTTTGAAATTGTCAAACTATGAGAATTCTGGGTCAAAAGTCAAAGAACGTTCTTGACCTCTTGTACTCATGAATCTACATGTACTCTTTAAGACGTCTGTATTTACCAATTTTTAGGCCCAAATCTTCCAAACTTTCCATGAAATCTTATGTTTTAGCATTTTCCCATAATTGACCTTGCCGTAAAATGGTCAAGGTCAACCCAAGGTCATCATTTTGAACAATCTTGATAGTGCCGGAGTACCAAATGCTACATACCAAGTTTGAAGGCCGTCGGTCAATTGGTTCTGGAGAAGAAGATTTTTAAAGGTTTTTACCATATATGGGCGTGGTGGCCATGTTGGTCATGTGACCTGGACCGTATGAATGAAATTTTGTTCCCTCAACCCCTGGAGGTTCTATATGAAATTTAGTTTCAATTGGCACAGTGGCTTTTGGGGAAATTGTTTGAAATTGTCAAAATATGAGAGTTCTGGGTCAAAGGCCAAACAATGACCTTGACCTCTTGTACTCATAAATCTTCATGTACCCATTAAGATGACTGTAGATACCAATTTTAGCCCAAAATCTGCAACCGTTTCCAAGATATCTTAATTTCTAGCATTTTGCCATATAAAAGCACAAGGAAGCAAATTTGATCTTAACGTAAAAAAGTCAAGGTCAACCCAAGGTCATAATTTGAACAAACTTGGTAGATCTAGTATTTGCGTACCCGATGCTACATACCAAGTTTCAAGGCCATCGGCCTATTGGTTCTGGAGAAGAAGATTTTTTTAAGTTTTTACCATATATGGGCATTGCGGCCATGTTGGTCATGTGACCTAGACCATTTGAACAATTTATCGTTTCCCCAACCCCAGGAGGCTACATATGAAATTTGGTTACAATTGGCATAGTGGTTTCAGAGGAGAAGTTGTTTGAAATTGTGGCCGGACGACAGACGATTAAATAGAAAAGAACGAAGCCTGTCCATCGGAGCCTTCGACTCAGACGAGCTAAAAGAAATCCATAAATAGGGAATTAACAATAAATGGCACCCAAAACTACACTGTATTTTCGTTTATTATTATTGTGTGTGTGTGTGTGTGTGTGTGTGTGTGTGTGTGTGTGTGACAGAGACCATAGAAGAAAGCCCTTGTAGACTGATAATGCTCTAAAGACGCATTGGCGGAACAAAGAAATTTGAACAAAGTGGCACAAATTTATGCATAAATTACCTAGCACAAATTATTTGGAACATACTGGCACAAATTTAGCACAAAGAGGCTAAACCTGGGTTGTGTCACACTGGAAAAAAGTGGCACAACCTACCCCTTGTCTGATGGCACAACCTACCACGCCCCACCCTTCTCACTCATTATAGTCATACGGAAAGAAACTGCTCACATCATGTCGATTAAAATGTCAGTGATGTTTGGGCTTGACTTACCCACGAATATGATGTAGAAAGTATTTTCTTTTGGGATATCATGTCTTTGATAATAACCAAGGTCACATTTTTGAAATTTTACTTGCACATGGGAAAATCGATTTTTGAATATAAAATCAAAATTAACGGGAATGTAAAAGCGATCTTACTGTAGGAAACTGTTCTAAGAATGGCGCGTTTTAAACTTACTATGTTACATTTAGCTAAAAACTGGTTTGTCGGTATAATTTTGTGTAGAAATTTATATTGGAAGTTTCGAATTTTTATGTCCATAAGTGATTTTATTGGCGTAACGTAAATAATTTTCCAGTTTAAATTATCACTTGAAAATTTTTTATTCCCCTTTGTTTCAGATTTCTTGTCTTCTGTGTTTATCTTGTGGAGGAACATATTATAGATGAATTTGTTTGTTTGTTTGACTGTTAACATTTGGTCAAAGATTGTTGGTGTACGTGGAATGTTCATATTTTCAAATTTCATATTGGCCTTCCAATCGATTGGTATGCTACTAATTAACGTAATATATTTTAAAAAGTCATTTTCAGGTAGTTTATATTTTTCCTTCAAATTCTGGAATGAGTAAAATGTTTTGTTCTCACGATCGTATATATCTTTTAAAAATTTTATTCCAAGCTGATACCATTTTTTAAACAGAAGTGTACATCCACCAGCTCTTATGTGTGAATTGTTCCATATTATTTCATTACAATAACTCAAAATTACGTCTTTTTTATTAAACTTACACCACGCAATCAAAACATCTCTGAAGAAGCTATTTTCTTTAAAAGTTTTCAGTATGTCTTCCTCTGAAAAATTGCATTCAAAGTAAAGTTTACCACAAAAATCCTTTAATTGATTAATATAAATTTGCTTAAATAAAGTATCATGTTTTGGATCTGTTATACGTTTTATCCAACTTACTTTGAGTGACCAAATAAATTTTTCTAAGTCAATCATTTTCAAACCTCCATTTTCATAATTTTGTTTTAAAGTGTTGCGTTTTATTTTTTCGGGTTTACCGTCCCAAACGAAATTAAACATTAGCTTTTCGATTCGTTTTATTGTATCATCCGAAGGGTTTCGAAGTGTAGTAAGGGGGTATATAAGCTTTGGGAGTGCTAGATTTTTAACGACTACTATTTTACCCATTAATGTTAGTTTTCTGTGCTTCCACTGTTTTAAACAAGTTTCGAATTCTTTTATTTTCGGTTCTAAATTTGCAGCAAAGATATTATCTTTATTAGTCTTAAAGACCATTCCCAGAGAATTTGCTTCCGTTGAACTCCAAAGAAACTTCCTATGTTTTTGGTATATTATGTTTGTCATTTTTAATGAACCAATTCGAAGTATTTGACATTTTTTTGCATTAAGCTTTAAACCCGAGATATTGCTAAAATTATCCATAATATCTATTAACGTTTCAAAGGACTTTTTTGATCCGTCTAAAATGAATGATGCATCGTCTGCAAATAGTAAATCTTTTATTTCATGCCCTGCTAAATGGATGCCTTTTATATCTTTGTTGTTAGTGACCTGGTATGACAAAAGTTCGATACATAATAAGAACAGATATGGGGAGAGGGGACAGCCTTGTCTTACACCACGTTGTATAGGAAAGAAATCGGAAAGATTACCATTATTTGAAAGACAGCTATTTGCACCATTATAGAATAGTTTTATCCAATTTATACAACTATCACTAAAATTAAAATGTTTTAAGCATTGGAATAAGTAATTGTTGTCTACGCTGTCGAAAGCCTTTTCAAAGTCGGAAAAGAAAATCATCCCAGGTATATCATGTTCGTCTGTATAATCCAATAATTCAAAGAGAATTCTTATATTTTCGCCGATATATCTTCCTTTCATAAAACCAGTTTGAGTACCACCAATTATGCTAACCAGTACTTCTTTTATTCTGTTTGCAATAACCTTGGTTGCTATTTTATAGTCTACATTTAGTAAACTTATTGGTCGCCAGTTTTTTAGATCAGTCGTATCTTTGCCTGATTTAGGAATAATGGTAATAATACTTTGCTTTTGAAGCTCAGTTAATTGTCCATTTTCATATGAATAATTAATAGAGTTTACGTAAAACTGCTTTATATCATTCCAAAAGATTTTGTAAAATTCTGTGGTTATACCATCAGATCCTGGACTTTTTTTATTTTTCATTTCCTGTAAGAGCTTTAGCGCATTCATCTATTGTGATTAATCCTTCACTCTTCAATTTATCATTTTCGTTTAATTTACCAATGGAATTGTCAAAGAAGTTGTATGAAGAAGTGCCTTGATCTGTTTTTGAATACAGTTTTTCATAAAAAGATTTTCCTTCTTTCAGAATATCTGATTGATCTGTGATAATATTTCCGTTTATATTTAGTCGTGTTATAAGTTTTGCTTCTGCTCTTTTCTTTTCTAAACTTGCAAAATATTTACTATTTTTTTCGCTTTGTTCAACTATTTGTGCTTTAGATCTTAATATTATGCCTTTTAATTTCCGTTCGTTTAATATATCTAACGATTTTTTCTTTTCATCTAGCCTTGTTTTTAATGTTTCAGCTAATTGTATGTTATCAGTGCTGCTTAATTGTTCTTCTATATTCTTTATATCAGTTAAGATATTCTGCTCGCATTTATTCTGTTCCTTCTTATTAATTGATGCATATCGAATTGTTTCATTACGAATTGTGCCTTTAATAAGTTCCCATAAAGTGTTTGGGTTCGCCGTATTATTTAACTCTACTAAATATTGTATATTTGTCTTAATAATTTGCTGATATTCAGTGTCAAGAATTAAACTATTGTTAAGTTTGAAATAACCCGGACCTCTGTCAATATTAACAAAGTCTAGTTCTAAAGATACAATACTATGATCTGATTTATAGCTGCTTATATGTTCGCTACGCACGGTAATGTTTAAAAGATTATCGGACAAAAGAATATAATCAAGTCTACAGAAAATCGGTGGTCTTTGAGAAGAGTGCCATGTATACTGCTTCAAATCTGGGTGTTTATGTCTCCATATGTCTACAAGGGCTAGTTTTTCCATTAGACTATTTATCTTAATTCTACAGGCTTTATGAGCATCAAGTTTACCATTTTTCTTGTCTAAGTTTACGTCTAAAACTGTGTTAAAATCACCACCTAAAATAAAACTTTTTTCCTCGTTTTCGCTTAAATAGTCCTCGAGAGTTTCAAAGAATGCCGCATCATCTGTATTTGGACCATAAATATTTAAAATAGTTATTTCTTTTCCCTCTATTATTAATTCAAGTGCTTGAATCCTCCCAATTATTATTTCATGATAGTTTTGAACAGTACAACTAAAATTCGAATTTATCAGGATACCTATACCTTCACTGTTAGTTGTTTTGCCGCTAAAGAAAGCTTCGTTTCCCCATTCCCTTTGCCACAGATCATGAGTCCCCTCTCCCGAATGAGTTTCTTGTAATAAACATATTGAAAAATTCTTATCTTTTACCCATGCGAATACCTGTTCTCGTTTGTTCTTATTGCCCAAACCCCTAACATTATAAGAGCATATTTTTGGGGGCATTGTAGGTTTGGAAAAATATTGTACATGCGGTTAGACATTTGGAAGGCAGCAAACAATGAGAGAAAAGGGAACAAATCATCATAAGAGATATCAGTATAAATGTGAAAAGCATATTGTGTTTTAACTATAGTTTTGGGTTGAGCTAGCCATACAATGATTTCCGTAATTTTGCATGCATACGTACCTACGTAAATGGATGGACGGACGGGTGGATTACTTTACGTCCTTTTTGACGGTATTTCAGTCGTATCAGAACGATGTGGGGTGGTAGCGAAAGTATGTATGAAGCGGAACCAAATTTATAGTTGAAAAGGTTTCCTCTTACAGCCGAAAGCAAAAGCCGAGCCACTAGTTCGGCAGGCCAGCATTTAAACCCCTGAGCTACCGGGGTTCCCCCTATACTTACAGTTTTGAGCATACACCCCCATAAATATGCCAAGCCACGCACGCACGCACCCGTCCGTACAGACACTCACATGCACGCATGCATGCAGGTATCCCATACATATTAGGCATATTTTCTCTGATTCTGAAGCATGTAGTGTTATGAAGTGTAAACAGAAAACAGAGAATGGTATATATAAACATAAATACCTATATACATGTACATAAAAGAACAGAGCTTTTTCCTTGTTCTAAAACATACATTACTAAATAGAGTGATAATGAGGACTTCATACAGGAACGATTAAGATTTTGCGCTCAGCAAACCCAGCTGACACACGACGTCGAAATGGCTTCGAAGAAGTTGAGGGAGCATATTGGTTTGGGCCTGTCCGTCCGTACGTCCTTCCGTTCGTCCGTCCGTACGTGACGCCTCATTTTCTCAAGAACCGTAACTGCTGGGACCTTGATATTTCATAGGTGGTCAGACTATCAAAAACTAGAGGACACGTATTTTTTTTCTTGTCTATCAGCCTTGTACTTGTAGAGTTATGCCCCTTTTTTAAAAAAAAATTAATGAAATCCTGGGAATACCGTTTGAGCTAGGATGCTCATATTTGGCATAGTGCTAGGGGCTAAGGTGTAGATTACCTGATTAACTTTTGGGCGAATTCCGTCCGAGCGTTTAAAACTGAGAGAAATTACGCCATCGACAAAATAACCGAAGGACAATGGCGCCTGGCACGACCAACCCGTGGCACTTTCAACCGGTCTCCCCTACTTCCATATTTTTACTCCTTTGATCATTATAATTATGACAGTGTCTGGCATTTTGAGCCTTCTGGAGCGAAAATCTGAAATTTTGTTTTTAACATTTTCATATTTATTAGTGTTTCATGAATAGATTTTGAGAAGCACAAAGAAATAGCGCCATGGTTTAGTGCAAATGCAAACGAAATTCTCACCTGGCCGATTTTTATACGCCGGTTTTGAAAAAACGGACGTATTATGTCATGGCGCTGTCCGTCCGTCCGTCCGTCCGTAAACATTCTTGTACACGCCATAGCTCAGTAACCCTTCGGGATATCTTCATGAAATTTGGTAGGCATATGTATCAGGGTGGGGGAACGTGTCGCGTACTAGAATGGTTGCTCCCCCTTTCTTACTTTTGAAGTTATGCCCCTTTGATTATTTTTTCCCTGTAAGTCTTGTACGCGCCATAACTAGATAACCGTTTGGGATATCTGTATAAAACTTCATAGCAATGTGAATGAAGTCCTAACGATGTGTCGCGTACAAAAATGGCTGCTTTCCTTTACTTCGTTTTAGAGTTAATCCCTTTCATTAGTTCTGAAAGCATGTTTTCGTGTTTTCTTGTACAATATATTTTCAAGGGAAAAAACTAGAACTAAAAATGGTGTAACTTGTGTATTTAGGTTATCTCCCTTGTCCAACTTACCTTGGAATACTAACAGTATATCATGTGTTAAATATTTAGATGATGTTGCAGTCATTATACCCCCACTTTGAAAAAGTGGGGGTATACTGGTTTACATCTGTCTGTCTGTCCGTCCGTCCATCTGTCCGTCCTTCCATCTGTCCTTCCGTCCCCATTTGATCAAATTTTTCATCGAAGATTTCTTCATAACCATACAAGCTAGACTGGTCATATTTGGCATACAGGTTGATGACGACATGTTGTATTGTGGGATTCAGAACCAGCCTTCTCCTGCTTATTCTTCCCTGTATTTGTCCGATTTTCTTTCTTTCCATACTTTGAATAATTAAATTTTTCGTCAAAGATTTCTCCAAAAACACGCAAGCTAGAGTAGTCATATTTGTTATGCAGGTTGATGACGACATGTTGTATCGTGGGATCGAGAACCAGCATTCTCCTGCTTATTCTTCCCTGTATTTGTCCGATTTTCTTTCTTTCCATACTTTGAATAATGAAATTTTTCGTCAAAGATTTCTGCACAACCATGCAAGCTTGAGTAGTCATATTTGGTATGCAGGTTGGTGACGATATGTTGTATCTTTGGATTGAGAACCAGCCTTTTTCTGCTTATTCTTCCCTGTATTTGTCCAATATTCGTTCTTTCCATACTTTGAATAATAAAATTTTTCGTCAAAGATTTCTCCACAACCAAGCAAGCTAGAGTACTCTTATTTGGTATGCAGGTTGATGACGATATGTTGTATCGTGGGATTGAGAACCAGCCTTTTTCTGCTTATTCTTCCCTGTATTTGTCCAATATTCTTTCTTTCCATACTTTGAATAATGAACTTTTTCATCAAAGATTTCTCCACAACCATGCAAGCTAGATTAGTCATATTTGGTAGGCAGGTTAATGATGACTTCCTGTATTGTGGGATTGAGAACCAGACTTCTGCTCTTTTTATTCCCTGTATTTATCCGATTTTCTTTCTCTCTTTACTTTGAATAATGTATAATAATTGCATTTTTTTTTGCAAAAGATTTCTATGCATCTGTAAGTTAGGGTAGGGATTTTTGTATGCATGTTGATGATAACTTGTTGTATTGTGGGATTGATAACCAGTCTTCTCCTGCTTATTCTTCCCTATATTTTTCCAATTTTCTTTCTCTCCTGACTTTGAATAATGTAATTTTTTGTAACAGATTTCACAGCAACCATTCATTTTTGGTATACATGGTAACAATGATTTCTCTCCCTCTTTATGCTTTTTGTTACGAAAATAACATCATTTGATTTAAGCAATTAAGCAGGGTATAGTCGGATTCGCTGACAGTTCTAGTTAATTATTATAGAGTGGTTGCCCCTGTTTGTCTGCCTGTCTATCCTTTTGCAATCTTGCTCATTCTGTAACTCCTTTAGGAAATTGAAACGGGCGTATTAAGCGCCGCTTGCGAAGCCCTTGTTTGTTTTCGTTTCACTGATTAGATACAATTTACATACAAGCTGGATAAGCCTTTATGACTCTGGTCCGTGACATCTCTTGTCAAAGATCTTTAATGCAAACATTCTTCAAAGAGTGTAGATGAAAAAAATTAAACATGCCAATAGAAATGTTGAATCACTCTTTTTATGGGACGCTTTGAAATTTATTAGTCAGTGCGCGGAAATACAATTAACTTTACGTGCGAATTTATGACGTCACTTTCATTTCACGTTTCGTGACGTCAACGTCGCACCTCCACAAGGCTCAAAATCGCAGGCACTGTCACAATTATGTGCGGCCAAAATTTTAAAACGCGTCTAAAGGCCACACGGATTTTTCATTATTCGCAACTTACAATGACACTGGCCGGGCCGCGTAGCGCAATCGGTAGGGCACCTTATACATTAGAGGTCCTGGGTTCGATACCCGGTCTGGCCACATACTTTCGTTTCTCCTTCCGCTGATTCAAGAAGGGAAGTTGTCAGTTACTGGCGAAAGTATGTGCACTTAGTACTGGTTAACCGCTTAGGAGGTCTAAGCCTGCCCAGGAATAGTGTGATTAGGGTAACTGACCGTCCCGACATGACCATAGCTGTTCACCGTGGACGTTAAGCAACAAATCAATATAATGACACTGTTCGCATAGATGTCATACATGTTTATGGACAAAGACGCTGTTCGCATAGATGTCGTGAGCGGTCATATGGCATACCGCGCCAAGAGGTGAATAGATGACGCGCAGTTTTCGGCCTTTTCAACAGTATTTCAACCATAGAAGGGTGTTAATGAAAGCTCTGTGCAGTGGATCCCCATTTACGGTTCAAATATAGCAGGATTCGCCTGATCACTAGCTCACCAGAACTGAGCCACTGGGACTCCACATATCGCAAGGTAAGCAAAAAGGAAGAAGTACTGAAAATTGGTTATCTACACATTGTTGACATTTGGTAGATTGAGTTATATTGGAGTCTGACTCTTGTTTCTGTGGTCATGGATCATTTAGGTTGGGCCACTCGGTCTTGATCTACAAGTAGCCGCTTTATAGGTGAACAGCAGTACAACAATACTTATGAAGCGCTTTTTCGGCCTTTAGTGTCAAGCGTAGGTTGACTTGATTGCATATTTACGGTTGTCTACCTTTGTTTCAAATTAACCAAGGAATGTCATCTATAAGACTAGACTTTTTACTGCATTTAAGGTATTTAGATACACAATAACTCTGTATCGACTTATAAAAACACATAACAGAGTTCTTGTTCATGGTGAATCAATCAACTATGGAATATATACACACTTACAATGCCTACCATAAAGATCCTAAGTTTTCGGGCAGATACGTCTATATTAACAGTGGAAACCGTGATCAGACTGTTCCTTAGGAACCAGAGTGATCAAAGGTCTTTACAATTTCAATTCCATCTGCGCATTTTTGAGGCATTACTCTATGGTAGACCCGGAACAATAGGAAAATAAATAACAGGGCAAGGACCGGCTGTGTTTGCAGCAGGTTCAGTATTTGGACAGTCTTTTTGGGGGATATTTTTGAACTTAAACATTGTTTTTCTAGGAAACAAAACGGTGAAATGTTTTGTTTTTTGTTTGTTTGTTTTATTCTGTATCATACAATGTAAGTTTTACTAAAACAATATGCATAAGCATGCCCCATCGATTGAATATATTTTTCATGACGTTTTCATGAAATTCAATTTTCTTGCTTTTTTTAAAAAAGTGTAAAAATATACTTATAATCAAGATAATTGCAATTTTTCTAACCAGTCTGTTTCATATACCCTATATTAAAGATTATATGATTTGCAGAAATGAAAGTGCATCCTTGTGCTAGAGACATGAATTTTAATGGAAAATGTGTAAAAAAAGTATGTATAAATACAAAAGTTTGTTTTTTAGGAAAACAAAACGGTGAAAAATTTTCTTTTCTTATCCAAATGTTTTATAGCCCTTTGGGTTATTCAGCTGGTATAATGAAATGAATGCCCCACCAATATCTTTATTCACCATTCGTCTACCTTAAGAAGACAGAAGGACCAATGCATCATTTCTGGCAGACAACGAAAGACTTGATACTGACTCCTAACGACAAAATAGTGATTGTAGTCTTTTTAACCTGGTTAAACGCTGATTGCCCAGGCTGATCTGAGTCTTCCCTGGGTACACATGTCACTTCGTTGGTTTTGTCATGTTGTAGCTCAAATATTCACTGAAGCCATCTGCTGAAGATCAGTTTTACATGTAACTGCAGCAATCTGTAAGATTATAACAATCCATCATGAGTGTCCATGAAGGATAGAGAAATCTCACCCGAGGGGTCAGAATTTCAACCAGGGACGAGGCTTGCCGAGTCCCTGGTTGAAATTCCGATCCCGAGGGTGAGATTTACCTATCCTACATGGACTGGCTCATGATGGATTATTTTTCTCCCACTGTTAGCGGATTTTAAACCTAAAGCCGGATTAGGCTTCAGAACAGGAAAATTCTAACTTTTTAACCAATGATCTGAAGTAAATTTTGAGCAGCCCAGTGTATTCATCGGGTCCTGAAATGGGTGTAAACACAGTTTGCACCTCTAAATTAGACGGAATACGCGATATGTGGACTATTTCATCTTCCAGAGGGCGAAAACAAAATGCAACTTAGCCTCTCACGTCACGCGCGTAAAGTTTGCTAGCGACGTTTTTAACCGGTTTTAGTGACGTCATTAAAATTGAGTGACGTCACAAACCCATGATCTGCTATCAAACGTCATCCGACATGCTTGCGTGTCCATTTTGTTCATTTGAAATTAAAATATTAGTCAAAAAATGAAAAAGTATGGTTGCTAATATAAGAAAGATGTTGCCAGGTATAAGATAGAAATTTCTCCCACCTTTGCCTATAAAAGATAGGCTCTCAGCTCATATAAGAAATTTCTATCTTGTTTTCGCCCTCTGGAAGATAAAATAGTCAACATATCGTGTATTCCATCTAATTTTGAGGTGCAAACTGTGTTTACACCCATTTTAAGACCCGATAAACACACTGGGCTGCTCAAAATTTACTTCAGATCATTGGTTAAAAAGTTAGAATTTTCCTGTTCTGAAGCGTAATCCGACTTTAGGTTTAAATCCGCTAACAGTGGGAGAAAAATAATCCATCATGAGCCAGTGCATGTAGGATTGGTAAATCTCACCCTCGGGGTCGGAATCAAGGGACTCTGCAAGCCTCGTCCCTGGTTGAAATTCCAACCCCTCGGGTGAGATTTCCCTATCCTACATGGACAGTCATGATGGATTGTTATATTCTTATATGAGCTGAGAGCCTATCTTATATAGGCAAAGGTGGGAGAAATTGATGGCTGCTGTCTTTTTCTTGTTTAGTTAGATTAGTCAGACTAAGCAACATTGCCTAGCCACCACAGAACTTAGTTATCTAATCCTTTCCAGTGCCTAGCTTGGTGTAAACATATTTTATTTCAATTTCATACAAGTTATGTACAGGTTACAAATAGTATACAATAGCAAAAGGATCTGAACGGAAGCCAAGGGCTTATTTAGTTCATCTCCTGTCTTCGCATGGCATGCCTAGCTTCGCATGGATACACCTCCATTTATTTCCACCCATTTTGCTAAAGATGCCATATTTGTCACTTCCTGCTGGCTTCCTGAGAAGCTCCGGTAGCTCCGTGGGTTTAGCGCTGGCCTTCTGATCTAGAGGACCTAGGTTCGAACCCCGCTTAAGGCGAGAATCTTTTCCTACCGTAAACAGGGTTCCATTGCACACAGCCTTTCATTATCACCGCCCAATCGTCCTGTTATGACTGAAATACTGTTGAAAAGGGCGTAAAATCGCAAGTCATCCATTCATCCTGTTGGCTTCCCTGGAAGACAAAGCCCTTCCAAAATGGAGTCTATTCTCAAAGGAAATTTGAGATACAACATATCGTCAGCCAATTTTGAGAAAAAAATATGAAATTTTCTTCAATATTAATTTACGTCAAACAATTTTGACGATTTCACCGTGACCTTATAAGTGAGAGGGAGTTTTGAATGATACAATCTTTTGCATGCATAAAGACACATATATGCAGCATATGATATGAACATTTTAAGGAATTTCACTGAGCCAATTTTGAAAAAAAAAATATTTCTTCCATATGAAATTGAATGAACGAATGTTGACGATTTCACCGTAAAATTATAAATGAGGGGTAGTTTTGAATGATACAATCTTTTGCATGCATAAAGACACATGTATGGAGCATATGATATGAGCATTTTAAGGAATTTCATTGAGTCAATTTTGAAAAAAAAAATTAAATGTTTTCTTCCATATGAAATGAAATGAACGAATGTTGTCGATTTCACCGTAACTTTATAAGTGAGAGAGAGTTTTGAATGATACAATCTTTTGCAAGCATAAAGACATATATATGGAGCATGCGATACAAACATTTAAAGGAATTTAACTGAGCCAATTTTGAGAAAAAAATCTTAAATTTTCTTCCATATTAATTTACGTCAAACAATGTTGACGATTTCACCGTGACCTTATAAGTGAGAGGGAGTTTTGAATGATACAATCTTTTGCATGCATAAAGACACATATATGCAGCATATGATATGAACATTTTAAGGAATTTCACTGAGCCAATTTTGAAAAAAAATATTAAAAGTTTTCTTTCATATGAAATGAAATGAACGAATGTTGACGATTTCATCCTAAATTTATAAGTGAGAGGGAGTTTTGAATGATACAATCTTTCGCATGTATAAAGACACATATAAGGAGCATATGATATGAACATTTTTAGGAATTTCACGGAGCCAATTTTGAAAAAAAAAATATATGTAATTTTCATCCATACTAATTAAAGTCAAACAATGTTGACGATTTCACCGTAACTTTATAAGTGAGAGAGAGTTTTGAATGATACAATCTTTTGCTAGCATAAAGACATATATATGGAGCATAAGTTATGAATTTTTTAAGGAATTTCACTGAGCCAATTTTGAGAAAAAAAATGAAATTATCTTCAATATTAATTTACGTCAAACAATGTTGAAGATTTCACCGTAACTTTATATATGAGAGGGAGTTTTGAATGATACAATCTTTTGCATGCATAAAGACATATATATGGAGCATACGATATGAACATTTTAAGGAATTTCACTGAGCCAATTTGGAGAAAAAAATATGAAATTTTCTTCCATATTAATTTTCGTCAAACAATGTTGACGATGTCACCGTAACTTTATAAGTGAGAGGGAGTTTTGAATGATACAATCTTTTGCATGCATAAAGACACATGTATGGAGCATATGATATGAGCATTTTAAGGAATTTCACTGAGCCAATTTTGAAATAAAAAATAAATGTTTTCTTCCATATGAAATGAAATGAACGAATGTTGTCGATTTCACCATAACTTTATAAGTGAGAGAGAGTTTTGAATGATACAATCTTTTGCAAACATAAAGACGTATATATGGAGCATACGATATAAACATTTTAAGGAATTTAACTGAGCCAATTTGGAGAAAAAAATCTGAAATTTTCTTCCTTATTAATTTACGTCAAACAATGTTGACGATTTCACCGTGACCTTATAAGTGAGAGGTAGTTTTGAATGATACAATCTTTTGCATGCATAAAGACACATATATGGAGCATATGATATGAACATTTTAAGGAATTTCACTGAGCCAATTTTGGAAAAAAATATTAAAAGTTTTCTTATATATGAAATGAAATGAACGAATGTTGACGATTTCATCCTAAATTTATAAGTGAGGTGAAGTTTTCAATGATACAATCTTTCGCATGTATAAAGACACATATAAGGAGCATATGATATGAACATTTTGAGGAATTTCACGGAGCCAATTTTGAGAAAAAAAAATATATGTAATTTCCATCCATACTAATTTAAGTCAAACAATGTTGACGATTTCACCGTAACTTTATAAGTGAGAGAGAGTTTTGAATGATACAATCTTTTGCAAGCATAAAGACATATATATGGAGCATAAGTTATGAATTTTTAAGGAATTTCACTGAGCCAATTTCGAGAAAAAAAATGAAATTATCTTCAATATTAATTTACGTCAAACAATGTTGAAGATTTCACCGTAACTTTATATATGAGAGGGAGTTTTGAATGATACAATCTTTTGCATGCATAAAGACATATATATGGAGCATACGATATGAACATTTTAAGGAATTTCACTGAGCCAATTTTGAGAAAAAAAATCTGGTTGTTTTCTTCCATATTAATTTACGTCAAACAATGTTGACGATTTCACCGTAACCTTTTAAGTGAGAGGGAGTTTTGAATGATACAATCTTTTGCATGCATAAAGCCACATATATTGAGCATATTATATGAACATTTTAAGAAATTTCACTGAGCCAATTTTGAAAAACAAATATTATTAAAAATTTTCTTTTCCATATGAAATGAAGTGAAAGAATGTTGATGATTTCATCCTAAATTTATAAGTGAGAGGGAGTTTTGAATGATACAGTATTTTGCATGCATAAAGTCACATATATGGAGCATATTATATGAATATATAAGCCAAATTCATTGAGCCAAGTTTGAAAAAAAAATATGAAACTGTTCTTCATTATGAAATGAAGTATATAACATGTATAGTGCGTACATTATACATAGAACATTGGAAAAATCCACTGAGGCAATTTTGAAGATTTTTTTTCAAACTTTATCTTCTTTATCAGTAAAAGTCAAATAAGTTGAAGATTTCAATTAAGGTATACTAGGGAGAGGGAATATTGAATTAAACAATCTTTTTCCCGCTTAGAAACCTATATAGTGAAAACAGTATTTGAATATTTCAACATATTCCACTGAGCAAATTTTGAGAAAATATTTGAAAAGTTTTTCTTGTATATTAATGAAAACCAAAAATGTCGGAGACTTGACTATAAATATATCGGTTAGAGAGAGTTTTGACTGATAAAATGTTTTGCGTGCTTATAGTCATGTATATTTCGTACATAATACGAAAAATTCGGAAAACTCCACTGAGCCTATTTTGAGAATATATTTGAAATGTTTATCTACTATATTCAAAAAGTCAAATAATAGTGAAGATTTCACTATAAGTATAGCGTTTAGAGAGAGACTTGAATTATACAATATTTGGTATCAATGGAGAAATGTATATTGAATTTATGCTGAGAATATTTGGAAAAAAAACTGAGCCAATTATGATACAGTTTTGGCAATCATTTACTCATCCATTAAAGGTCAAATTTTGTGAAGCTTTGACTCTATGAATAGCGGTGAGTGAGAATTTTGAATGCTACTATATTTTCTTGTATATTAATAAAAGTCAAATTATGTTGAAGATTTGACTTTAACTATAGTCATGAGAGGAAGCATCGAATGATACAATTTTTGCACGCTTAAAAACAGGTTTAGCGAGATTATTATTGAACATTTGAACAAATTTTACTGGATCAATTTAAAAAAAGAAAGAGAAAAGTGTTTCTTGTATATTTATGTAAGTCAAAATGTTGAAAAATCGACTATAAAGATATCGTTGAGAGTTTTAAATGATACAATCTTTTGCTTCTTTATAGACATGTATATAAGGTATATAATCACAAAAAAAAATGGAAAAAAAATCCACTGAGCCACTTTTGAAGAAAGTTTTGCTAACTTTATCTTCTGTATTTAGTGAAAGTAAAATAATCATGAAGATTTGACTTTTTCTATACTAATGGAAGGAAATGTATCGAAATAAACGATATTTTGCACGCTTAGAAACCTGTGTAGTGAGAATATTATTTGAACATTTTAACAAATTCCACTGAGCAAATTTTGAGTAAATCTTTGAAAAGTTTTTCTTGTATAAATATATTATTAAATTTTTAAAAGTCAAACATGTTGAAAGTTTACTACAAATATATCGATGAGAGGGAGGTTTGAATGATACAATCTTCTGCGTGTTTATAGACATAATAATTGCGGTTATAATAAGAAAAAAGGTGGAAAAAACACTGAACCTTTTTTGAGAAAATTTTTGCAAAGTGTGCGGCCGTAAAACGTCTCCCCGTACATCATCATAGGGCAGATTATATTTTTCTGGTTCTTTGGATCATTGAGTTCATTTTAGTTATTTTGAAAATAGAGTTCCGCTGATGCCGGTGCTACAGGGCGTGGCTGGTGTCGCACATTTCATTACTGGTCATGAATAGAGTCAATTCGAGTCTGCTATTTTCTGTTTTTGATGATGTATTCCTTGGTTCCAAAGGATCGGATCTTACTTTTCAGAACTTTTTATCGTATATATTAGTAAAAACCAAATGGTACTGAATCTTTGACTTTAGCTAGACTAGTAAAAGGATCTAGAGAATTATACAATATTTTTGTTCGCTTAAAAACATGTATAGTTAGAAAATTATAGAAACATTTTAACAAATTCCACTGAGCCAATTTTGAGAAAATATTTGAAAAGATTTTCTTGTATATTAACTAAAGCCAGAAATGATGCAGATTTGACTATAAATATATCGATGAGAGGGAGTTTGAATGATATAATATTTTGTATGTTTATAGACATGTATATGGCGTACATCATACCAAAATAATTTGGAAAAGTCCACTGACCTTATTTTGAGCAACTGTCTGAAAAGTTTATCTTCTTCATAAAAAAGTTCAGGTAAAAGTGAACATTTGACCAGGAGGAGAGCGGTTAGAGAGAAACTTGACTGATACAATCTTTTTCATTCTTAAGACATGTATATTGAGTTTACGATAAGAGAATTTGTAAAAACATTCACTGAGCAAAGGGGGTACTTATAAGGCCCTTTTTCTGCCAAAGAGCAAAATGTTTTATTTTCAGCTGATGATTAGCCTATAGTGTCTGCTATACTGAATCAATAGTGGTTAAGCTCCGTAAGCACGACTTTTGGAATAATTGGGTTATTTAAGTTGATGGGGTAAATCAGCATGAACCAGGGAAGTCATACTATAAGCTATATTAATCCTTCAAATTTAATGACATTCATAAATACCTTCCTTTATTAGTTGAAGTAATGTCTTTGGTGATATCTTTTCTCAAATTCTACCTTTCAAAGTAAATCTTATGTCTGCAGAATTTCTTTTAGAGACACTCTCAATTTTCATTAATTTTGGTACTTTGAATTCAATATATTCTACCATATCTCTAGAACAAATAGATGACTTCTTACCAAACTAACTTGGTTTCACCGTTGGGAGAGTGCAAACTATTGATTAAATTTTGGTGACCTTGACGTACCTTTGTTTCAAGGTCAGAGTAAGACTTATAAAGTCAATTTTAAGTCAAGTTTTGACCATTGTCTACACATTAGCTCCTGAATTGGTATGAAATTATGACCAAAGTGGCCTTAATTAACCATTATGAGTAGTTAGAGCACTGGTTGTGATCAAATGGCAATGACATCATCTTCAAGGTCAAGGTTAGACTATCGTTAGAATATCGTCTCTCGCGTTTAATACAAAATATGTGATTTAAAAAGGATTTAAGAGACAATTTTTTGGAGAATGGGATTAATTAATGTACTGTGAGTGTCACACACATACGATATGATGATTTTTCTCATTAGGAATATCATATATTCCCATTTCAATATTATGCAGACAATGTAACTACTTAATTTATGCTTGAATGCGTATAGATTTGCTAAGTCCATAAATTGTGAATGGTTAACGGTCGAAGGTGTCACGCTGGGGATTAGTTTGTGTATACAGCTGGTCAAAAAGTATACCAAATAAGGGTAACACTGGGTGCAGAAGACAAATGTGTTGTGCATGAACTATGCAGTCTTTTCTAAACTAAGCAACACAAAATAACATTTTGCCGACAGCGAGCATTTATTGCTAGATGGACGTGGACAACTGAGATACGAGTAGTACGAACATGTAAGCATGCTGAAAACCTGAAGCACTATACTTGTCCCCCTCATTGATAGTGAGCAATCGCCCAGGAAAACCCCCCTGTGGAGGAAACCTGTGTCCGACGTCTAACAACGCACCACTTATCTCAGGGGCAGGTATCGGACCTTACCTGAATACAACTATGTCGTGCTAATAACTAAAATTTATACACAAAGAACAATGTTATAATGGCTAAAGTTAAACATTTGATGTGACTGTTTTTCATCTTAACAACTACAGTCACTACTAAAGTCAAAAGAAGACTGGTAATCTTAAACATTACAATAAAATTATTTATGTAGAAAATTGATGTTACCAGTGCGGTAGGCTCGCTAGAACTGATTCTTTTACTCAGGACGACCAGTCACGTGCAATAATCAAACGATTTGATTAGTCAGAACTGAAATACCCGTATCTAAAAGACAATTCTTTCCCGCTTTACTAACGAAACGCGGGAAAGGTTTAGTCTTTTCTAAACTAAGCAACACAAAATAACATTTTGCCGACAGCGAGCATTTATTGCTAGAACACGTTACACCAAAGCAAGGGCAATGATTATGCATACTAGCCTCGATATTTATTTAACTGAACTAGAATGAATCCAAGAAAACGAAGTTTTGACGCTAATTACCCTGATCTCAATATATCCATACCATCTTTAATGCTTAAAGACCCAGCTTTTTGGTTATTTCAAGTTTCTTATCCAAAGAATCTGCTATGTAGCCATCTCTGCTTTCGTCTCGTTTCCACCTTCCGTGCCTCTTCAGACACCTCTCATTTACGTCCTCATTTGCGGCCTTAGTACACCCGCTGGCCCGCAAACTGTGCAAACCTAAATTTAAATCAGGGGCTACGGACCTCAATCGACCCAAAAGACATTGTCTTGCTCTGGTGTAACTCAACTTTTTATCTTTAGAAATAGGTTTACAGACGGACCCTGACCTAAATAAGGGCCTAAATAAATAACCCTCAGACTTGGTGTCTAAACCTGCCAAATCCATATATCTGATCAACATACTATAAGGGCATGCGGATGAAATGCCTTTAGAAATTACGACTTCGCTGCCACATCTATACTGATCAACTTTGCTCTTTGGAATTTGTATACAAAAATAGTCGGAATGTAATTTTATATCACTGCATCTAATGGAACTGAGTTCATCGTAACGAAAAAAGCCAGCAAATCCCAGAACTATCATACACAAATCTCTTACTGTAACTAAATCAGTTGAACCAATATGATTGTCACATAACTCAATAAGCAGTTCGACTGACACAACATCTTTCTTTACAGATTTACGTCCCCTTAATCGTTTTGCTGATTCATGCAAATTTTTCACAAAAGCGTTATTAGTAGGATCACAGAAACCATTAATGTCATGTGCCCATTTGATAGAATAAATTGCTGATGATATTGTATGCACAGAACAATTCAAATCCAATAATTCAGTTAAATATATAGCCACATGTATATGCTCAGCAGGCAAGCACTTAAATCTTTTATTAGAACAAAATTCTTGCCATTTCTTAAAACTATAATAGTATTTCTTAACTGTATTTTCACTTTTGGACGCCAACATATATCTACACATGCTCGCTCCAAGGTCAGAATCGTCAATGCCCGCTTGCAAAAGGCTCTGGTGTACATTTTCTTTCAAACTGAGGCCTGAAATACATGAGAAATTCATTTACTGAACAATATATATCAAATAAACATTTCCATATCAATGTTGTCCGCCAGATGTGCACGTCTCAACGATTAACATCTGAAATATCTATTACTATAATTCCAATCACCCAGACCAGCCTGCGCTTCCGCGAAGTCCCGCCTGGGTATTTGCTGTACGCGCAAAGAAATGCAATCAGCAGACAACAATTATATGTCGGTGACTTGCCATTAAACTTCTTCACCAAAATCAATTTTTAATGCCACCATCTGAAAAGGCAATGGGTTTTGCCCGAAAATACCATTATTTCCATCACCATTTCCAATTACATTGCATTGTGGTAATATTTTGTAAGCCTTCACAAACTTTGCGAAGCCCTTTCCGAACGGCTGTAATACTGGCCAAAACGGAGCCGATCTCCAAATCGGCACGACAAATGTAGCAATAGCATTTTCAGCTTCTAATTTTCTTAACGACCTTAATGCATCCCTAGGCGGTGGGACAATCCAGTTGCACTCCCCTGACCAATTCTGATCAAACGCATTCACACCTTCTGTACCAGGGCACCAAAATCTAGAATTAAAACGTAAACAATGCGTGTTAAGATGTGAAGCAAATCTATCTACAGTATGCTTCCCCCATACCTTATCTAAAGCCTGAAAGACCCAATTTTGTACCTGCCAGTCGTCACTGTCTAACCCTCTACTCAAGTTATCTGCCCCTTGATTGTGCGATCTAGGGATCCACTCAGGAATAATAGTTATGTCCCTTTTTTCACAAGTCTGCTGTATGCCCAAAGCTACCGACTGCAAGTTCGTCTTACTGCTACCCGATTTCAAGACAGATTTCACGTTTTTATTATCAGAAAACCACTTTACCGTTTTGCCATGCAAAATCTCAGCATTACTATTCAGCACTCTACGGACAGCCTCCGCTTCTCTGTACGTCGAACTCAACAACTTCTCATGGGAATCCCATGCCCCAAATACCTCTGTGCCTTCAGACAAGGCTCCCGCACATAGGGAAATATATCCTCCGTAACCAACAGCGGAGGCGTCAGAAAATGCTTCAATATCACAATCATTGTTCATTTCAAGACTCATGCCTTTTGCATTCAAAAGACGAACATTTTCCCTCCAAAATTTAATTTCACTCTTTGCACTTTCATCTACATGCACTAAAGAGTTCCAGCTTGCTCTTGCCAATATGCAATCATACAGAGCTCTAGTCTTAAGCCTTACCAACTTACCTATGGAATTCTGCAGAGAGATAACCTGACCTACGACACAGGCAAGAAATCTGACTTGAACTAAGTTTGACTTATCTGCACTCAACTGGAATACTTAGGAATCTAATGTGCTTTCCAGCCGAGATATTCTCTCTTCTGTGGCAAATAATTTGCCAGTGATAAAATTCCACACGTAACCAAGCCAAGTACAAATTTGAGATGGTTCCCAATGACATTTTTCTTCCGCAATTAAAAACCCAAATTGAAGTAAAGATTCATGCACAAATCTGCTCATTTGCCATGTTTTGTCATATGATTTATCCCCACCTATGCCATCATCAAGGAACATGATGATTCTGTGACCTAGAGACCGCCAATATGACACAACTACTCTCATGACTTTAGAAAATATGAACCCCGCTGTGCTGATACCAAACGGTAAAACCCGAAAAACGTAGTAATCCGTCTTACCGTCTGCTGTCCATGCGAACCCAAGGTATGTGCTATGCAATTTGAAAATCTCTATGCTGTGATAAGCGGACTTCAAATAAAACACAAAAGCAAAATCACCTACATTAAACATCTGCCTTGCAACAGAAACGTCCTCATACTTGAATTTGAAAGTACATAAGAGAGAATTGATATGCCTGCAATCCAAAACTAATCTTGGTTTGCCTTTCCTATTGAATGCTACCGTTAATGGATTGACTACATGAGGCCTTTCGGTGACTCTCTCAATACATCTTTTTTCCAACAATCTTTGAATTTCAGCAGAAACGAATTCCGGGTTATCCCTTGCCGACTTGTTATTCTTTAAATAAGCAGACTCCGGCAATTTTTTAAAAGGAATTCTGTATCCTTCTTGTACAATACTTAGTACATACCTTTTAGCACCTGCTTTTATCCACTGATCTGTACTGCTCCTCAATCTACCAACCGGTGATACGACTGTTTCGTTTTGAATCGAGCTACCGACTTGTATACTACATATACTGTTTACACTTTCAGTCGAAATGAATGAAAAATGCTCACCTGTACAAACAGACTGACCGCTTGACTGATTCGCATGCATTTCACTATAGATCGCCGACAGTATTTTGAACGCTCGGCAAACAATAATATAAACACACAAAGGGGAAACAGGTATATGGACTCGTCTAAAGGTAGAACTTTATTAATTTATAATAAAAATACGGATGATTGTCATTGTGATTCGAATGGCAGAGTGGATAGCACAGCATTTTAAAATAGTTGATAGTATCGTGATGGGTTCGAATCCCACCAATCATTCATATATTTTTTTCTTTTTTTTTTTTACTATTATTTAAGCGTTTCAGATATTGCTATCCAAAACTGAGGCTTATTTAACCTTTAACATATTGAGGATATTTGACTTTTTCAGTGTAAGATCGATTTTTATTTCACCGAATGAACACCAAAAGCAGTTGTTTTTTTTTTCACGAGTGGCAAAGCCACGAGTGAAAATACCATTTTTGGTGTTCATGAGTGAAACAAAAATTCATCTTACACTGAAAAAAAATCAATTTTTCTATTTCTTTTATGCTTGAAAATCGCAATAATTCTGTTTATTCAAGAGCGTCAGCCATCACGACAGAAACACAACTTTTTTCTAGCCGTTTTGTGTCAAATTTGAGGCTTCCAACGTGTTTATTGGGTATGATATTGGTTGTAAACAAGTTTGCAACTGAAAAATAGCTTCGAATATCATTTTGATAAACAAATCTCCAAAAATATGCCAAGAAAGAATGCATACAGGAGACTTAGGCGGCCTGACGTCGCGTGCAATAACAATGTTACGTTGGCGCTTTAAGTGAGGTCATTAACGTTTTAATGACGTGCAAACATGCGTGACGTAATTTTTATAAAGCCAGATAAGATTTAGCCAATAAATCAACAAAAAACTTGAGGCTATTTCACAAAAATCCTGTTTCTGAAACAATGAAATCGAAAGTGATAATCTCACTGTTTGAAAGAGTGAGATTATCAGTTTCGATTTCACCGAGAAATCTCTATAATTCATTGAAAAGTATAAAAGAGAAAGCTAAATCCCTATCGTTTTCAGTGGCGCAGCAGATATGTCTGTTGATATATAATAATTTTGTATTATAAGCGCACATGTTCGTTTTATCGTTTTTTTTTTTTTTTTTTTTTTTCATTTTTTTATATAGCTTTATATTTTTTCTTGGCAATGTGCGAAATCAGACTGAATAACTGCATATGCTGATCTAAGGCTTCACAGCTCACTGTATAGATTATTTAGCGAGAAAGAAGGTAGCTGTGCATGTTGATCTGAATGTTTTCTGGTCGTGAGGTATCTTTTACGCGATGCCGCTCATTTACAAAAAAAATACTTTTAAGCGACGCTGCTCAATTCAAAAAAAAAAAAAAATAAAAAAAATAAAAAGAATGAAATAGAAAATAAAAAAATTAAGATAAAATAAAAGAAAACATTAATTAAATGACTGCCGGGGCTCGAACCCATCACGATGGTGCTAACTATTTTAAATGCTATTAATATACTATATCCATTCTGCCACTGGAATCACAGTGGAATCTTGTGTATTTTTATTATAAGTGGATAAAGTTTCACCTTCAGACGAGTCCATATACCTGTTTCCCCTATGTGTGTTTATGTTATTGTTTGTCGAGCGTCCTAAATACCATCGGCGATCTATACCTTTTACCAGGCTATTTACATACAAATCACCCGTACTAGAATTTGACCCTGATTGTGTATTACAAACAAAAGAAAGACTACTTATCTTTTCTTTATTCCCAGACTTTCGGTTTGGGCACTCAAACTTCCAATGGTTGGGCAAACCGCATTCGAAACACAACCCAGGTCTACGTGACGTTGAGGCGACTGTCTGAATAGGAGCACCAGTGGCTGCCGTCGCCGACGAAACCGGCCCTTGAGGATAAGGTGTGAAACGTCTGGACTTTTGAGCTTTGTCTTGCTTTTTCTGCCTCTCTTGCTTGACTTTCCGGTTGGCCCTTGCCTCGGCCCTATTCATACGCTTTTTGTCTTCTTCGTCCGAAGCTAAAGGATTTGAAACATATTCTTGGACTATGCGCCAACCTAAATCACTAGCATCAGCCATTCTTACAAGCTTTTGACGATTATTTAACAATTTTATACCTTCAGAAATGTCCTGCATTAGCTCTCCGTGATGTGCCTCGCTCGTTGCGTGTGATTCAGCATCACGGAATTTCCCCAAAACTTTAGAATTGAATTTGAACTGGTCCTCACAACTTTTCTTCTTGAACTGATAACTTTCATTTGATAAAATGTTCTCTTGAATTTTGCTAAGTTGATTTTCCGAAAGTTCTCTTTGATTATCACTGAATCGACTCTCGAAAAACTTAAATTTATCCGTAATAAGCCCGTCTAATTTGTCCATTAACTCCCTCTGAGAATTGAACACAGCCCTCTGCACCCTAGAGTCTATATCACTGTCCACGTCCATCTTCTTAAAATTGATGTTACCAGTGCGGTAGGCTCGCTAGAACTGATTCTTTTACTCAGGACGACCAGTCACGTGCAATAATCAAACGATTTGATTAGTCAGAACTGAAATACCCGTATCTAAAAGACAATTCTTTCCCGCTTTACTAACGAAACGCGGGAAAGGTTTAATCTTGTGGCGGCGGTGATGGTTCCAACACTAACAATTCCGACACTAAAAATTTAAACATAAACACAAAAAAGGAAAGCGAATCAGCGCAACCTAAAGCAACACAGAAGTCTACCAACAAGTCTAAACAAGAGGGCCATGTGGCCCTGAATCGCTCACCCGAGCAATTGGCAAAGTGGCTTTTTCTTATGTCTGAAATTGTCAAACTATGAGTCTTGGGTCAAAAGTCAAAGAATGACCATGACCTCTTGTACTCATAAAGATAACTGTATTTACAAATTGTTAGGCCTAAATCTTCAAAACTTTCCATGAAATCTTATGTTCTAGCATTTTCCCATATTTGACCTTGCCATAAAATATTCAAGGTCAACCCAAGGTCATCATTTTGAACAAACTTGATAGTACTAGAGTACCCAATGCTGCATACCAAGTTTCAAGGCCATCGGTCAATTGGTTCTGGAGGAGAAGATTTTTAAAGGTTTTTACCATATATGGGCGTGGCGGCCATGTTGGTCATGTGACCTGGGCCGTTTGAACAAAATTTCATTCCTTCAACACCTGAAAGCTCTATATGAAATTTGATTACAATTGGTTTAGTGGTTTTTGAGGAGATTGTTTGAAATTGTAAAAATATGAGAGTTCTGGGTCAAAGGTCAAAGAATGACCTTGACCTCTTGTACTCACAAATCTTCATGTACTCAATAAGATGACTGTGTATACCAATTTTTAGGCCTTAATCTTCAAAGCTTTCCAAAAAATCTTATTTTCTAGCATTTTCCTTTATTTGACCTTGCCATAAAAAAGGTCAAGGTCAACCCAAGGTCATAATTTGAACAATGTTGGTAGTACTCAAGTTCCCAATGCTACATGCCAAGGTTCAAGGCCATCGGTCCATTGGTTCTGGAGAAGAAGATTTTTAAAGGTTTTTACCATATATGGACATGGCGGCCATGTTGGTCATGTGACATAGACGGTATGAATAAATTTTTGTTCCCTCAACCCCTGGAGGCTCTATATGAAATTTGGTTACAAATGGTCCAGTGGCTTTTGAGGAGATTGTTTGAAATTGTCAAAATATCAGAGTCCTGGGTCAAAGGTCAAAGAATGACCTTGACCTCTTATACTCATGAATCTTCATTTACTCATTAAGATGACTGTAGATACTAATTTTCAGCCCAAAATATTCAACAGTTTCCAAGATATCTTAAGTTCTAGCATTTTGCCATATAACAGCACAAGGAAGCAAATTTGACCTTACCGTAAAAAAGGTCAAGGTCAACCCAAGGTCATAATTTGAACAATCTTGGTAGTACTCGCGTACCCAATGCTACATACTAAGTTTCAAGGCCATTGGCCCATTGGTTCTGGAGAAGAAGATTTTTAAAGGTTTTTACCATATATGGGCATGGCGGCCATGTTGGTCATGTGACCAAGACCATTTGAACAATTTTTCGTTCCCCCTTCCTCTGGAGGCCACATATGAAATTTGGTTACAATTGGCCCAGCGGTTTCAGAGAAGAAGTCGTTTGAAATTGTGGACGGACGACGGACGGACGGACGACGGACGACGACGGACGACGGAGCCTTACCATCCTATAAGCTCCCCCGGAGCCGCTGGCTCAGGTGAGCTAAAAAAGTACAAAAGGGAAGCGCGGTAAAGGAAGGAGGGCCACAAAATCTTCAGAGCCACAATTTACTCCAGCCCCAAAACGAAGCAGTAAACGTGTGTTATCTTCGCCTTTAACTCCTGAGGAGTATATTAAAAAGAGGAATAAATTTCAAAACACCATGTCTGATCTGGAAAGCTCGATGGATGAAGGTTCGGCTCAAGCCACAGGTGGCCAAGACCTTGATGCTTTGGCTACGAGTCAAACTCACATAACGATACCCGATTCTGATCTGCAAAAAATGAGAGTTCATAAGGCCAACAGTCCAGAGTGATATACTGAACAAAATTATGGGTGATCTGAGATTGATCATAAAAAGTGCTGTCTCAGAAGTGATTGACGAAAAACTCGATCAACTACGATTCGATAATAACAGACTCGAAGATGAAAACAAGAGGCTGCGTGATCGAGTAGAAAAGCTTGAATTGGCAATGGACGAGTCGGAACAGTATAGCCGCAGCAATAATCTGCGTATATCCAATATTGCTGAAACACCAGACGAAAATACTGAGCAGCTGGTCTACAGAGTCGCTGAAATTATAGGTGCAAATCTTTCGCCTGGTGACATTGACAGATCCCACAGGGTAGGGAAGCGCAGTGGAAAGCCTCGACGGGATATAATTGTAAAACTAAGCACATATAGGGCTCGCGAGCGGCTCTTCAAGAACAGATCCAAACTGAAAAACTCTGAACTGACTGGAACCTTTATAAACGAAGATCTAACCAAAATTCGAAGCGAGTTATTATACCAGGCAAGGCAATGCGTTAAATCTAAATCACTTCTTGGTGCGTGGTCGTCGGACGGGCGTGTGCTTGTCAAGAACCGTGAAGGAAAAATCAGCCGTATTTCGTCCATGGTGCACTTAGACATTGCTTGCGGTAATGACAACATTTTTGTCCTGACCTATAATAATTACCGCAGTATATCGAACTTATAGTAGGATTCATATGAACAATTCATGACAATAAAATGAAGGCATTGATAATACTAACTCTTTGGGTACTAAAGTGCAATTATAGACATTAAATATAAATACTTCATAGCCACTGGGCACACAACGTTTAATAGACTTTGAGTCGACGTCGAGTCAGCGTTATGTCGTTGAGTCGGCGTGGACCCAATGTTGTTTTATGGTTGTGTGCCTACCGGGCACAAAAAGTTGAATGCTTTGAGTAGCCTGATGCCTGTAAACTAAATTGATGGGTAGTCCCAGCGGGCGCGTGGCTTCGGGATGGCGTCGTGCTGACGTTCATGCGACCTGATGACGTCGCGTGGACGTCAGTCCGACGTCATTTTGACGTCATGTGCCCGCTGGGATATAACCTGATGTCAGTATTTGCTGTTCTAAAATCACCATTTTTACATGAATTTTCTCTGCATCAAAAATAGTGTATTGAAATGGCTTATTGCTTTAGTGTAAGTCCTGATCAGTCTAAAGAAAATACTGAGCCGGCCCTGTACTGTTTGACATTTAAATGTGTCGTCAATCGCATCTCAGCGGCAGTGGAAACAGTTTGGGCCATTGAAGGAGCAAATTCTATTCTTTGAATATATGCGTATTAGTGTACATTAACCCATGGATTATGTTGTGCATTTTTTTGTGTGTGCTAACTTCCTCAAACGAAGAATCGCACTTATTCTTCGTACTTTGAACTATTTGCAGTAACACGAGGCTAAGGGCACGGGTCCAGATTGTGCTGCTCACGAGAAGCAGACCTTATCAGGCTTTAAATGTTTTCCCCTCGTTCTGACTGGTCGAGACAGCCTCTGTGCCTCTGAGTTAAGCAGATGATTAAAACGTTTATACTACAATCAGCTCTCGATATCTCGAAGTCGAAGTTCATCACAAACAACTGATGTCTCTGAGTAGATTTTCTGGGCCCAGAGAATTCGCTTTTAGATGCCGGTTGGGTTGAGATAGAGTAGTTGAAATGAAGGCAAAAACAGAGAATTTGTCCAAATGATATTATTTGATACTAGTAGGCACCTTATGACGTAAGTGTTCGCGATATCGAGAGTTGACTGTATTCGAAAATTAATATTTAGAATAATGTGCTATCTTCATATCAGTTTTAACTTTCACAAACTACCCTGCATTTGAAACTGTATACAAGCAAGCGGTGCAGACCCTGGCCTGGCTTGTCTCGGAGAAGCATTCTGACCAGGCTCTGCACTACTTGCTATTGTCCAGTTTAGGATAGATGCAGCGATGGACTAAGTGTCTCAGTATTAGAGGTGACGCCCGTACAGGTACTTGGGTAAATGGCGTCTACATTGACGGGATGCAATGAAGTAGAAGACTGTCAAAACTGCCCTGCTCGATTTATGAAACGCCGTTATGACTAGGTTTTGGGAGGTAAAAAGAGATTTCATCTGGACTTTTCCAGTTAATATAGAATTGTTCTGACATATGTATGAATAGGCGGTACAGACCCGGATCCGGCTGCTGTCGCCGATGCATCCTGATCAAGTTTGCACTGTTTTTTCCCCCACTTTCGAATTATGGGCAGTTGCAATGCCTATTAACAAGATTTAGCTCCCAAGATTGCGGGCGACACTTAGAATGAATCACAGGTATTGTTGTTAGTCGAAGCGCAGGAGCGAACGGCTTAGACCCTGATCGGGTTGCCATACCATATATGGCTATCTAAATGCACGCCTTGAGATTCATATCGGACATGTAAACAGTATGATATTATTATTGATATCATTTACTCAACTCTAGAACACCCATATTTTGAATATCAGAAGTTGTATGAGCAAACAGAGTGGATCCTGATCGGCCTGTTTTCAGCGACGCATTCTGATAAGGCTCCACGCTGCATGCCAACATCAAATATGTGGTGAATTCAGTGAATGCTTAGATATCCTTCTAATGTTTCGGGCAACAATTGGTTCAGGTGTCTTTAGTAATTGAGATGGGCTAGGTCAGCCTACTATAAAAATAAATAAATAAAAAAGACTCATCAAGTTGTGCGGACATGTCACAGGGCTTGGTGTCACAGGGTTGAAACAGTGCTGATACAGCATTGTTTCGACACCATGCACCACCTACGGGTTTATGATGAGAATAATTTCGACTGTATTTTCACTATGATGATGCATTTGCTGTTTGCTAGTAATGTAACCAACTCGCCAAATAATCATTAGTACGGTATGTGTAGTAGCTGAATGGTAGTACCATTGTTGTTTTTATGTATTGTGTCTTTGTCCTTTCATAACGGAAATGGGCACCTCTGTCGTCACAGGATTAGCGCTGATTCAATGCCGTAATTAAAGTCGCGACATTGAATCAACGCTAATTCAATGCCGTGTCGGTTAGTACTACCAGTCCGCTCGAGAAAGGCTTTTGAAGCTCTATAGAAGAATTATACATTGGCAGTATGTTGATACAGGCATGCTTTTGCCTGCAACTGGGGCTCTGTTTTTCGATGCTAATGACGTCGTTGGATGTTGAGACGTTGAAATTTCAAACCGAAAGTTAATGCATTTTTTCTGTTTTTTGCTGTGGAGATGAGGGGGGCTCTTGCACTGACTGTAAGGGTACTGAGGGGTTTAACGATTCTCTGACTGGCGTTTTTTTTTTTTTTTTTTGCTGGGCTGGCGATGCATTGAAGAACAGGCTCCAGTTGAGTCAAGTGATGGGCTCTAGCGTCATAACGCTGAATCAGCGCTAATAAAGTATTGCTTCAGAGCTGTGTACCGCTCGTGGCGGGCTTGTCCATTTTTGCAGTAACAACATACATTGCACTGTTAGCATGATGATGGAGGGCTTTTGTTCGTGGCCTCACGTCTCACAATGCTCTATGCCGAACAAATCTAACACACTGTTATTCTTCAGAAAGACGGTCGTTATAAAAAGATCTCGAAGAATCATGAAAAAAAGTAGACTTTTTTAAGAAATGAACTTACTTTTTGTTAGGTTTATCGAAGTGTAAGCTACATTGGGCCGCGTGCAAAGTGTAGTCTGCACTTCGATGAACTTAAGAACATCCAAAAAATTATGTTCATTTCTCTTATTTACATTCTTTTAACCAATACTGTGATGAAGAATCTTACATAAGAGTAAAAAGCGAAACAGTAAAGCATTTACACGTAAATTTTCTGCTAACAGCGGAACAGCGTCAGTCAGAGTCTGACGTCGCCGACGTCCAATCAGACTGCTGAGATTCATGACTGATATTGACGTCATTTAAGGTCATATGACGTCGCGTGGCTTAATATAATTATTGGAACGTAAACTTATTACGTTCCAGTAGATTATTATAGGGCTTAGAATGGAAATATTTCTAATGATGTATATACTGCCTATTTATGGCTCTCAAAACGACGGGCAATATACGGAGTATGCTCCTTGTTAATAGCGCGCGACTGTTCTGTCTGCACAGACGAGGAATCCGGTAATTTTAGGAATGCTGTAAGCTTTCTAGACTGGCTACATATAACCATTTAGCCTGGAAGCCAGGATATAAGCTCTCATAAAAGTACATTACTTGAATCTTTAACGACTGTTTTCTTGTTGATAATATCTGTAGAAGCGCGGATTGATCTGTGCGTACGAATATTATTGTTCACACGAGCATGAGTGGGTTACTGATTTGAACTGCACTGTAGATTATCTCAGTATAGGTGTCCGCACCGACCATAAGTACTTGGCTATTCCGCGGCGGGCGGTCGACGCCGATGCGACGTCTAAGTGATGTCGGAGGCTTGACCCAGATACTGCATTGTCTTGACGTTATATAGCTTCGGGATGATTGTTACTGACATCTATTTATAGACTACAACTAAAATCTGAAAATAACTTCTTTTTTTCCAAATCTTACACTTTTTGATATTAAGCTTAAATCCAAAAATTGTCTCGTGTCCTGTTTGCTGGACTTTTTCTCTTTCAGTTCAAAATATGTACAATTTCTTTTTTTCTATTCTCTATTCTTTACTTGCTGTAAGTGGCTTTCTTGGTTTGCGACTGCCCTTGCGTGTGGCTCCTGGCTTTGTATTGTCTACGTCTAATTACACTTCCGAGCCCGTTTGCATGATACGGAGTTGCTTTACGTTTTCTGTATCGAACCTTGACAACGGTTAGCGTAAATACCAGTAAAGCGGCTCCGTTACCCATGCATCGAGTTCGGAACTGTCATCCTTGGCCCAGCGATTGTCGCCTGCAAATATTTAAATGTAACAGGCTCGTAACTTTAGCCTTCCTTGTTACTCTGGTATCTCAAAAACCCATCGATTTATTTGGAATCAAACTTGAACTTCTTAATTTACCACGTTATAGGATACATTTTCCTACACGGTCAGCAACCGTTCCAGGATTACAGGCTGTCAAGAATTATGAATTCACATTGCGGGTCATATTGTGCATCATTCTGGTCAATTTATGGTTGTTATTACTAGCTATCCAACAATCAGGAGATGTGCAACCGAACCCCGGGCCGGAGTCACTGTCCTCTATGTCCTCTTCTGATTCGTCCTATCAGTCTGTTCTTCACGACCATTTAAATATTGTTCATGTGAACATACAAAGTCTTTTGCCTAAACTGGATATACTGGAAATTGAAATGCAGTATTATGATATTGTGGTCTTTACAGAGACGTGGCTTTCACAGAGCACTTCCAACAACGACGTAAGCATACCGAATTTTGACCCTCCTTACAGAAAAGACCGTAAAGACAATAGGTGGTGGCGTTGCAATTTATATCAAATCTGGGATTGCACTGCATAAACAAGTAAATCTTGTTGATAACAACATCGAGGCCCTTTGTCTTGAAGTGATTGTTCGAGGTCACAAGTTCCTACTTGCTGGCTTTTATAGACCCCCTAATTCCGGCCGTGAATATTGGGACTCAATAGAATCAACGTTCGATAACTTAAGTAACTCTGCTATAAATGATTTGATTATATTAGGTGATTTTAACTGTAACATGCAACAGCCAAATATACCAAACAAAATGTACGATCTTGCATTGTCATACAATCTCACCCAACTGATTGACGAACCTACCCATTATACTGAGCATTCATCCTCTGTTATTGATCTTATTCTAGTAAGTAAGCCAGATAATGTACTATACAGTGGAGTAACACCATCCTTCGTACCTGACCTTGTTCGCTTCCATTGTCCTACTATGCTTATTTTAAAATTTCGAAAATCAATTGAAAAAGGGTTCAAACGGCACATTTGGATGTATGAAAAAGGAAATTATGATTTATTTCAAAACAAACTTGCTCAGGTTAATTGGGACAATACGTTCTCTGTTGATAATATTAACACAATTGCCGACACAATAACCGAACATATAATAATAGCTGCTAAAGAAACTATCCCTAATAAAACTGTATTTATACGACCTAATGAACCAGAATGGATGAATTCAAATATAAAACGCCAAATAAGACAACGCAAACGGTTATTCAGACACGCTAAAAGAGTTAACTTAGAGTACGCATGGCTTAAATTTCGAAGGAAACGTAATGAAGTAACAGAAAATATAAGACAAGCAAAAAGGGGCTATTTTGACAAATTAGCCATGGATCTGCAACGTCTGCCATCATCAAGCAGGTCATGGTTTAAAACTGCAACCAAATTTTTGAAATATGATTCGGCACAACAAACTATTCCTACTTCAGAAACTGATAACGGATTAATCGAATCAGATCAAGATAAAACTGAAGTCTTAAATGATTTTTTTATTCAACAGTCTACCATAAATGATACAAATGCTACTCTTCCGCCCTTCGATTCTCCAGCTCACAGCACATTAAATAATATAAATATTACACAAACTGAGGTACTCAAGGCTATAAAATCTCTTGACGTTAACAAAGCATCTGGCCCAGACCTTATGAGTCCTAAATTACTAAAAGAAGGCATGAACCAATTAGCTTAAGCTAATTGGTTCATGCCTTCTTTTAGTAAGCTAATTGGTTCATGCCTTCTTTTAGTAATTTAGGACTGAACCCTTTTACTAAATTATTTAACTTATCTCTTATATTAAAGATATACCCTGAGTCATGGAAAAAGGCAAACGTAACCGCAGTTTATAAAAAAGACAGCCCTACTATTCCAAATAACTATAGGCCCATATCCCTACTGAGTATCATAGGCAAACTAATGGAAAGGTGCGTACATAATCATGTACAACAATATCTCTTGGAAAACAGTATCATTACCCCCTTTCAGTCCGGTTTTAGAAATGGGGACTCAACTACAAACCAACTTCTTTTTCTATATCATGAATTTTCTAAAGCTCTTGATGCAAATAAAGAAATAAGGGTTGTCTTTTGTGACATCAGTAAAGCCTTTGACCGAGTGTGGCATCGTGGATTACTCTTTAAACTTAGATGCATAGGAATCTCAGATGATATCATTGACTGGTTTTCAAACTACTTAAACAATAGGCAACAACGCGTCTGCATTAAAGGGTTCTGCTCATCTTGGAAAAAAGTCCCAGCAGGTGTCCCCCAGGGTTCAATTTTAGGTCCCACTCTCTTTTTAATTTATATCAATGACTTGGTTCAAAATATAGATTCTAACATCAGGCTTTTTGCTGATGATACTAGTTTGTACATAATTGTAGAGAATCCACTATCTTCAGCTACACAGTTAAATACAGACTTAGGTAAAATATTTGATTGGGGACTGACTTGGCTAGTTGATTTTAACCCAAATAAAACTGAATCCCTCGTAATATCACGAAAACACAGTAACCAATTTCATCCTCGTCTTAAAATGGGAAGTACTGAAGTTAAAGAAGTCACGCAACACAAACACCTCGGACTCATAATCTCAAATGATTTAAAATGGAATTGTCACATTAATCAAATTTCTGTAAAAGCGTGGATAAGAATAGGATCATTACGTAGGAAAAAGTTCATCTTAGACAGGCGTACATTGAATAAATTATATACAACCTACATAAGACCCCTTTTAGAGTATGGAAATATAATATGGGACAATTGCACACTGACAAATAAAAGATACATAGACACATTGCAGGTTGAGGCTGCTCGAATCGTTACTGGTGGCACAAAATTATGTAGCATACATAGATTATATAGCGATACAGGTTGGGAACGCTCCAGTTACGCAGAAACAAAAACTTTTTCAACTGTATAAAATTATTAATGGTCAAACCCCCGAATATCTTAGGTCCTTATTACCACCAAGAGTACAAGCACTGACAGGTTACGCACTTTGGAATAATAATGACTTTGCTATTCCAGTCTCGCGTACTGCAGTATTTACTAACTCCTTTTTACCATCAGCCCTTAGAGACTGGAATACCTTAGATCAAGAAGTAAGAAACGCTTCCTCCCTAAGCCTCTTTAAAACTAGAGTTAACTCTGCCAGTGCTGAAATAATTAAACCTCCGAGTTATTACAGTAATATTCAAACATCAAGAGAAGGACAAATTTACCATACAAGACTTAGACTTGAATGTAGCTCTTTAAACCAACAATTGTTTCTAAAAAATATAATTGATAGCCCTCTTTGTTCATGTGGGTTAACTGAAACTGCTTCCCATTTTCTGCTTTCTTGTGTAAATTACCACAACTTGAGGATTCGCTATTTCTCAAACTTGCCCCGACCACTGACTCTATCGATACTACTGAATGGAAATCCAGATGCGCCCCTAGATGTGAACGATAACATATTTAAACAAGTTCAGCAATTTATTTTAGCAAGTAAACGATTATAAATTGTCATTTTGGACCCCTTGGAGTTTCACCATGAGCAAATTATTTTTGACTTTCTTGTCGGACGGATGTGTCTTGCTTTACCCATGCTCCACTATCGTAGTTCACTATTTCGCAGTCTGTCCGCTCATAATTTGGGTCCTCTCATGTCAACTGGCGACGGCTGTTGGACCCTACTAATGCCCGGGCTACATGAGGGGCTGCCGTGATCCCGGAAGCCACCATACAGTGCTCTTATTCTCACTTCTTCTCTATCACTCTTCTATTTTTTTTTCTGTTTTATTCTAAATTCATGTTATTATTACAGTGTGTAAACACGTCAAATATGTATGTCTAATCAATGAACGCCAGCTGAACTTTTATAATCTTGTTAAGCCGATTGGGTGTACCTCATAATTCTTGTGTTTTCATTTTTGAAGGGGTCAACATTAACGTGACTTCCTGTTTTTCCCCTGGATTATGCGACCCTTTCATAATGCTCATGGAGGGAGGGGCCTGCTCCGATGGGAGCGGAATCGGAAGAGTCTGCTCCTAGGGGAGCGAATCCTTCCCCTCACGAGTTGATACGTAGACAGAAAGCGGGTATTATTGAAAATGAAAGAATGCTTCCACTGAAAGGTATACCCGTAAACCATAAAGTAGTGCTTGTGCGTTCGATGACATTTTGTTTGTTTGGTATTTAGTCCTTAGCAAAAAAGGAGTAATAACGTTTAAATAATATGTTAGTCATGCTGTTACATTGCACGGAATATATAGTGTAAATTATATGAAGGAGGAAATGAACTATATAAGCAATATGCTTCCGTTCAGATCCCCAATGAATATTACATGTATATATCTTGTCAGTATATTTTGTATGAATAAAATATTGTTTAAACCAAGGTTAGACTAGACAGAATTTAATCAAAGATCTCACACAGCTAGTAAGCAGAAATTTAACAAATATATATGTTTCTATTTGTAAATCAATGCTTAATATGCATATAATGACCTTGACCTTGATCTGAAGGTCACCAACACATTCAGAAGTTCATTATTTCACAACAGACTTTTCTATAACCTTTAAGTTTAACCCAGTTCTGTTTCATTATGTTTGGCTAACACAGACCTTCAGACAAAGGTCAAGGTCATTCTGTGCACATTAAACAATGATTTTCAAATGAAAACACTCAGATTTGGTACATTTCTGCTGACTGATTGTGTGAAATCTATGATTAAACTCCATTTAGTCTAGCCTTGACCTGACCTTGAAGATGACGTCATGGCCATTTAATCATGGTGTCATGGCCATTTAATCGTAACTAGTGCTCTAACTACTGATAGTGTTTAATTTAGGCCACTTTTTAGGGCATAATTTCGTACTAATTCAGGAGCTAATGTGTAGACAATGGTCAAAACTTGACTTAAAATTGACATTATAAGTCTTACTGTGACCTGGAAATAAAGGTCAAGGTCACCAAAATTTAATCAACAATTTGCACTCTCCCAACGGTGAAACCATGTAAGGTTGGTAAGAAGTCATCCATTGGTTCTAGAGATATGGTAGAATATATTGAATTCAAAGTACCAAAATTAATGAAAATTGACTGTGTCTCTAAAAGGAATTCTGGAGACATAAAATTTAACTTTGAAAGCTTTGAAAGGTAGAATTTGAAACGACGTAACCAAAGACATTACTTCAACTTGTAAAGGAAGGTATTTATGAATGCCATTAAATTTGAAGGAGAAATATAGCTTATAATATGACTCCCCTGGTTCATGCTGATTTACCAGCATGCAGATGTCGGCGGTAAGATATTTTCCCTTTAAATCGATATGATGAGATACGAATGTTTACGTACTACTTACCTTCTATTACCTTCTGTTACTTCTAGATGCGGAAAGATGTTGTTGATGCTACGGATGGCCCGTTCGTATAGGTCCGGTTTGATTCGTACTGATCCGTATCGCATCTACGGATGGCCCATCCGCATCTGTCCGGTGTTATTCGTAAACGTTCGTACCGCATCCGCAGAGTCTGTAACTGTCTGTATCGTATCCGTAGGATCCGCAGGATCCGATTTCAAATTTTGAAAATTTTCAAAATTCAGGCGCGGACGAGTAAACCGTATTGATCTGTAACAAAAGGTAACAGAAGGTATTCATCCGTATTCATCCACATATAATCCGTATCAAATCCGTATCTTATCCGTATCTAATCCGTATATAAACCTATCATTTCGCGGCCCATCGCAACTCGACGCGGTGAAGGAGCGGCAATGCCACGTGGCAACCCAGTCACGTGGCGGCTAAGATGTATCGACAGTGTGGCCCTAACAAGGGTCGTTGTTCCTGAAAGAAGATACCAGAGTGATGTGTGTTTCCAGGAAGAATCTCCCTATGGTCGCGGCTATCAACGACTTCGACGAGGACGACGGCGGACGCTCGGCGCCCTGTTACTTCGGCTATGGATTCGTTCCGCTGAGGTGCATGGAGAACGTCGATACGAGAATTGAAATACAACAGCCCACCCCAAGTTGTGGACTGATACGTTTTCACGCAGATCGTTACCTCCAATTACGGTCAGTTACGGGTCTGGTTCGGAGTGTTTTTAAGGACTTTTACCTTCAGATACGTTTCTATATGCGTAACTTTCACTCCGATACAGACAGATACGTTTTGGTGAGGATAATTGCGAATAGCTAATATGACTGGGGAATTAGTCCGTAACAATACGCAGAACGAGACCCATAACTAACCGTAACAATCCGAATGAATCGTAACTGTCCACAATTTTTTGGTGGACCGCGGAACGATAGGTCGAGATACGGATTAAATATGGATTAGATATGGTTAAATGCGGATAAATGCCTTCAGTTACGGATCATTATGGTTAACTCTTCCGCGCTTGAATATTTAAACTTTTTTAAAATTGGTGGCATATCCTGCGGACCTTGCGGATACCACACGGATACCATACGGATTCGATATGGAGAGACACCACACCCACAAATTGTGTGGATTTAAAGTCCGCAACTATCCGCCCAATCCGTAATCAGTGTCTGTGACTAATGCCCCAGTCACACACACACACATTACGGTTAGGGCGGATAGTTGCGGATAAAACTCTCAGTTTATCCGCAGAATTTGTGGGCGTGACCTATTCATATTTTAACGAATTTACGGATATAGTTACCGATAAATGCGGATGGATACAGATAGGTACGAACTACTAACCTTCTGTTACCTTCTGTAACCTTTAGATGCGGATAAATACCTTCAGATACGGACTGTTGCGCATGCCTAGCGGATAGAAGAATAGAAAAGATTAACTGCGCCGTCTACATCTGTGTCTACTCTTGTATGCTCCAGTCACACACACACATACGGATTCTGAAGATACTACGAATGGCCCGTCCGTATCTATCCGTGTTATCCGTAATGGATCCGTATCAGATCCGCAGAGTCCGTAACTGTCCGTATCATATCCGCAGAGTCAGCAGGATCCGCGTCGAAATTTTGAACTGTTTCAAAATTCGGGCGCGGATGAGTAAACCGTAATGGTGCGTTACTAAACGCATCTATCCGTATCTAATCCGTGTCGCATACGTATCTATTCCGTATCTTATCCGTTATTGAACCTATCATTCCGCAGTCCCACTCCAAGTTAAGGACCGATACGGTTTCATGCGGATCGTTATCTTTAGTTACGGAAGTTACGGGTCTCGTTCGGTGTACCGTAACGGACTGTTTCCTACAGTAACGTTTCAATACAAAAGGCTTGCGTTCCAATCTTGACAGATACCTACAGGGTGGATTGGAGAGGCGCCTGTACGGCAGCAACACCAGTAGGTGTGTGTGTGTGTGTGTGTGTGGGGGGGGGGGGGGGGGGGGGGAAGAGACAGAGACTGTATAAGATTATTCTCAAGTATTGTACTAAATTAATGTGGCCGTGTCGGTGCAATGGCAGTGACGTATGGTGCAGTTATGGTGCGATGGTATGCTTCTTATTTGTAACAGTGGGGCCATCTTTTCATGAACTTGCCAATGGCAAAAGTAGGGCCATCATTTCTTTAACTTATTTGACTTTTTTCAATTCGAATTAGTTGTCCAATATAGGACAAAGTAATTCTTTTATTAATTCCAATTAGTTGTCCAATATAGGACAAAGTTTAATGGTGAAATGAAGCAATAAATGTCTTCTGGTCAGGCTTGAGTAGCCGAAACTTCGAAGATAGCCCATGTTCCTTCTTTCGAATGTGTTCTGTGCTCTTGAATGAACTCTTTTAGATTTCTATTTCACTTCAATGCCACTGGTGTCGTGTCGTGTGGCCACCGTAAAACGTCTCCCCTTAGGTCATCTATAGTGCAGATTATATATATATATTTTTTTCTTTTGAGGTCAAGAAAATATTCTGAGAAATCAGAAATTTTTTTGATTGGTTTAGATTTATACTCTAGATTATTGCTTTTTTTTCTTTTATGCCTTGTATGGTACTAATCAGTCTTTGAATTTACCGCCTCATCAAAGTTAAGAAATTACATTATGCTTTCTCTGGTTTTTGTAACCAAATCATATCAGGGTGACTGAAACGGTTTGAGTAGCCGAATTCTCGAAGTATGGACCGTGTACCTTCTTTCGAATGTGTGCAGTGTTCTTGAAGGATAACTTTATCAACTGCCGACTAAATATCTATGTCGACCAAGCAGTCAATGGTTATCTTTTTCCAAATCAGGGAAGGACAAGGCAGCGAAAGGAGAGAGATTGGCTTCGTCTTTCATATGCTATGCCCAAGATACTAACCACCTACCCCCATCCTCCTCCTCCCCCATGCCACCACCCCTACGGCCATTAGGCTATAGGAAACCTTTACCTTTACCCAATTTATAGGTTGGATCCAGGTATACAGATTTAAATAAAAATATAATCCTTCATGAGAATCCGTCACGAGGGTCACTGTTTGGCATCACGAGTCATGCCGAGAGAAGCCGAACAGTATTCCAGAGTGACGATTTTTTTCTATCCGCACCTCACCACCATGACAGATACTTTTTCTTGCACATCACATTTTGTTTTAACTTGAGAACTTGTTTAAATGCCTAATTTTAGAGCTTTAGAGGTTTCTTTTTCATTTTAAAATAAGGCTCCGCTTTTCAAGGACCGCCATTCGGTGTTTACGTCAGCGTCAGGCGTGCATAAACTAACGTCATTTTCGTCATCTTCGTGAAGTAATCATCTTAAGGATGTCCGCTGGTGACAAATTTGAGACCTCTGCGCAACGCGAACTGCCGACAACGGTTCGGAATGTCGAGTGTAGGGTGTCGTAATTTTGCCGTCTTACAATTAAGAAATAATATAAAATCACTATGTTTTTAAAAACTTTGGATGCTGTTGTATAATTTTCATTCGAGCGCTACCATTTTTTCATTCGCTCAAGAGATATTAGTTCCCACGTAGTACCCGTGATGTCGTTATTTGTCTGCACACCACATGCCAGGCACTTTACATAGACAGACCCGACCAGTACGCGGACACTACCAGTACGCGGACACTTTTGTGTTTTGCTTCAAATAAACTCTAAGATACTTTTTAGATTTAACTGACTTTGTGATATTTTTTCAAGGCACCATTTCTTTATCATTTTGTCATTCACATTTACACTTACAAAACACATTTATGAATTTGCAGGGCTGATGCAGACCGGTATCACGATCGATGCTTCAGTTTGACTGTGCCAAACGCACAAACAGGCAAAGTAAACAGTCATGTGTCAATATGAAATAAGAACAACCTATTACGATGTTAATAAGTTTTTGGTAACTACATGTATCAGTAATTTAATTTAGTATAGCAGCGTATAAATGTCATCTCAGTTTACTCAGATTCTAAGGTGTCCGCGTACTGGTATGATAAGCCAGTTTGATACAGCAAATAGCATGACCTAAATAGCGTCACTTTGCGCATGCGCAGATAATTTTTTTTCACGTGTTACTTTTGTCTATATTTAGCGCAAGGATTTTCCTAAATTGCATGCCCATCTGGTAGTCTGGATCACGTTGGAGTCTTACACATTAGGTAAAACACCCTTAAAAGTGTCCGCGTACTGGTCGGGCCTGTATAGCCTTTACCATGTTTACAATTTGCAAAATATATTCTTGGGGCTCTAACCACACTGCATTTAGTTCCTATGTCATCCGGCATCCCATCCGTCAGAGTCTCTGGTTTTACTTGACAAATTATTCGACTTTCTTTACGAGTTTCGGAGCAAGTTGATGCATCCCATACACCCCACCCACATTAGGCCACGAGAGGCCAAATCCCTTCGACACCAAAGGAGCTCTGATGAGTCTGAGGGCTAGACATGATATAAAAAATATGCCTGTTGACAGATATAATCTTACTTCAGCTAAAATCTTCTGCTACGCAGGCCTGGTCCTAGGCATACTGTTGAAATTCTCTTATCTCTTCAAATACACTACTCAGTACAGCTGGTTTGTTTAGGTTCGTTGGTTACGTAACGATGACGTGTGATGTTGCTGTCAATTAGAATCTACAGCTGACTTCATCTGAAACTGTTACCGAATTGCCAAGTGGTGTGTTTAATTTTACTTTGGTATCAGTTCGCGCATCTGCAACAAACGAGAGTGACCACAGTGGTGGAGTGAAGTTTCTGTCATTAGTGAACTAATTGCGCTGAAAGCCTGCATTAGACTTCATTAGTGCACGCATCAGGCTGCTCCAAATCTCCTCTACGAAAGCAGGTCACAGTAAAATAGTCTATGTTCTTGAGACCCAACACCATATCAAAATTTTGAGGTAAGCCCCAGTCACACATTCACGGATCAGGCTACGGTTCACCACGATTCACCACGGTTTGACCAAGACGGCAAAACCGGGATGAACCGTAGAAAATCCAGCATCACTACGGTTTGCCAGGGTTCCATTAGGGTTTCTCACGGTGTTTGTACGGTGTCTGTACGGATCATCTACGAATTCACGACGGTTTAAGGCGGCACCACTACGGACAACAAGGGCATTCCACGGTCGTGTTACGGACGCTTACGATGCCACTACGATTCGATACGGTGCTAGTACGACTCAAGCCGGTAGCGCCACGGCTCCTACGATTGTCTACGGTTTAGCGGTGGTCATGATAATGATTTTTGTTGATGATGTTTAATTTATTTGTAGGCAAGAAAAGTACTTCATAACACTACATAGTACTGAATTTTTCCAAAAATGTGCAGTAAAAATTTTGAAAATCGGTTAACAAATAAAAATTTTATACTAAAAATTAATTTTGAGTAGGCATTTTGCATTGACATAGAAAGTAATCCAAGCTCATAAACTTTCGAGTCAGGGAACTTTTTTCTCTTGAAAAAAAAGTGAGTTTTCGTAGTGACAAAACTACCACGGTTGTCTACGAATACCGACGGAAAGCCAGGGATAATCACGGATACACATACGGTAGCGCTACGAATGAACACGATTCTGTTACGGTTGCGCTACGGTTTAGGCCACGCCCACAACCCACCACGGTCCACCACGGAAGTTTTGAACAGTTTAAAATTTCCGTAGCGACTCCCGGATCACCACGGTTCTTCAGGGATCATTACGGAACACGACGGATGCATCTACGGTGCTACTACGAATCACGACGGTGTGCTACGGTTTGTGAAACCGTGGTGAACCGTGGCCTGAACCGTGAATGTGTGACTGGGTCTTTAGCACTTTATCCTGTGGGCGGTATTTTACTAATCAAAAGTTTTGATTTTACCCGATTATTACGGACGCCATTTATTACTAGGTGGGGGACCGGGTAAATTGAGTGGGGATGGGGGGTCATATATTTTGTCAGGCATATGGGGGTGGAAGTCAGAAGTTTTGTATCCGTCTACATTAAAAAAAAAATAGTTTCAGCTTTGGGAGTCGAGCGGCTACCTCAGACTTCCCCTCCCCTCCCACCATCCCCACTACTATTACATTTTCAAATTAGTTCTTTCGATCAAACTTGTCTTCCAAACATTTAGGGATCGACCAAGTTTGGCAAAAAATAGGCCTTAATTTAGAGATATTTTGGCAAAAAATCAGGGCTATTTTCGCAAAGTTTTAGGGCTAACATTAGGAAATTTAAGTTTTTTTCCTAGCCCGATCATATGCCCAAACATGCTTTATCCGCACTTTTAGAAAGTTTAATAAATACTTACTGATACAGTCACATTACACACGAATGCCAGTCACGGGTGGGAAACTCCATAATCAGAGCCGATGGCTCTGATAAGGAAAGGTTATGGCAGTTTTCCGGAGCACGTGCGGCTACGATTATACCGGTTGAAATTTGAACTAAGAAAAGGTAAGTTTCGCATATGTGGTATAAATTCTTTTGAACCGCGTGGAATCTCAAAAAAAGGAGTATGTAGTTCAATGCTCAGGTCTTTTAACTTCTTTTCTACGCCAAGGTTAGTCGTCATATGCGTACGATTTTGTCTGAATCATTTGTGTCGTGGGGTGACAGAAGGCTAATTTACAGATAGACAGTTAACAATTGCGTTGAAATTCCTGTTGAAATGATATAAACTTGAGAATTTTCGTGGTTGAAGAGTTTGCACTGATCGCCTGATCCTTCTTCACTCGCAAAAAGTAAGAATTGAAAGCAAATAAGTGAAATTGAGAATAAATAAGCCGAGGCTCTGATTATGTCGAGCGGCTCTGATTATATCGGCCGGCTCTGACGTAGGACGGCTTCTATTGTAAGAGTCAGTTACTACTGACAGAAGTAAATCTCTTGTAGTAGTGCTATTCACTGCATGAGCGTTGTAAAACAAATCTGTAGTCTACGTCACGTTCAGGGACATGTGTTTGATGTTTATTTGGGTTTTAAGGGCCGACAAAATTAGTTGCAGTGTTTGACAGATGATTGAATTCCAAATATCATTATGGCGAGAAAAAGGAGGTTTTAATAAATGCATTAGATTTCAAGTTAATGGATGCTGTTGTCCATAGCATAAATCTTGTACTGCATTATATATCAGTGTAAAGGTTTCCCATAGCCTAGTGGCCGTAGAGGCAGTAGGAATTAGAGACCCACTGAAACAAAAGATGGAGCCCATCTCTCCTTTCGCTGCCTTACTTATCCTTGATTCTAAACAGTTCCTCGTTTACTTTTGCACCATAGCCGTGTCACTCTCACTACTCGACTACGGCGCATTTTGATTGAAGTGCATCGGTAGTTAACAACGCTGTGAAACACCCTCATACAAATAGTATCTTGTCATTATTATTTATTGTTATTCCAATTCTCATAACGTTGGTCTCCAAGAGGCTCAGTGGAACGAATCCATGGCTGCATATCCTGGCACCGGGTCTGTCTGTCCATTTGCCATTATTAAGAATTCTCTTTATTTTTAAAAAAAAAAATGTTGCAAAAATTATGAACCTATGATGATGTATAAAAATATAACGTGCATTATGTTCCCCCAGTAATTCATTACTGACCGTTCCAAGGCGGTAGTTCTGTTGTGGTTCTCTGTTGCCTGTTTTTTGGTGTCAGAGTTTCTGTGATGTTTTACCTTATGTATGTTCTTATTATTTTTGGTTCGGTTTGGGTTGCTGAGTGGCCACCTTTTGGGAACAAGCTGCTCACTCGGTTGGCCATATGTTCTCTGTATCTTGATTATTTGTAATCTTAGTTGTTTCCAACTATGGTTTGAGGGCTGGATTTGGATTTTGGTTGTTTCAGTTCCTGGTCTTTGCATACTTTTTACTTCATATATGCATTGTAATCGAATATGAAAGCTTTTATATTTTCTGGAAAGAAAATGACTTCCCTTGATAACAATCGTCCATGCTAAAATCTTAATTCTAACACTGGTCGCCTATATAGCCCATGGTAAAATCTAGTGATATATTGCGTGACAAATAACTGGGCGGACTAGCGTAACATTGCAACTAATTTTGTCGGCCCTTAAAACCAAAATAAACATCAAACACATGTCCCTGAACGTGACGTAGACTACAGCTTTGTTTTACAACGCTCATGCAGTGAATAGCACTACTACAAGACATTTACTTCTGTCAGTAGTAACTGACTCTTACAATAGAAGCCGTCCTACGTCAGAGCCGGCCGATATAATCAGAGCCGCTCGGCATAATCAGAGCCTCGGCTTATTTATTCTCAATTTCACTTATTTGCTTTCAATTCTTACTTTTTGCGAAAGAAAAAGGATCAGACTATCAGTGCACACTCTTCAACCGCGAAAATTCTCAAGTTTATATCATTTAAACAGGAATTTCAAAGCAGTTTTAGTTGTCTATCTGTAAATTAGCCTTCTGTAACCCCACGACACAAATGATTCAGACAAAATCGTACGCATATGACAACTAACCTTAGCGTAGAAAAGAAGTTAAAAGACCTGAGCATTGAACTACATTCTCCTTTTTTTGAGATTCCGTGCCTTAAAAATGAATTTATACCACAAATACGAAACTTACCTTTTCTTAGTTCAAATTTCAACCGGTATAATCATAGCCGCACGTGCTCCGGAAAGCCGCCATAACCTTTCCTTATCAGAGCCATTGGCTCTGATTATGGAGTTTCCCACCCGTGCAGTTAATAAAATGGCTCAAAGCTCTGTGCTAAGAAGTTCAGAAGGGGGGGGGGGGGGGGGGGGGGGGGGGAGCAAAGCAATTTTCCCATTTTAATGGCAATTTCAAAACTGGAAACAACAGAGAAAACTAAACTAGGGATGATGATAAAAAATAAGGGCCTTTTTTTTTTTAGGAATTTTGCCTTTTAGAGTGTTTATTTTGCCATAATGGCTTTGTCTCCCATAAGCTAGTGATTTTTGCAATTCAGTTTTAGTGGAAACATTTACTTAGTAATGCGACAGATCAATAATACATGTATGTGAATGTTGTATAGGATATTTTTGTAAATGTATGCACATGCGTGATATTGTAGATAATATTAAAATATTACTATAAATATGGGGGGTCTGGGGGACGCAGCTCCCCCCTCCCCCCACCAGAAGCCAGAGACATTTTAAAAACTCAATTCAAATGGAATTATCTGTGCACAGACTTTTTTTCTTTAAATTTTGGGTGGAGCCAGGTTTTTGTTTTTCACTTACTTTTGAGGCCAGATTATCTTTTTCAATCCCCTTATGAGCCAGTTTTTTTTTTTTCTTGCATATCCAAAGACATGGATTTTTTTTGTAAAATATACCAGCCCCCCGCCCCCATATCAAATGGTCTGTCCCTTACCGAAAAAATAAACTTCGCATGCTTCATGTCCAGAAAAAAATCATTATTTTCTAGTAGAACAGTATGACTTAATCTATGAAATCATGCCAATTAGTAAATTTAACGTCTGCGTTTGTGAAATCAAATCCCCAGGGGCCGAGTGCACAAAGGAGGCGTAAACTACGCCGGTGTAGCTTACGAACGTCGGCGTAACTAAGTCTGTACTACGACTGTATTTTAATCCAAGCGCACGAAGCGATTTGTGAGTTTTGAAACAATTTTACGACTTAGTTTACGCCACGGATTAAAATTCTGCGACTCTTTTACGACGGACGTACGTCGGGCGTAGGCTTACGTTTGCTTTGTGCACTCGGCCCCAGGTGCCTGTCACCAGCAAAATTGCTTATCATTTATGCGTATATTGGAACAAACAGAAATAATTGACGTCAATGGAAACCAGGTTTTATAAAGATTACGCGATTTTTTAAAAATTCTGCAACTAGAGATCACAAACATACACATTTATTTTTCTTTTACATTGCATAAATCATTTATCTACATATTAGTATAATTCTCATGATGGTATATGTTGTGCTATTCAGATAGGGTAATTCTTCTAAAATTTCGCACACTCTAAAGTTTCGGACACCTAAAATTATTGCCGAAAAGAATTTCTGAAAGTTCTCCAAAATTCGATCAGTGGTCATTCTTGAAAAGGTGAATTTCTAAAATTTCGAACAAAAAAATATGGGACTTCGTGGGACTTCGGTTTTTGCTATCTCGGCTATTTTTTGTACTTCCAAGTCTCAGAACTTTTGCTCGCAGTTATTTTTGCGCGAATCTGCCCGTGCGTTAAAGCGCGTGCGACTATAGGTGTGCGAGTCGAAAGTTTTTAGGGTCGTGCATCGGAAAGGTGCTTCACACCAAATGCGAACAGCGAAGACCCAGATCAGCCGACACGTCAGTGCAGTAACAATAGCCTGGTCTCTGTCTGCATCAACAATCTATCATGGAAATCCGAACGAGGATGCGCGGGTTCGCAGGCTGAAGTGGGTCTTTGCTTTTCGTATATGCGATAAGGCGCCATTTCTCACAACAAATCTATTTTTGAGCGGGAATGTGCACGTTTCAGTTGTTAAAGAATATAAACTTTCAGAACGAAAAACTCTGCTTTGTCGTAGCTTTTCATTTAAAATGACAGCGTCCTGACAAAGTCTGTCGGAACGCACGCGCAAACAGTGAGAGCACCGACCAGCTATGTGCACGGTCTCTGCATTCAAAGTTCGCACTTCCAATGGCACATTTGTCACCAATCAGTCCTTAATCTGACCATACGCAGTTTCCATTCCCTGCGATACATGAACTGCGACTAAAACAGACATCGGTAGGGCGTCTCAAAAGGATCTTAGAACATGTCCGATCAGCAACCATCCACATCACACTCAACATATGCGAACATTGATCAATCTTACAAATCTCCGGGATTCACTGACAGTTTTAGTGCACAGGCTGTTTGCTGTTCGGACATGTAATACGTCACCTTTTTCGTGTAATTACTGTTATGGTGTATGGTACACCTCAATCTTTATTCGCCATTTTTAAAAAGGGGAACAACTTTTGTGACTTCCTGTTTGCTTCCCTGGACGACTTGGCCCGTCAGTGACAGGACCTTTCGATTCACTGTTGTCTTCACAAGAGAAACCCAACAAGACTACGGGTAAACAAACCGCGCCTGGTAGATGCGCAATTTTATTCCAAAGTAGAAATTTAAAAGCCATCTTCTGCAAACTGACTTCTATATAATATAACGATGCTTTTCGATTCGTACATTCGTATAAAGATTCAGTTTTGCTAAAGATACACATATGTAAACTGGTGGGGTATATCAAAAACTGCTGAAAGCTCGTTTTGATCACTTTCAGCAGTTTTCTGATATACCATCAGTTCCTATACCAGTCAGATATAGCATTGTTACTTATTTTTTGTTTAAGCGTTGAAGAGCCTTGAATCCTTCACTAACGACTTCGTCATCAAACAATACTTTGAAAAACTGCCCTCTCACTTTTTTTTCCGACGAAAGCCTCATGCAGGCAGTGTTTTTCATAATGGGTTAGATGACGATGACAGACTAGTGTGGACGTGTATTTAGAAAGAGAGAGAAAAGAAGGAAATATTCCAACACATTTTAATGCACACTGAAACTAACGCAAAAAACATTATTCATGAAAACGGGCTTTATATTACGCGCGAACAGGGAAGACACAGATCAGCCTACACATATGCACAGTCTGATTAGCATTTTCTTCTATGTGAAGCAAGCATGTACATATTGAACAGAGGCTGTGCGAACTGATCAGAGACTTTCCTGTTAGCACATGCAATAAGGCACAGTTTCTCACGGCTGAGCAGCAAAAGAAAAAAAAAAAAAATAAAAAAAAAAAAAAAAAATACACACACACACACAAAAAAAACAGGGTTTTCTTATGCCGCAAGTTTGGGCAAATTATGTGGTTACGCTGCATCGAGAATTCAATTCGAACTGGGAAAAACCTTTTTCTGTCTTCTATTTACATGGCATATTTGTTATTATTATTTTTAATAATTATATTTACAACTGCGCATGCCCAGGATTGCTTGCGCACATGCGCAGTGTGGGCATTCACAGTTTGTCCAGCGAATAACGCTCGGTCAGCGCATGCGCAGGTTGCATGCGTACAGGCTAGTGAAGGACAAACATACGCCTGAATACATTTTTTAGCTCACCTGAGCCAGCGGCTCCGGGGGAGCTTATAGGATGGTAAGGCTCCGTTGTCCGTCGTCCGTCGTCCGTCGTCCGTCCGTCCGTCGTCCGTCCGTCCGTCGTCCGTCCACACTTTCAAACAACTTCTCCTCTGAAACCGCTGGGCCGATTGTAACCAAATTTCATATAGAGCCTCCTGTAATCTTAGGAACGAAAAGTTGATCAAACGGTCCTGGTCACGTGACCAACATGGCCGCCATGCCCATATATGGTAAAAACCTGAAAAAATCTTCTTCTCCAGAACCAACAGGGCGATGGCCTTGAAACTTGGTATGTAGCATCGGGTACACGAGTACTACCAAGATTGTTCAAATTATGACCTTGGGTTGACCTTGACCTTTTTTACGGTAAGGTCAAATTTGCTTCCTTATGCTTTTATATGGCAAAATGCTGCAACATAAGATATCTTGGAAACTGTATAATATTTTGGCCTAAAAATTGGTACATACAGTCATCTTAATGACTACATGAAGATTTATGAGTTCAAGAGGTCAAGGTCATTCTTTGACCTTTGACCCAGAACTCATATTTGGACAATATCAAACAATCTCCTCAAAAACAACTAGGCCAATTGTAATTAAATTGCATATAGATCCTCCAGGGGTTGAGGGAATGAAAATTTGTTCATACGGTCCAGGTCACATGACCAACATGGCCACCACGCCCATATATGGTAAAAACCTTTAAAAATCTTCTTCTCCAGAACCAGTAGACCGATGGCCTTGAAACTCGGTATGTAGCATTGGGTACTCAAGTACTATCAAGATTGTTCAAATTATGACCCTGGGTTGACCTTGCCCTTTTTTACGGCAAGGTCAAAAATTGGAAAATGCTAGCACATGAGATTTCATGGTAAGTTTAGAAGATTTTGGCCTAAAAATTGGTATATACAATCATATTAATGAGTACATGAAGATATGTGAGTACAAGAGGTCAAGGTCATTCTTTGACCTTTGACCCAGAAATCTCAAGTTTTGACAATTTCAAACAATCTGCTTTAAAGCCACTGGGCCAATTGAAACCAAATTTCATATAGAGCCTCGAGGGGTTGAGGGAAATTTTCTAATGCTCCTGGACACATGACCAACATGGCCGCCATGCCCATATATGGTAAAAACCTTTAAAAATCTTCTTCTCCAGAACCAGTAGACCGATGGCCTTGAAACTCGGTATGTAGCATTGGGTACTCAAGTACTATCAAGATTGTTCAAATTGTGACCCTGGGTTGACCTTGACCTTTTACAGCAAGGTCAAATATGGAAAAATGGTAGAACATAAGATTTCATGGAAAGTTTTGAAGATTTTGGCCAAAAAAATTGGTATATACAGTTGTATTAATGAGTTCATGAAGAATTATGAGTACAAGAGGTCAAGGTCATTCTTTGACCTTTGATCCAGATCGCTCATATTTTGACATTTTCAACCATTTCCTCAAAAGCCAAAGGGCCAATTGTGAACACATTTCATATAGAGCCTCAAGGGGGTTGATTGAATGAAAAATTTGTTCAAACGGTCCAGGTCACATGACCAACTTGGCCGCTATTACCACTTATGGTATAAATCTTTAATATTTTTCTTCTCCAGAACCAATACACTTGGGCCGGGTAGCGCAATCGGTAGGGCACCTGACTCGTAAGTCAGAAGTCCTGGGTTCGAATCCCGGTCTGGCCACATACTTTCGTTTCTCCTTCCGCTGATTCAAGAAGGGCAGTTGTCAGTTACTGGCGAAAGTATGTGCACTTAGTACTGGTTAACCGCTTAGGAGGTCTAAGCCTGCCCAGGAATAGTGTGGTTAGGTTAACTGACCGTCCCGACATGACCTTAGTTGTTTACCGTGGACGTTAAGCATCAAATCAACCAACCAACCAATACACTTATGGCCTTGAAACTTGGTAAATAGCATGGAGTACTAGAGTACCACCAAGACTGTTCAAATGGTGACCTTGGGTTTACCTTGACCTTTTTTGCGGCATGGTCAAATATGGGAAAATGCTAGAACATAAGATTTTATGGAAGGTTTTGAAGATTTTGGCCTAAAAATGGTATATATGGTTGTCTTAAGGTGGTGATTTATGGTAAATGTAAAAATCTGTATAAAACCATAAAAAAGTAACGTATCTCCCTGAAAGTTAGCAGACTTCTTATTTTTGTTGTTCTTTACAGTTTAGAATACAAAATAGACGTACATGCTTCTTAAAAAAGTGTTTTTATTAGGAAAGATCAAAGGGTAATTTTCTGCGCAATAATCAAAAAAATTAACATCGTTATTGAAAATTTAGGTAGTTCTGAAGGTGCATTATTGCATAATGAAGAGCGAGCTAGCAATTATTTATTCCAACTCTTTCTCAAATTGTAATGTAGACCAGATGAAAACGGTAGCTTTTTTCTCAAATGTTCAACACGTACAAGGTAATGTACACTGGATGCATTTATTAAATATAGGGTAGGCAAGCATACCTATGTAACACCTACAGTATAAATAATACATTACTTACATGATCACTGGTGTGTAGATGAAATTGTTCAACCTTGTTAAAATAGTCTCACCTGTTTCACCTGTGTGTTTTGACAAAAAAAATTTGGACACAGACCTCATCTTTTTTCATCTGCTCAGCCTGCTAATGTGTGAAAGAGTTTGAAAAAATAATTGCTAGCTCGCTCTCCATTATGCAACAAGGAACTCTCAGCACTAAGTATATTTTCAATAACAATATTATTTTTTCAGATTATTGCGCACAAAATTACCCTTTGATCTTTCCTTATAAAAACAATTTTCAACTTTAAAAAATGCTGCATTTTGGGAGTCTGAATTGTCAGAATCAACATAAAGAAGGAATATGCTAAGTTTTGGAAAGATCAGTGGTATTTTGAGTGTTTTATGCAGATTTTTGTCTTTGCCCCAAATCAATGATTATCACCACCTTAATGAGTACATTATGATTTACGAGTACAAGTGGTCATGGTCATTCTTTGACTTTTGACCCAAAACTCATATTTTGACAATTTCAGACATGATAAGTAAAAGCCACCTTGCCAATTGTTCAGGTGAGCGATTCAGGGCCTCATGGCCCTCTTGTTTAATAACGCGACACTCGTTTGTCAAATTTTGGTGGAGGTATAAACTGTGTGTATTGCCGGACTGGCACTGAACGAGATTTTGCCACGTGTCAGGTGTCACGTACAGGGAGCGATATGTTTACTGAATCGTATACCGCACGCCAAAACGAGCGAGCACCTGATCCCACTTCCTGTTTTGGGGTCCATGTCTTTGCATCTAAATATTTTGGATTTGTCGACGTTTATTTCGATTAAATGAGTTCGGACTCAAGATTTAGATACTTTGACCGCTCTGCTATTTAAATGGCTAAACGGTTTGACAAAAAGGAAACAGAACAGTGTAGGTCTCGAGGTGCGCAGGCGTCTGGGCGTTGGCGGAGTAGGGGTGGGGTGTAGATCTGTATGGTGCATTATAGGCCTCATTCTCCCCATGTTATTAATAGCATGACTAATACTGATGAACGCTGTGGGAAATTCAACATTATCATAAAATACACTAGCTTTCGGCGTAGAAATCATTGAATCTAATTTGTAACGAGATTTGTTTCATTTGATGCGAACTCAGCCATAGTATCCGCTCAGTCAATTAGTGCGCGCGTGCCAATTTGTCATTGTGACGTCACTGAACTGACAGTTTAGTTCAACATTACGCAAAACTATATTTTTCTCTTCAACACGACACAGGAGTTTCTATCTATTTTTCCTCGGGCAGTGGTCCAAATCGAGTGCATTGTTGACCCGTGTAGACTGAGATCAAGCAGATCATTACACTGGCTTATTCATTGATTCAAAAGATTTTAGGTAATACAATAAAATGATACCCGACAGGGGGGGGGGGGGGGCAATTTGAATATCTTAGCAAAACAACAACAACAGAAAACAAAACAGAAAACGGTTGACTGAACATGTTATAAAAGATTGTACTCCAGCCTTACTGCATAAAGAAGATTTCACCGTCTGTTTGTCAATTATGTTTATAGGGAGACAGATTTATATAAGCCAACAGGCTTCTTTCTGGATCCCTTCATTATTGTATTGCTATTGTACATGTATGTATGTATGTTGAATTAATATGAATAAATATGTTTAAACCAAAGAAGAGGGAACCAATCCTCTGGAATAATGAGACCCAAGAAACGTAAATTAAAAATGCATTCGTTCAAGTGACATTGTGTAGCTTTCCCTTTTTAAATCCCCAACTTTTGCTCGCGAAAGCTCGAAAATATGCAGATTACCAAATCTGTTGAGTGTCACGCTTATACTACATGCATCTTGCATCTAAGACTATTTTAGGGACGAGTCATTTATTATCAGGTGGGGGGGCCGGGTACATTTTCATACGGCCCACCAAAATTTTTCCGACCCCCCCAGTCTCACCGGAATTATTTTTCCGACCCCCCCAGATAGGTGACAAAATTTTTCATGACCCCCCCCCATCCCCCATTCCCAGATACCCTTCACATCACACACACAGCATGTCAGACTGACCTCAATCCAAACCTGTATGAAACACAAAGAACATTTTCTTGTTCTAAAAGGTTAACTAATCATGGTCTGTTTAAACTTTGTCTGCATTTCTTGCATTTTCTTTCTGCTTATGGGCATCCAGAAATCTGTATGTCGACTGCTAAATAATTATACTGCTTATTATATTAATTGGGCCTCTGGGTGGCGGTGGTCTGGGGGCGCAGGGCTGCGCCCCCAGAAGCCACAGTAGTTTTGCTGATGAAAAGGCACCTGGAGAGCTAATATCACAAATGCTGGCACTGAATTCAATTGAGAACAAAATCATCTACTTGAGATGATTTTTAACATTTTTATTCTGTTCTTCTAGCAAATGAATTAAAAGATCTGCTTTTGGATATGAAGCCGCCCAAGTTTTGGCTGACATTATCATAAATTTCTAAAACGTTTGAGTTTGAAAGGAAAGAGTCTGAAATTTTAGGAGTAATGGGGGGTCTGGGGGGCAATGCCCCCCAGAAGCTGAGACATTTTTTTAAAAATGAAGACTGATGGAAGAATTCTGACCCCCCCAATATGCCTAATAAAATAAATGACCCCCCCTACTCCAAGGCTTTTTGATTTCCGACCCCCCCAGTACATCACCAAAAAAATTCTGACCCCCCCTAAATGTACCCGGCCCCCCACCTGATAATAAATGACTCGTCCCTTACATGTGCCAATAAATTTAAGACACATACAGATAGTTTAAGAGATTCAGACTAACTTTTCACCTTTTTTTTTTTTTCAATTCTCTATCATCACGGCTGGTAATGTCGTAAGGGGCGATCAAAAGTTATGCCTATTAAATCCTTACGAGAGTTTCCGGACATAAGCAACGGGAGCGAACTACTATGGCAACCGCTACGTAAGTACCAATATTTTATCTGTTTTTACTGCTTCGCAACACAATATAGGCAAAAGGAGAATGTTATTCCCAACAATAATCATTTCTGCACAAGAAACGAAAGAATCAGACGTCTGACAGTCAATAGCTGACGTGTAATCTAGGTTCTCCCATATACGGTGTAGCCGTGTAATCAGTTTTCGTGGTTGTTTTCACAGGTATTCTTTACAACAAATGGTCTAAACTGCTTTATGGTTTTAAGTTATTGTATTCTTTCCTCACTATCTTTCAAGCAAAATCAACCAGCGTTAACTTTTTGGTGCCACATTGTTACCGCGACGAGCTTTTGGTAACTATTACCCCTTACGACATCGGATGCCCCTATCGAGGCGATTGCCCATTACGAGACGAATTATTGCAATACCATTGGGGCAAAAATAAGGATATTTTTTTATAATTAACCATCTGAAATGAGACATTTAGTTTTTGTGGGTGTTGCCCGTGTTACAAATCAGGTCAAACACTTGCAAATAAGACATTTCAAGGAATAAAAAATTATAAAAGATAAGTTCCCAAAAACAGGAATATTCTCAATGTTGATGCACGATGTGACCCGATCGAATCCTAAAATGATCGGCACATGTCATGTCTCGAGCCCGAAAAGTGAACAAAATAACAATGAACATAACGTTTACATTCAACACTTGCTTTGGTGTTCATTATGCGAACACGCCTCTGCATCATACTACTGTCTCTTAAAAACTCTTAAAAAATCTCACGCCCCGGCCGAGGATCGAACCGGGGACCCTTCGATCTAAAGTCTAGCACTCTACCACGTCGCTATAAAAGCCGGCTTGTACCGCAAGGCAGTACAAGTGTATGATATACCTAACCTTTACCCTGTGACATTCTCCCCCTCCATATTGAATTCGTCCTCGAATTCTCAGGAGTTACAAGAATCACTGGAAATGAGACTTAAGGAGTTCTTATGCACATACGGGTCATTTACGTTGGGCGCCATTTGTCACGGACTCTTAAAAAAATCCATGCCACGACCGAGGATCGAACCTGGGACCCTTCGATCTAAAGGCGAGCACTCTACCACGTCGCTATAAAATCCAGCTTGTACCGCAAGGCAGTACAATTGTATTTTATACCTAACCTATACCCTGTGACACTACGAATTTAAATCGTTAAAAAATGACTGTTTTCAGTTCATTGTTTTATTATTTTTCTTTCTTTCTCTCTTCTTTTTTTTCTTTTCCTCCAAATAGAAGCGGTTCTACTAAGTGTCAATAATCTTTTTAGAAGAAAATAAGAAACATGTTAACCCCTGCATGTAAACCCCAGTTTTACTATATATATGTGGGGTGTAAAGGGGTCAACACTGCACGGAAATGTTAGCTTGATTAGGAAATGTACAAACGTCTATCGGTTTGCTCAGTATTGATTGGTTTCTTTCATACAATTTCAGAGCCACCCGACAAAGTGATTCTCGTACCAGTTTTAAAGTTGCGAGCAACAATGCTGTCTCTGTTTTAAATAGTCCCAAAATTATGTTATTTCGAGCTAATGCACTAGGCATTTGTAACCTGCCCTGGAGCAGGGCGGGGGATAGAGCAGTGCAGAGGAAATACCATAGGTTTCATATATACATGTATATAGGTAAACATGGCAGTGCAATGACAATATAACATAATGCGGGGAGGGGGGGGGGTCATATAACAACTGAATATCCCCACAGTGCTGGGCTTTTAGCAGGGATCAAAAACACTGTTACTCACTGGGAGGGCCATGGTTACAAGTGACTAGGTAGTGCATGAATGCTTGTAAAATGGGATGATTTCAAGTGTCTTTGGAGTTTGAATGATGCTCGAGCGTTTTACCAAGACCGATCAACAGAGACTTTCAGAGTATTCCGTTGGTTATTGGATAATCAGAACATATACCAAATTGACCCGTAAGAGGTAACCGACCCGTAAGGGAGAGTCGATCTCGTAAATCATAATTTTTTCCTATTTTTTAAAATATCAACCTTTATAAACCGAATTTTAATGACTTTCTATTAAGACATAAAAAATATTCGTAGTTAGTATTTTTGTCTCACTAAACATATAAATTTACGCCTAAAACACGCGTTTTCAAGGTCAAAACAGATAAATCAACAACCCCCCTCATCCAGGAGAACTGGATTTGTAGACACACTCTTTTGTTATCAACCTCTGTGACCTCTTTCGATTGCGCAAAAATGCTAATTGTTGGGAATAGCATTGTCCGATTTTGGAATAGTTACCTGAGAGCTTCATAATAAATGATAAATTCGCCTACGTGACATGTTTGTTGTTTGTTGTTCGCTCCCGTTGCTCATGTCCGGAAACTCTCGTAAGGATTTAAAATGCATAACTTTTGATCGCCCCTTACGACATTACCAGCCGTGATCATGCTCGGTCAAGCTCGGAGATTATGTAAATTAAAAAAAAACTGTTGAGTCAAATCATACACATGAGCATGCATTCAAGAGCATTTAACATGTATAAATTCACACGTACCAGAGATTGATCAAGAAATTTACGTTGAGTGTGTGTCATGTTAAAATCAGATCAGTCAGTCTTGAAGTGGGTTCCGAAGTGGGTGGGGTAATTACCATTCTAAAACTGCTTTTCCATATAACAGCTTATTTTTGTCATATTTTTTCTGTATGCATGTTAAGGATATATAAATATCTAGTCAAGAAAATAGATTTTTGAAATGATTTTATCATAAACATGAAAGAAACATATTGTAGTTTACCAACACAGGCAGCCATTGTTTCTACATGGGGTGGCTTAGAATCTGCTTCGATTAGCCTAAGATCCAATTAGTTGTTTATGAAGTACTCTTTGGTTATGAAAAGGCTATATAATTTTAGAGTAACATGGCTGTTTTCAGTTTTACATTAAAATTCTTTCATCGGACTAGATAGATAACTCAGATGCAGCCGTGATTTTTCTATTAATTTACACACAGCCAAAAATAAAAGGGGGTAGGCTTAAAATTTTCAAGTTTTCTTTCTTATATGCACACTAACCTATATTTTTATACTAATTTTCCTGAAGATAATTGTCTGAACGATAAACTATCAAAGTTTAAGAAAAAGTTAGAATCTGCTTCTGTTATTTTTTATCACTTTGGTGCAGCATTACAAAATATTAAAAATTTTGCATTCTTTTGGGGGTAGGGATAAATTTTGTCATTTTCTGCCAAGGCAATTACAGTTTTTAATATAAAATCTTCAATAACTTGTTTAATGATAAACTTTGTGTCAGGTATAGTCAAAGTTTAAACGAAATATCTTTATTTATTCAATATTTTGTCTTTTTTTTTCCACAATTAATCTTATATTCAATTAGAAGAGAAGATATCATAGTACCAACATATCTCAAGTGCTGTTTAATAACAGAGTGTTTCAGGACATGATATTTTGCTTAATTATCTTTAGACAAGACCCTAGCAATATAATATAATAAACAGAAATATTGCGCTAATACCCTCTGTAGCTTTTTTTTGAAAGTGGCCTGGGTTAATTTTTATGGCTTCAGAAATAGGCCAAAGTCAGGGGGGTGGGGTAACATTTCCTTTAAATTTTTGGAGATTAACAAAAGACTGTGCACAAACTATGCTTGAAATCAATATAACATTGTATGGTCGTCAGAGGAAACGCATGCAATTATTTATTCAATCAACTGATTCCTCTTCTTAAAAGATTTAAACACATGGTTAAATATTTTTATATTATGCTCAAAAATTTCACAATGGCAGGGTACCCTCACAAGCTTCCATGGCATGTACTGCAAAAAAATCCACACTAACCTATACTTTATTTTGCATTTTTGGACTACATATTGATGAAACAATTGAAATAACACAAAAGTAAAAAAAGTTTGAATAAATGATTTTCACCAGCGGACATCCTTAAATCTTATGTTCTAGCATTTTCCCATATTTGACCTTGCCATAAAATATTCAAGGTCAACCCAAGGTCATCATTTTGAACAAACTTGATAGTACTAGAGTACCCAATGCTACATACCAAGTTTCAAGGCCATCGGTCAATTGGTTCTGGAGGAGAAGATTTTTAAAGGTTTTTACCATATATGGGCGTGGCGGCCATGTTGGTCATGTGACCTGGGCCGTTTGAACAAAATTTCATTCCTTCAACACCTGAAAGCTCTATATGAAATTTGATTACAATTGGTTTAGTGGTTTTTGAGGAGATTGTTTGAAATTGTAAAAATATGAGAGTTCTGGGTCAAAGGTCAAAGAATGACCTTGACCTCTTGTACTCACAAATCTTCATGTACTCAATAAGATGACTGTGTATACCAATTTTTAGGCCTTAATCTTCAAAGCTTTCCAAAAAATCTTATTTTCTAGCATTTTCCTTTATTTGACCTTGCCATAAAAAAGGTCAAGGTCAACCCAAGGTCATAATTTGAACAATGTTGGTAGTACTCAAGTTCCCAATGCTACATGCCAAGGTTCAAGGCCATCGGTCCATTGGTTCTGGAGAAGAAGATTTTTAAAGGTTTTTACCATATATGGACATGGCGGCCATGTTGGTCATGTGACATAGACGGTATGAATAAATTTTTGTTCCCTCAACCCCTGGAGGCTCTATATGAAATTTGGTTACAAATGGTCCAGTGGCTTTTGAGGAGATTGTTTGAAATTGTCAAAATATCAGAGTCCTGGGTCAAAGGTCAAAGAATGACCTTGACCTCTTATACTCATGAATCTTCATTTACTCATTAAGATGACTGTAGATACTAATTTTCAGCCCAAAATATTCAACAGTTTCCAAGATATCTTAAGTTCTAGCATTTTGCCATATAACAGCACAAGGAAGCAAATTTGACCTTACCGTAAAAAAGGTCAAGGTCAACCCAAGGTCATAATTTGAACAATCTTGGTAGTACTCGCGTACCCAATGCTACATACTAAGTTTCAAGGCCATTGGCCCATTGGTTCTGGAGAAGAAGATTTTTAAAGGTTTTTACCATATATGGGCATGGCGGCCATGTTGGTCATGTGACCAAGACCATTTGAACAATTTTTCGTTCCCCCTTCCTCTGGAGGCCACATATGAAATTTGGTTACAATTGGCCCAGCGGTTTCAGAGAAGAAGTCGTTTGAAATTGTGGACGGACGACGGACGGACGGACGACGGACGACGACGGACGACGGAGCCTTACCATCCTATAAGCTCCCCCGGAGCCGCTGGCTCAGGTGAGCTAAAAAAGTACAAAAGGGAAGCGCGGTAAAGGAAGGAGGGCCACAAAATCTTCAGAGCCACAATTTACTCCAGCCCCAAAACGAAGCAGTAAACGTGTGTTATCTTCGCCTTTAACTCCTGAGGAGTATATTAAAAAGAGGAATAAATTTCAAAACACCATGTCTGATCTGGAAAGCTCGATGGATGAAGGTTCGGCTCAAGCCACAGGTGGCCAAGACCTTGATGCTTTGGCTACGAGTCAAACTCACATAACGATACCCGATTCTGATCTGCAAAAAATGAGAGTTCATAAGGCCAACAGTCCAGAGTGATATACTGAACAAAATTATGGGTGATCTGAGATTGATCATAAAAAGTGCTGTCTCAGAAGTGATTGACGAAAAACTCGATCAACTACGATTCGATAATAACAGACTCGAAGATGAAAACAAGAGGCTGCGTGATCGAGTAGAAAAGCTTGAATTGGCAATGGACGAGTCGGAACAGTATAGCCGCAGCAATAATCTGCGTATATCCAATATTGCTGAAACACCAGACGAAAATACTGAGCAGCTGGTCTACAGAGTCGCTGAAATTATAGGTGCAAATCTTTCGCCTGGTGACATTGACAGATCCCACAGGGTAGGGAAGCGCAGTGGAAAGCCTCGACGGGATATAATTGTAAAACTAAGCACATATAGGGCTCGCGAGCGGCTCTTCAAGAACAGATCCAAACTGAAAAACTCTGAACTGACTGGAACCTTTATAAACGAAGATCTAACCAAAATTCGAAGCGAGTTATTATACCAGGCAAGGCAATGCGTTAAATCTAAATCACTTCTTGGTGCGTGGTCGTCGGACGGGCGTGTGCTTGTCAAGAACCGTGAAGGAAAAATCAGCCGTATTTCGTCCATGGTGCACTTAGACATTGCTTGCGGTAATGACAACATTTTTGTCCTGACCTATAATAATTATAGTATATCGAACTTATAGTAGGATTCATATGAACAATTCATGACAATAAAATGAAGGCATTGATAATACTAACTCTTTGGGTACTAAAGTGCAATTATAGACATTAAATATAAATACTTCATAGCCACTGGGCACACAACGTTTAATAGACTTTGAGTCGACGTCGAGTCAGCGTTATGTCGTTGAGTCGGCGTGGACCCAATGTTGTTTTATGGTTGTGTGCCTACCGGGCACAAAAAGTTGAATGCTTTGAGTAGCCTGATGCCTGTAAACTAAATTGATGGGTAGTCCCAGCGGGCGCGTGGCTTCGGGATGGCGTCGTGCTGACGTTCATGCGACCTGATGACGTCGCGTGGACGTCAGTCCGACGTCATTTTGACGTCATGTGCCCGCTGGGATATAACCTGATGTCAGTATTTGCTGTTCTAAAATCACCATTTTTACATGAATTTTCTCTGCATCAAAAATAGTGTATTGAAATGGCTTATTGCTTTAGTGTAAGTCCTGATCAGTCTAAAGAAAATACTGAGCCGGCCCTGTACTGTTTGACATTTAAATGTGTCGTCAATCGCATCTCAGCGGCAGTGGAAACAGTTTGGGCCATTGAAGGAGCAAATTCTATTCTTTGAATATATGCGTATTAGTGTACATTAACCCATGGATTATGTTGTGCATTTTTTTGTGTGTGCTAACTTCCTCAAACGAAGAATCGCACTTATTCTTCGTACTTTGAACTATTTGCAGTAACACGAGGCTAAGGGCACGGGTCCAGATTGTGCTGCTCACGAGAAGCAGACCTTATCAGGCTTTAAATGTTTTCCCCTCGTTCTGACTGGTCGAGACAGCCTCTGTGCCTCTGAGTTAAGCAGATGATTAAAACGTTTATACTACAATCAGCTCTCGATATCTCGAAGTCGAAGTTCATCACAAACAACTGATGTCTCTGAGTAGATTTTCTGGGCCCAGAGAATTCGCTTTTAGATGCCGGTTGGGTTGAGATAGAGTAGTTGAAATGAAGGCAAAAACAGAGAATTTGTCCAAATGATATTATTTGATACTAGTAGGCACCTTATGACGTAAGTGTTCGCGATATCGAGAGTTGACTGTATTCGAAAATTAATATTTAGAATAATGTGCTATCTTCATATCAGTTTTAACTTTCACAAACTACCCTGCATTTGAAACTGTATACAAGCAAGCGGTGCAGACCCTGGCCTGGCTTGTCTCGGAGAAGCATTCTGACCAGGCTCTGCACTACTTGCTATTGTCCAGTTTAGGATAGATGCAGCGATGGACTAAGTGTCTCAGTATTAGAGGTGACGCCCGTACAGGTACTTGGGTAAATGGCGTCTACATTGACGGGATGCAATGAAGTAGAAGACTGTCAAAACTGCCCTGCTCGATTTATGAAACGCCGTTATGACTAGGTTTTGGGAGGTAAAAAGAGATTTCATCTGGACTTTTCCAGTTAATATAGAATTGTTCTGACATATGTATGAATAGGCGGTACAGACCCGGATCCGGCTGCTGTCGCCGATGCATCCTGATCAAGTTTGCACTGTTTTTTCCCCCACTTTCGAATTATGGGCAGTTGCAATGCCTATTAACAAGATTTAGCTCCCAAGATTGCGGGCGACACTTAGAATGAATCACAGGTATTGTTGTTAGTCGAAGCGCAGGAGCGAACGGCTTAGACCCTGATCGGGTTGCCATACCATATATGGCTATCTAAATGCACGCCTTGAGATTCATATCGGACATGTAAACAGTATGATATTATTATTGATATCATTTACTCAACTCTAGAACACCCATATTTTGAATATCAGAAGTTGTATGAGCAAACAGAGTGGATCCTGATCGGCCTGTTTTCAGCGACGCATTCTGATAAGGCTCCACGCTGCATGCCAACATCAAATATGTGGTGAATTCAGTGAATGCTTAGATATCCTTCTAATGTTTCGGGCAACAATTGGTTCAGGTGTCTTTAGTAATTGAGATGGGCTAGGTCAGCCTACTATAAAAATAAATAAATAAAAAAGACTCATCAAGTTGTGCGGACATGTCACAGGGCTTGGTGTCACAGGGTTGAAACAGTGCTGATACAGCATTGTTTCGACACCATGCACCACCTACGGGTTTATGATGAGAATAATTTCGACTGTATTTTCACTATGATGATGCATTTGCTGTTTGCTAGTAATGTAACCAACTCGCCAAATAATCATTAGTACGGTATGTGTAGTAGCTGAATGGTAGTACCATTGTTGTTTTTATGTATTGTGTCTTTGTCCTTTCATAACGGAAATGGGCACCTCTGTCGTCACAGGATTAGCGCTGATTCAATGCCGTAATTAAAGTCGCGACATTGAATCAACGCTAATTCAATGCCGTGTCGGTTAGTACTACCAGTCCGCTCGAGAAAGGCTTTTGAAGCTCTATAGAAGAATTATACATTGGCAGTATGTTGATACAGGCATGCTTTTGCCTGCAACTGGGGCTCTGTTTTTCGATGCTAATGACGTCGTTGGATGTTGAGACGTTGAAATTTCAAACCGAAAGTTAATGCATTTTTTCTGTTTTTTGCTGTGGAGATGAGGGGGGCTCTTGCACTGACTGTAAGGGTACTGAGGGGTTTAACGATTCTCTGACTGGCGTTTTTTTTTTTTTTTTTTGCTGGGCTGGCGATGCATTGAAGAACAGGCTCCAGTTGAGTCAAGTGATGGGCTCTAGCGTCATAACGCTGAATCAGCGCTAATAAAGTATTGCTTCAGAGCTGTGTACCGCTCGTGGCGGGCTTGTCCATTTTTGCAGTAACAACATACATTGCACTGTTAGCATGATGATGGAGGGCTTTTGTTCGTGGCCTCACGTCTCACAATGCTCTATGCCGAACAAATCTAACACACTGTTATTCTTCAGAAAGACGGTCGTTATAAAAAGATCTCGAAGAATCATGAAAAAAAGTAGACTTTTTTAAGAAATGAACTTACTTTTTGTTAGGTTTATCGAAGTGTAAGCTACATTGGGCCGCGTGCAAAGTGTAGTCTGCACTTCGATGAACTTAAGAACATCCAAAAAATTATGTTCATTTCTCTTATTTACATTCTTTTAACCAATACTGTGATGAAGAATCTTACATAAGAGTAAAAAGCGAAACAGTAAAGCATTTACACGTAAATTTTCTGCTAACAGCGGAACAGCGTCAGTCAGAGTCTGACGTCGCCGACGTCCAATCAGACTGCTGAGATTCATGACTGATATTGACGTCATTTAAGGTCATATGACGTCGCGTGGCTTAATATAATTATTGGAACGTAAACTTATTACGTTCCAGTAGATTATTATAGGGCTTAGAATGGAAATATTTCTAATGATGTATATACTGCCTATTTATGGCTCTCAAAACGACGGGCAATATACGGAGTATGCTCCTTGTTAATAGCGCGCGACTGTTCTGTCTGCACAGACGAGGAATCCGGTAATTTTAGGAATGCTGTAAGCTTTCTAGACTGGCTACATATAACCATTTAGCCTGGAAGCCAGGATATAAGCTCTCATAAAAGTACATTACTTGAATCTTTAACGACTGTTTTCTTGTTGATAATATCTGTAGAAGCGCGGATTGATCTGTGCGTACGAATATTATTGTTCACACGAGCATGAGTGGGTTACTGATTTGAACTGCACTGTAGATTATCTCAGTATAGGTGTCCGCACCGACCATAAGTACTTGGCTATTCCGCGGCGGGCGGTCGACGCCGATGCGACGTCTAAGTGATGTCGGAGGCTTGACCCAGATACTGCATTGTCTTGACGTTATATAGCTTCGGGATGATTGTTACTGACATCTATTTATAGACTACAACTAAAATCTGAAAATAACTTCTTTTTTTCCAAATCTTACACTTTTTGATATTAAGCTTAAATCCAAAAATTGTCTCGTGTCCTGTTTGCTGGACTTTTTCTCTTTCAGTTCAAAATATGTACAATTTCTTTTTTTCTATTCTCTATTCTTTACTTGCTGTAAGTGGCTTTCTTGGTTTGCGACTGCCCTTGCGTGTGGCTCCTGGCTTTGTATTGTCTACGTCTAATTACACTTCCGAGCCCGTTTGCATGATACGGAGTTGCTTTACGTTTTCTGTATCGAACCTTGACAACGGTTAGCGTAAATACCAGTAAAGCGGCTCCGTTACCCATGCATCGAGTTCGGAACTGTCATCCTTGGCCCAGCGATTGTCGCCTGCAAATATTTAAATGTAACAGGCTCGTAACTTTAGCCTTCCTTGTTACTCTGGTATCTCAAAAACCCATCGATTTATTTGGAATCAAACTTGAACTTCTTAATTTACCACGTTATAGGATACATTTTCCTACACGGTCAGCAACCGTTCCAGGATTACAGGCTGTCAAGAATTATGAATTCACATTGCGGGTCATATTGTGCATCATTCTGGTCAATTTATGGTTGTTATTACTAGCTATCCAACAATCAGGAGATGTGCAACCGAACCCCGGGCCGGAGTCACTGTCCTCTATGTCCTCTTCTGATTCGTCCTATCAGTCTGTTCTTCACGACCATTTAAATATTGTTCATGTGAACATACAAAGTCTTTTGCCTAAACTGGATATACTGGAAATTGAAATGCAGTATTATGATATTGTGGTCTTTACAGAGACGTGGCTTTCACAGAGCACTTCCAACAACGACGTAAGCATACCGAATTTTGACCCTCCTTACAGAAAAGACCGTAAAGACAATAGGTGGTGGCGTTGCAATTTATATCAAATCTGGGATTGCACTGCATAAACAAGTAAATCTTGTTGATAACAACATCGAGGCCCTTTGTCTTGAAGTGATTGTTCGAGGTCACAAGTTCCTACTTGCTGGCTTTTATAGACCCCCTAATTCCGGCCGTGAATATTGGGACTCAATAGAATCAACGTTCGATAACTTAAGTAACTCTGCTATAAATGATTTGATTATATTAGGTGATTTTAACTGTAACATGCAACAGCCAAATATACCAAACAAAATGTACGATCTTGCATTGTCATACAATCTCACCCAACTGATTGACGAACCTACCCATTATACTGAGCATTCATCCTCTGTTATTGATCTTATTCTAGTAAGTAAGCCAGATAATGTACTATACAGTGGAGTAACACCATCCTTCGTACCTGACCTTGTTCGCTTCCATTGTCCTACTATGCTTATTTTAAAATTTCGAAAATCAATTGAAAAAGGGTTCAAACGGCACATTTGGATGTATGAAAAAGGAAATTATGATTTATTTCAAAACAAACTTGCTCAGGTTAATTGGGACAATACGTTCTCTGTTGATAATATTAACACAATTGCCGACACAATAACCGAACATATAATAATAGCTGCTAAAGAAACTATCCCTAATAAAACTGTATTTATACGACCTAATGAACCAGAATGGATGAATTCAAATATAAAACGCCAAATAAGACAACGCAAACGGTTATTCAGACACGCTAAAAGAGTTAACTCAGAGTACGCATGGCTTAAATTTCGAAGGAAACGTAATGAAGTAACAGAAAATATAAGACAAGCAAAAAGGGGCTATTTTGACAAATTAGCCATGGATCTGCAACGTCTGCCATCATCAAGCAGGTCATGGTTTAAAACTGCAACCAAATTTTTGAAATATGATTCGGCACAACAAACTATTCCTACTTCAGAAACTGATAACGGATTAATCGAATCAGATCAAGATAAAACTGAAGTCTTAAATGATTTTTTTATTCAACAGTCTACCATAAATGATACAAATGCTACTCTTCCGCCCTTCGATTCTCCAGCTCACAGCACATTAAATAATATAAATATTACACAAACTGAGGTACTCAAGGCTATAAAATCTCTTGACGTTAACAAAGCATCTGGCCCAGACCTTATGAGTCCTAAATTACTAAAAGAAGGCATGAACCAATTAGCTTAAGCTAATTGGTTCATGCCTTCTTTTAGTAAGCTAATTGGTTCATGCCTTCTTTTAGTAATTTAGGACTGAACCCTTTTACTAAATTATTTAACTTATCTCTTATATTAAAGATATACCCTGAGTCATGGAAAAAGGCAAACGTAACCGCAGTTTATAAAAAAGACAGCCCTACTATTCCAAATAACTATAGGCCCATATCCCTACTGAGTATCATAGGCAAACTAATGGAAAGGTGCGTACATAATCATGTACAACAATATCTCTTGGAAAACAGTATCATTACCCCCTTTCAGTCCGGTTTTAGAAATGGGGACTCAACTACAAACCAACTTCTTTTTCTATATCATGAATTTTCTAAAGCTCTTGATGCAAATAAAGAAATAAGGGTTGTCTTTTGTGACATCAGTAAAGCCTTTGACCGAGTGTGGCATCGTGGATTACTCTTTAAACTTAGATGCATAGGAATCTCAGATGATATCATTGACTGGTTTTCAAACTACTTAAACAATAGGCAACAACGCGTCTGCATTAAAGGGTTCTGCTCATCTTGGAAAAAAGTCCCAGCAGGTGTCCCCCAGGGTTCAATTTTAGGTCCCACTCTCTTTTTAATTTATATCAATGACTTGGTTCAAAATATAGATTCTAACATCAGGCTTTTTGCTGATGATACTAGTTTGTACATAATTGTAGAGAATCCACTATCTTCAGCTACACAGTTAAATACAGACTTAGGTAAAATATTTGATTGGGGACTGACTTGGCTAGTTGATTTTAACCCAAATAAAACTGAATCCCTCGTAATATCACGAAAACACAGTAACCAATTTCATCCTCGTCTTAAAATGGGAAGTACTGAAGTTAAAGAAGTCACGCAACACAAACACCTCGGACTCATAATCTCAAATGATTTAAAATGGAATTGTCACATTAATCAAATTTCTGTAAAAGCGTGGATAAGAATAGGATCATTACGTAGGAAAAAGTTCATCTTAGACAGGCGTACATTGAATAAATTATATACAACCTACATAAGACCCCTTTTAGAGTATGGAAATATAATATGGGACAATTGCACACTGACAAATAAAAGATACATAGACACATTGCAGGTTGAGGCTGCTCGAATCGTTACTGGTGGCACAAAATTATGTAGCATACATAGATTATATAGCGATACAGGTTGGGAACGCTCCAGTTACGCAGAAACAAAAACTTTTTCAACTGTATAAAATTATTAATGGTCAAACCCCCGAATATCTTAGGTCCTTATTACCACCAAGAGTACAAGCACTGACAGGTTACGCACTTTGGAATAATAATGACTTTGCTATTCCAGTCTCGCGTACTGCAGTATTTACTAACTCCTTTTTACCATCAGCCCTTAGAGACTGGAATACCTTAGATCAAGAAGTAAGAAACGCTTCCTCCCTAAGCCTCTTTAAAACTAGAGTTAACTCTGCCAGTGCTGAAATAATTAAACCTCCGAGTTATTACAGTAATATTCAAACATCAAGAGAAGGACAAATTTACCATACAAGACTTAGACTTGAATGTAGCTCTTTAAACCAACAATTGTTTCTAAAAAATATAATTGATAGCCCTCTTTGTTCATGTGGGTTAACTGAAACTGCTTCCCATTTTCTGCTTTCTTGTGTAAATTACCACAACTTGAGGATTCGCTATTTCTCAAACTTGCCCCGACCACTGACTCTATCGATACTACTGAATGGAAATCCAGATGCGCCCCTAGATGTGAACGATAACATATTTAAACAAGTTCAGCAATTTATTTTAGCAAGTAAACGATTATAAATTGTCATTTTGGACCCCTTGGAGTTTCACCATGAGCAAATTATTTTTGACTTTCTTGTCGGACGGATGTGTCTTGCTTTACCCATGCTCCACTATCGTAGTTCACTATTTCGCAGTCTGTCCGCTCATAATTTGGGTCCTCTCATGTCAACTGGCGACGGCTGTTGGACCCTACTAATGCCCGGGCTACATGAGGGGCTGCCGTGATCCCGGAAGCCACCATACAGTGCTCTTATTCTCACTTCTTCTCTATCACTCTTCTATTTTTTTTTCTGTTTTATTCTAAATTCATGTTATTATTACAGTGTGTAAACACGTCAAATATGTATGTCTAATCAATGAACGCCAGCTGAACTTTTATAATCTTGTTAAGCCGATTGGGTGTACCTCATAATTCTTGTGTTTTCATTTTTGAAGGGGTCAACATTAACGTGACTTCCTGTTTTTCCCCTGGATTATGCGACCCTTTCATAATGCTCATGGAGGGAGGGGCCTGCTCCGATGGGAGCGGAATCGGAAGAGTCTGCTCCTAGGGGAGCGAATCCTTCCCCTCACGAGTTGATACGTAGACAGAAAGCGGGTATTATTGAAAATGAAAGAATGCTTCCACTGAAAGGTATACCCGTAAACCATAAAGTAGTGCTTGTGCGTTCGATGACATTTTGTTTGTTTGGTATTTAGTCCTTAGCAAAAAAGGAGTAATAACGTTTAAATAATATGTTAGTCATGCTGTTACATTGCACGGAATATATAGTGTAAATTATATGAAGGAGGAAATGAACTATATAAGCAATATGCTTCCGTTCAGATCCCCAATGAATATTACATGTATATATCTTGTCAGTATATTTTGTATGAATAAAATATTGTTTAAACCAAGGTTAGACTAGACAGAATTTAATCAAAGATCTCACACAGCTAGTAAGCAGAAATTTAACAAATATATATGTTTCTATTTGTAAATCAATGCTTAATATGCATATAATGACCTTGACCTTGATCTGAAGGTCACCAACACATTCAGAAGTTCATTATTTCACAACAGACTTTTCTATAACCTTTAAGTTTAACCCAGTTCTGTTTCATTATGTTTGGCTAACACAGACCTTCAGACAAAGGTCAAGGTCATTCTGTGCACATTAAACAATGATTTTCAAATGAAAACACTCAGATTTGGTACATTTCTGCTGACTGATTGTGTGAAATCTATGATTAAACTCCATTTAGTCTAGCCTTGACCTGACCTTGAAGATGACGTCATGGCCATTTAATCATGGTGTCATGGCCATTTAATCGTAACTAGTGCTCTAACTACTGATAGTGTTTAATTTAGGCCACTTTTTAGGGCATAATTTCGTACTAATTCAGGAGCTAATGTGTAGACAATGGTCAAAACTTGACTTAAAATTGACATTATAAGTCTTACTGTGACCTGGAAATAAAGGTCAAGGTCACCAAAATTTAATCAACAATTTGCACTCTCCCAACGGTGAAACCATGTAAGGTTGGTAAGAAGTCATCCATTGGTTCTAGAGATATGGTAGAATATATTGAATTCAAAGTACCAAAATTAATGAAAATTGACTGTGTCTCTAAAAGGAATTCTGGAGACATAAAATTTAACTTTGAAAGCTTTGAAAGGTAGAATTTGAAACGACGTAACCAAAGACATTACTTCAACTTGTAAAGGAAGGTATTTATGAATGCCATTAAATTTGAAGGAGAAATATAGCTTATAATATGACTCCCCTGGTTCATGCTGATTTACCAGCATGCAGATGTCGGCGGTAAGATATTTTCCCTTTAAATCGATATGATGAGATACGAATGTTTACGTACTACTTACCTTCTATTACCTTCTGTTACTTCTAGATGCGGAAAGATGTTGTTGATGCTACGGATGGCCCGTTCGTATAGGTCCGGTTTGATTCGTACTGATCCGTATCGCATCTACGGATGGCCCATCCGCATCTGTCCGGTGTTATTCGTAAACGTTCGTACCGCATCCGCAGAGTCTGTAACTGTCTGTATCGTATCCGTAGGATCCGCAGGATCCGATTTCAAATTTTGAAAATTTTCAAAATTCAGGCGCGGACGAGTAAACCGTATTGATCTGTAACAAAAGGTAACAGAAGGTATTCATCCGTATTCATCCACATATAATCCGTATCAAATCCGTATCTTATCCGTATCTAATCCGTATATAAACCTATCATTTCGCGGCCCATCGCAACTCGACGCGGTGAAGGAGCGGCAATGCCACGTGGCAACCCAGTCACGTGGCGGCTAAGATGTATCGACAGTGTGGCCCTAACAAGGGTCGTTGTTCCTGAAAGAAGATACCAGAGTGATGTGTGTTTCCAGGAAGAATCTCCCTATGGTCGCGGCTATCAACGACTTCGACGAGGACGACGGCGGACGCTCGGCGCCCTGTTACTTCGGCTATGGATTCGTTCCGCTGAGGTGCATGGAGAACGTCGATACGAGAATTGAAATACAACAGCCCACCCCAAGTTGTGGACTGATACGTTTTCACGCAGATCGTTACCTCCAATTACGGTCAGTTACGGGTCTGGTTCGGAGTGTTTTTAAGGACTTTTACCTTCAGATACGTTTCTATATGCGTAACTTTCACTCCGATACAGACAGATACGTTTTGGTGAGGATAATTGCGAATAGCTAATATGACTGGGGAATTAGTCCGTAACAATACGCAGAACGAGACCCATAACTAACCGTAACAATCCGAATGAATCGTAACTGTCCACAATTTTTTGGTGGACCGCGGAACGATAGGTCGAGATACGGATTAAATATGGATTAGATATGGTTAAATGCGGATAAATGCCTTCAGTTACGGATCATTATGGTTAACTCTTCCGCGCTTGAATATTTAAACTTTTTTAAAATTGGTGGCATATCCTGCGGACCTTGCGGATACCACACGGATACCATACGGATTCGATATGGAGAGACACCACACCCACAAATTGTGTGGATTTAAAGTCCGCAACTATCCGCCCAATCCGTAATCAGTGTCTGTGACTAATGCCCCAGTCACACACACACACATTACGGTTAGGGCGGATAGTTGCGGATAAAACTCTCAGTTTATCCGCAGAATTTGTGGGCGTGACCTATTCATATTTTAACGAATTTACGGATATAGTTACCGATAAATGCGGATGGATACAGATAGGTACGAACTACTAACCTTCTGTTACCTTCTGTAACCTTTAGATGCGGATAAATACCTTCAGATACGGACTGTTGCGCATGCCTAGCGGATAGAAGAATAGAAAAGATTAACTGCGCCGTCTACATCTGTGTCTACTCTTGTATGCTCCAGTCACACACACACATACGGATTCTGAAGATACTACGAATGGCCCGTCCGTATCTATCCGTGTTATCCGTAATGGATCCGTATCAGATCCGCAGAGTCCGTAACTGTCCGTATCATATCCGCAGAGTCAGCAGGATCCGCGTCGAAATTTTGAACTGTTTCAAAATTCGGGCGCGGATGAGTAAACCGTAATGGTGCGTTACTAAACGCATCTATCCGTATCTAATCCGTGTCGCATACGTATCTATTCCGTATCTTATCCGTTATTGAACCTATCATTCCGCAGTCCCACTCCAAGTTAAGGACCGATACGGTTTCATGCGGATCGTTATCTTTAGTTACGGAAGTTACGGGTCTCGTTCGGTGTACCGTAACGGACTGTTTCCTACAGTAACGTTTCAATACAAAAGGCTTGCGTTCCAATCTTGACAGATACCTACAGGGTGGATTGGAGAGGCGCCTGTACGGCAGCAACACCAGTAGGTGTGTGTGTGGGGGGGGGGGGGGGGGGGGAAGAGACAGAGACTGTATAAGATTATTCTCAAGTATTGTACTAAATTAATGTGGCCGTGTCGGTGCAATGGCAGTGACGTATGGTGCAGTTATGGTGCGATGGTATGCTTCTTATTTGTAACAGTGGGGCCATCTTTTCATGAACTTGCCAATGGCAAAAGTAGGGCCATCATTTCTTTAACTTATTTGACTTTTTTCAATTCGAATTAGTTGTCCAATATAGGACAAAGTAATTCTTTTATTAATTCCAATTAGTTGTCCAATATAGGACAAAGTTTAATGGTGAAATGAAGCAATAAATGTCTTCTGGTCAGGCTTGAGTAGCCGAAACTTCGAAGATAGCCCATGTTCCTTCTTTCGAATGTGTTCTGTGCTCTTGAATGAACTCTTTTAGATTTCTATTTCACTTCAATGCCACTGGTGTCGTGTCGTGTGGCCACCGTAAAACGTCTCCCCTTAGGTCATCTATAGTGCAGATTATATATATATATTTTTTTCTTTTGAGGTCAAGAAAATATTCTGAGAAATCAGAAATTTTTTTGATTGGTTTAGATTTATACTCTAGATTATTGCTTTTTTTTCTTTTATGCCTTGTATGGTACTAATCAGTCTTTGAATTTACCGCCTCATCAAAGTTAAGAAATTACATTATGCTTTCTCTGGTTTTTGTAACCAAATCATATCAGGGTGACTGAAACGGTTTGAGTAGCCGAATTCTCGAAGTATGGACCGTGTACCTTCTTTCGAATGTGTGCAGTGTTCTTGAAGGATAACTTTATCAACTGCCGACTAAATATCTATGTCGACCAAGCAGTCAATGGTTATCTTTTTCCAAATCAGGGAAGGACAAGGCAGCGAAAGGAGAGAGATTGGCTTCGTCTTTCATATGCTATGCCCAAGATACTAACCACCTACCCCCATCCTCCTCCTCCCCCATGCCACCACCCCTACGGCCATTAGGCTATAGGAAACCTTTACCTTTACCCAATTTATAGGTTGGATCCAGGTATACAGATTTAAATAAAAATATAATCCTTCATGAGAATCCGTCACGAGGGTCACTGTTTGGCATCACGAGTCATGCCGAGAGAAGCCGAACAGTATTCCAGAGTGACGATTTTTTTCTATCCGCACCTCACCACCATGACAGATACTTTTTCTTGCACATCACATTTTGTTTTAACTTGAGAACTTGTTTAAATGCCTAATTTTAGAGCTTTAGAGGTTTCTTTTTCATTTTAAAATAAGGCTCCGCTTTTCAAGGACCGCCATTCGGTGTTTACGTCAGCGTCAGGCGTGCATAAACTAACGTCATTTTCGTCATCTTCGTGAAGTAATCATCTTAAATGCCAACGTCAATTGACGATGCACATACGTGACCAACACTACAACCAATGCATTGAATGCTTGTGATTTTTATCCGGTCCTGGAAAAGATTTTCTATCCTAGATGAAGATAATGGCATTTTCTATCAAGTGTGCAAGAATATTTGTAGACTGGTATCAGTCCATTAAATAGAGCAGTATTGTAAAATGCATAAAAAATAAAAATGCATATCATCTCTTCACTACAGTTCGAATAATTTCTGATTTAATGGACTGGGGAAAAGGCTCAGAGCATGAAATTTGCCTAACGGTATGCACAGCTGGAAATGTTTATCTAACCCCTTGAACCCATGCTAATGGTCTGTAAAAAATCAGATTTATATCTCTGCTGCCCAAAACTCCAAGGTTAATCACCTGGTGGTCAGTTAGTGTGTATTGAATACAAAGTATTGGTTTTAATCTGTGTATCTTCTTAGAAGGCTAAAATTTATCTTTACATTTGGATATGCAATGAACAGGGGATGAAAAGTCTCATTAATTGAAGGGATTTTACTGTAAAGAACATGTTAAAATAATGAAAACATATCAATTACACTGCCTGTAAGGCATTTGTCATTTATGAGTAAAAATGGATACACCTGTTAAGACTCTTACCAGACTGCAGTTAACACCTAGTACAAAAGAATATGTATGTATAGTCTGTGGAGAAAATATTCCAAATAAGAGGTATAGAATTAGATTATTTCACAATGACACAAAAACTTCCCATTGTCAACTGTTGGAGAAACATTTGAAAGTTACAGTGTCACAGTCCGTTTGTACAAACCATGTGTGTAGGTCTTGTCTTCGAAAATTTACACTCCTGGAGAATAAAGTCTCTGAATTAAAGGACAAGTATGAAGCAACGTTTCAGAGGTTGCAAGTTTCTCATGGTAAGAAAGCACAGAAAAGAATGTTGACAAATCAGGATTCTACTTCGAAAAAGACGTTGTTTTCACCTGAACCATCAGCGTTGCAGCCACGCACAGATACACAGACAGTAAGTAATTTTATTTTACACTCCATAAACCTCAAAAGCTTTTACAACAAAAAAGTTGCTTAGGATCAGTGCATCAAAACAGTTTATTAAAAACTGTAGCGCCATATCTGTTCCAAATGTCTGTGGTAACCCAATAGTATTTTACTATTTATTCTGTTGGGAGCAGGTAACCCATTAGATATATTAGATATATTATGATATAGGACTTTGATATAGTATGTAAGATATATATGCTAACTCTTAGACTGAAATCAAACGGAAGAGATCTTCTTTAAAAAAATAGATACATAACATAGGTACATGTATCTTTTTAAACAAGAAACGCTTGTTAGTTCAATCATGATATTGTGTAGCATTTTTTTCTCCAATTTCTATCAACTACTCGCTGTTGTCTGGCAGAAACTAATTAAATTTTTCTTTTGCACTGAATTATTTCAAAATAACTGTTTTTCTCTTTCTTTCTTCTTCATTGGATTTATTTTAAAATGTGTGTTACAGCCTCAGTCTGACATGGTGCTTGGGAACTGGTATCAGCTTCTGGACTTCACTTCACCAAGAGATGTCTCTTCCCCATATGTTTTGGTATGTCTAGTTTTTCATCTCAAATTCGATAATCGACTTTGTTATGTCGCTTATGTGACTTTGTGATATTACAAATTCTGGAATGTAATGCATAAAATAGAAAAAGTGATATCACAAAAATACGTTGGCCTTACCACCAAATTTCATGAACTTTTGTCACTGAAAAATCTAGTTTATGATATTGAAAAATGTTTTAAAATAAGATCCATTTAATTTCAAAGGTGTAAATAGTGAAGAAAAAAAGAAAACAATTTTATATATCACAGCACAGTTTTTATGGTATCGCAAAGAAAGATTCTAAGTTGCGATGCAAAATGTTTTGGAAGTGATATGGCAGATTTGGTTGTGTAAATTATCAGCCAGTTGACTTGAAAATTGAAAACTAATCATATCATGAAATCCAATTAGTAATATCACAAAACTGAGTTAGTGATCTCAAAAGTTCAAATTTGTCTTGCGATATCACAGTCTGCTAGCCTTTGATATCTTTAATTCCGTTGAATGATGTCACCTTATTTGATTTTTTTACTTTTTTAACATATATAGCAGATTATCATGTGTATGAAACGTTGCATTGTAAACTAATTAATTTTTGTGACAGGAAAGTTGTTCAAAATTCATAATTGCACATATCCTTTCTATATTGCTGGATAACTATGGGGTGCCGTTTTACTATTTTTTCCCTCTTTATTGATATCCATAATTCAAATAATGGATAATCTGTTGTTTCAGTTATTGATATCTATAATTATTTATGGCTATCCATAATTATTATTAATAAATCGAATTATGAATATCCATTATTCAAATCAAAGATATGCATTATTTGAATTATGAATATCTATAATTTCACATGTTTTATGGATATCCATGATTCGATTTATGGATATCCATTATTCATAGGTATCTATAATTCCAAATATGGATATCTAAAACTCACCCTGATTTATGGATATCAATAATTAGAATAATGGATATCCATAAGTCAGGTTGTGGATATCAATAAATAGGGAATAAATTGTATAACGATTTTGGAATTATGGATATCTATCATTCAGATTATAGATACCGGTATCATGCTGAATTATAGATATCAATAAATCAAATTCTGGATTTCCAATATTCTCCCTGATTTATGGATATTAATAATTCAAATAATGGATATCCATAATCTAAATTATGGATATCAATTAAATGGGAATGTATAGTAAAACGGCTCAGCATGAATAGATGTATCAAAATTTACTTCAAAAGATATTACACGTTTCACATGGGTTGCATTATTGTTTTATAATAATGTATAAAGATATGTTAAAAGAGTCACAAATAATTGCGCATGATGTCAATGACTTCAGTCATGGTAGTAGAATGATGTTTCCTTTCAGTTAAAATGCAATTAGTAATCCATAGTGCAAATTTCTCAACAGCCTCATACAAATATGAACTGGTTAATTGGAAAACTAAACTCAGAACACTGAAATACTTATGACTGTGTATGACATGTATATATTACTTTTTCAGAGTCCGACACATGGATTTAATGAGGACCTCATAGCGCTATTGTCGAAGAATGATTGTCAAAATGCAGTGACTGTGATGATGGCAAAAAGTGAGATACGACAAACTTTAGTCAAAGCATTCGTACAGGAAACTAAAGAAAACTTGAAAAGTTTGTGCAAAAAAGAAACAGTGTCACTTCTTAGAGGACAAAATAAGGAGCTGCTTGAAAACTTTTCACTCAAATTAGTTTCTCTAGAATTACAGCAAAAGGTCAGTTTATTATGGGACTTTCTTATAGGAAGTATATCGGATCCAAAGCAAGATATAAACAAATTCAAAAAAGGAGAAGCTTTGCTACCAGAGTTTTTATCTGCATCAGCTGGCTTGATACACTTGTACAACAGAGACATGAATATATTTCAGTGTATGAACAGTCTTATTATGTTGAAAGGAGGCTGCAAGAAAAGTGCATTCAACAGATTGAATGCTACTGGTAACTGTCTTAGTTACAGGGCTACTTTGAACATGGCAGACACTTTGGCATCAGGGTGGGAAAAACAGCTTTTAGAATGGAAATCAGAGGTTGAATTTTCAGTAGGAATTGAGGAAGCCATACAGAAGCAGATAGAAACTATTGATGAAACAATAGATTTAATGTGCGAATCACCAAGAAGTGAAACTTTGATTGTTGAGCTTGAACAATTGCGATCTTCTCTAAACGAACATCAGAAGACAATGCACCCAGGTTTTTATTTTGTGGGCGATAATGTTGACTTACGCACACAAGTGCGTCAGATGACAATTAAGAATCAGGCAAAGGATTTCCACATGTACAATTTGTGTGCATACATGAACCGTGTCTCTGGAAATCACCTTGACAACACATCACCACAAGGAGATATAAATTCTGTGTTGTTCAGTGAGTTTATTCCTGGTGAGGAGCTACACAGAAAACTGATTGAAGAGTTTGCCTTCCTGGTAGCTCATGAATGGTGCACAAGAATAGTGTGGTTACGTCCCTTCAAGGATACTTTACCCAATTATATTCACCATCCCTACATGAAAGAAATGAAACAAAAAACAAAAAGGGTAAGTTCTACATATACTAGAAGTCCTTGTTTCAGCAAAAAAAAAAGAAAAAAAGTTCTTTTATAGGGCTGTTTGAGTTTTTAAAGGAACTGAGTTAATTCTCTGTTTTGATAAAACAGTGAGAAATAATGCATTAAAATGCAAAGTCTTTTAACTAACAAATACTTATGAAAAAAACATGCAATGAGTGACCTTATTATAGTCTAACTATGTTGTTTATCCACATTCTCAGATATGCTTTTATCTTGACTTGGTCAAACCAGCTTTTACTTTACAATTATACAGCAAGTTTTGCAACGGTGTGTAGATGCCAGTAATAGGTGCATATTTGTCAAAATATGCACTACCATTCTGTTTTCACTTCTGTGAAAAATAATCCGGATTAGTTTCATGTAAGAACAAGTTTCTGACGTCGACGGCATTCAAAAACTAAGAAAGTATTAATTTTACACTACTATTTTGAAGGCAATTTATTTAGACCAAGATCAGCCACAACGTTGGGGTCTGCAGGGTTGGTCTAAGCTGTATGCAAATGCCCCATTTCTTGGATGCTTGGCAAGAATAGTTTTATATATATATTTATTTATTTATGCATTTTTTCAGGTGAATATGGGCGTATTAATGAAGAATGAACAATTTAATGATCAAATGGTAGACATTTGTCAGTTTCTTCACAAGTATGTCCCTGGGCATGAAGACAATGAAGAGCAAAGTTCACAGAGACCTCTAAAGGTCTTGAGTGGCGGCGATTACCTCACCTTCGAGAGGCACAAGTCGGCGCAGTCAAGCATGGCAAACGGTAGAACCCCTAGCAGCCGTTTAGAAGGTCTGATACCAAAGATGGAGGAATTCCACAATCAGGCTGAGTTATTAAAGGTACTTTGGATCTCATACTAGACAGTTTTTCAGAGAATACAGCTCTAAAATATTATCTTACAACGGCTTATCTGTAACTACCAACAGCAAAATTTGGTTGGATTTTCGCAATTAAACATGTACTTCAATGTCTAAATTTTCAGATAACTTAACTGACTTTCTATTAAGATATATGGGCACACGTACACTTGTGTATTTTTTGTCAGGAGTCCCAGTAGCTCACTGGGTTAATGCTAACCTGCTGAACTTGCAGTCTCGGGTTCAAGTTGGCTTGGGTGGCATTCTTTACAACTGCAAACTGGGTTCCATTACACACAGCCTTTCATATCATCCTACCATTGTCTCTGTATGACTGAAATGCTGTTAAAAAGGACGTAAACATCCATCCTTTTTTCACAATTTTTGTGGCTTCCTGTTTGCTTCCCCGGGTGACAAAAGCCTTCCAAAAGTGTGTCTCCTCTTAAAGAAAAGGGGCTTTTTCTGTCTTTTTTTAATTGACCCCCATGCAACATGTTTTAAAGGGGTTTCAAATGAAAATGATGGTGACTTCTCCTAAAAGTCTATCCATATGCCTTGAAGTAAGTGCGGAGCCCCGGCAGCTCAGTGGGTTAAGCGCTGGCCTACTGATCTAGCAGACCCAGGTTCGAGCCCCGCTTGAGGCAAGAATATTTCATACCGTAAATGGGGTTCCATTGCACAGCCTTTCATTATCACCCTACTATCATCCTCATATGACTGAAATACTATTGAAAAGGGCGTAAGATCGCAAGTCATCCATCCATCCACCCTTAAAATAAGTACTGGTACATGTAAGACATCATAGAAAATAAAGCAAAATGTTAATTATCAGTTGTATTCTCAAAAGCCAAATGCACAGCAATACCATGCACAAGTTCATACAGAAAAATCGAAATTTTTGCGTATATTTGACTATATGCGAAGCATCAGACTTAAGAATCACATAGAAAATGTTTTTAGCCATTTTGTGATGTTTCTCTTAAGTCTATTTTGCTATCAATGGTAGATCTCCCGTGAGCTTTTCTGATTTTACAGTGTATATGCAGAACAGAACAATTCACATTTTAATAAAAATCTTAAAGCGTTCCTTTAAGATCAGATAACACATTCAAAGAAGGAAAATGAGCCATACTTCGAAGTTTCGGCTATTTAAGTCACTTTCTCTGACATTTTCAAGTCACTTTCTCTGATTTATAATAAAGGTTTTAGCTTCATTCATTTCATTTTTGTTTCTTTACTGCAGGCAATCTGGAAGACACTTTATTCAACCAAGTCATCAAAGGAGACGGGAACATTGTATGCGGCCAGAAATACCATCAATGCTAGAAATGTCACAGATGAGCCAGGCGATCATTTTTATGCATCAACAGAGCTACTGAACAAGTTTGATGCGGCATATATTATTTGTGGTGGGCTTAAACATTTTGGTATGATTTCGACTGATTCAGAGCCTACCGTAAACACATATTCAGGAAATATAGGAAACCAGACAGAAATGAGTGAATTTGTTCTTTCTGAAGCAAAGTCATTCCTCCAAGATCATTTGGACCTCAGTACCCCATTGATACCAGAATATGGTCTGCAAAGCAATTCTATGCTGTGTCGATTTTGCAACAAGAAATACAAGAAAACAAAAGCTCTTAGAAAGCATGAGTCAACTGTCCATGGAGTTTATGATCCACTGTACAATACGGAAAGCTCTGAAACACCACAAACAGAAACAAAGAAGGATTTTATTCTAAATTACACACGCATGGTGCTTTTTCTTGGACTTCTGCGACTTAATCACTCAGACGCAATCAAAATGGGTGATGGTCAAAGAATTATGGACATTAATATGTATTTATACCTTCTGTATAAAACCAATAAGTTCCCAAAATATGCTTATGGAATTTTAGAGACAATTGTACAAAGTAAAGTTCTGCTGACTGAAAGGCTAGCACATCGCCTAATATGGAACAGGACTGTAAATCACCGAGGCAAACCAGACACTAATCATCCCAATGATTTGGACCTAGAACACCAAAATAAGTTGTTCAAAGACCACATCCACAGCTATCGTGGTACCTTCACAGAGAAAAGCATTTCGAGGGTTAGCCGAAGTGCTACAGTGATAGACAAAATTCTAGCATCATATGATAAATCTGTGAAAGTATTCCGGCCATCCGGTGAACACACCTCAGCTAACACCGAAGAGGATATACTGACACTCATTAAATCATTTCAACAAAGAAGACTGTTTGACTATATCCCTGGAAGGTTCCATTCTCAGTTTGAAACTATGAATTCAAACCCTTTTCAGCATCTTGATGGAGATCAGTTACGAGACTGGATATCCTCTTGTCTAAAAAAATATTCACAAGAACACTTCTATTAATCTGATTCATCTGAAAATTGTAAAATATTTGGTCGCTTTGATAAGTATCCCTCAAAGTCTGACTCACTACTGAATCCTGTGTCAGATTCATCTGACTCACTGGAGCCTGAATCAACAGCACTGATAATGTATTGCATCACAAGGTTGTTTTTGAAAACACATGTCACTTCACAGCTGCAAGTGTTATTTTCACATTTACAAAGACATTTACAGAATTTTGTGCAATTATCACAACACCTATGGATTGGCACTGGTGAGACAGACTCCGTTTCTTTTGTAAATGACTCCAGCAGGCTTCTACGGCGGCAAGTTTGTGCATTAACGTATTTCTTCATTTCTTGAGAGATGTTCTTACTACCGAGGGAACGTTTGTACTTTATAAGAATGGCGTGACAGTTTTCACTGAATGTTCTGCCTGCTCTCCCAGTTTCTTGGATGTAATCTTCCAGGTTGTTAGCGGGTCCATAGTGCACCACTGTGTCAACACCTTTTACATCAAGGCCCATAGAGAAAGATGTAGTGCATAGAACTACTCGAATATGCCCAGCTGGGTCCTCATAGGACTTACAAATTGATGATTTTACAACATCAGCTGTTTTCATATGGAACATATCAATAAGTCGATTTCTGTCATCATTCCTTCCATTTTCTTTATAGTTGATATATGCATTTGAGCCCAAAGTGCTGACTACATGTTTAAAGACAACTGACATATGTTCAATTTTTCTAAAGAAGATGATCATTCTTGGTGTGTTAATGCCATGTTTTTCAAGCAACTGAATAAGCCATTCAAAGTTTTCACGAGTATCTGAATTTTTCATCTCTATTACTTCATACTTGATATTAACTTTGTTTGGACTCACAATTATCTCTAAACAGTCATTGAAACACAAATCCTTCTTAATTATCTTCATTGTATCGAAGGATGCTGTGGCTGTCAATGCTATTACTGGTATATTTTGACCTGCCAGGGAACGTATTTCACCAAGTTTTCCATAGGCGGGTCGAAAAGCTGCTCGTTTGGTCACTGGACACGGTTTCCCACTGAAAAGAAAGCAGTGATGTATAGATTTTGAATGACTATTTACATTCTGATATTTGGACGCTTTCGCCACTACAGTTTCATATGATTCTTCTATGCATATCAGTGGGCTTCCTTGGCTAAGTGGGTAAGAGCTTTGACTCTTAAACATCAGGTCTCTCTATGCCGTGGAATTGAGCCTCGTAAGGTGCAGAAGTGAGAAAGCCACATTCTGCTCAGGTACGCCCCCTCTGCCTCCCCCCCCCCCTGCCCTTCATCTACACAAACACCCAATGGCTACAGTTTTCGCCTACCAATATAGAAGATGGATTTTTGATACCACCTATGAAAGTAAAAAGTATGCAAAGACCAGGTATATGAGAATGATAATGAGTTAAATTTGGAATATGTGAAAATATTCATATTAGGTATCTTGTTTAAATAGTACATCAAATACCATATTAATCCCATTAAAGGTCCGGTGTGTGTGTGTGGAGGGGGCGCATTTTACGGATTATCTAAAGGTTATCTAAAGCCTAAAATGTAGTAAAGAAGTGAAAGAAATACCTCTTACAAAAAGTATTTAGGTGAGTAGGTATCATTATAGGGGAAGCACCTCTTCTGTTTTACCTTCCATCTCATTAGGTGTCAACTCTTAAAGAAAAGAATTTGCTCTTCTGGGAGCCAATTCTATCCTTTATAAGTAGACCCAAGTAGAGCTTCGTCCGAAAATGCAAGTAGGAATTCGTGCAAGTTAATGTAACATTATTTTTGGAAAGGAGGCAAGGGCGTTTATTAGAGCAGGGGCGATTTTTAGGATTAATATGGTAACTTATTTGGTAAGGAAGCTCAACCTTCAACATTTTTGACCTATGCTTAGCATTATGGGTAGAATTTCAAGCGAAGCAATTCTGAAATTTTCTATTTGCCACTCTTCTCACTGGTTGTCACCTCTTAAAGAAAAGAATTTGCTCCTGTAAGAGTAAATCTTTCCTTTAATAGTAGCCCCCATTTTAGGAGGGCTTTTTATCCAGGGATGCAATAAGGAAGTTATAAATGCTAAATAAGGAAAAATATGGAATTGTATCCAAACAACATAGCCAATGTGATTTGTCGGCCTTTTATTACAAGGGAGACAATTTTTAGCATTCCTTCAATCATAAGGATTATTATTATATGTGTGTGTGTGGCGCCTGTTTCATGAAAGATTCTTTTCAAAAGGGAAAAAATGATAAAAAAAATCATTTTTTATTATCCTCTCACCCCATATGAGAAGGAGAAAATATTTCCTTATCAGTGTGATCTCCCTTGGAGGTGCTGATGATAACTGTATACTTGATATATATCAAAATTAAAAATGTCTGCTTCAAGCAGTATTAGATCTTGCTACGCCTTTGTATATGATTTCTTACATGCCATAAAAATTCTAAAACTTTGGACATCATGAAATAATGGCTGTATTTAAATTACTGTAAAACTTGAACAGTTAAGTAATGTGTCTAAATGATGCATGTGGAATGGCTGACAGTGAAGATCTTGACCAGACTGCTTCTTCAGGAGCAACTGAAGATTCTGGCCAGACTACTTCTTCAGGAGCAACTGAAGATTCTGGCCAGACTGCTTCTTCAGGAGCAACTGAAGATCCTGGCCGGACTGCTTCTTCAGGAGCAACTGAAGATCCTGGCCAGACTGCTTCTTCAGGAGCAACTGAAGATCCTGGCCAGACTGCTTCTTTAGGAGCAACTGAAGATCCTGGCCAGACTGCTTCTTCAGGAGCAACTGAAGATCTTGACCAGACTGCTTCTTCAGGAGCAACTGAAGATCTTGACCAGACTGCTTCTTCGGGAGCAACTGAAGATCTTGACCAGACTGCTTCTTCAGGAGCAACGAAGAAGGAGCAACTGAAGATCCTGGCCAGACTGCTTCTTCAGGAGCAACTTGGTGCAGCTCTGCACTGTGGCACAGTCCTGTCTGCCCCAATACTTACAATTTTTATGGTTTTTGTTGTACACCATATGGTTATTTAAATACACATGATACTTACAATTTAGCAATGCAATGTGCCTCATCAACAAATACAGCTCTCAAAATCTTCTTCTCTGACAGGTCTTTGACAAGATCTCTGTGAGCGCCTAGTATCGACTCAGGACTACAGAATAAAACATCAAATAGTCCACATTTGATATCTTCCATTGTCATTTCCTCCGACTCAGTATTCACAGGAACATCCGTCAAATAAACCGCTTTTAGTCCCAATGATTTCAGTTTTTGTACTTGAGACCTCATCAAAGAAACAAGTGGTGAGATGACAATTACTGATGATGTCAAATATGGCAGGTCATCTCTGTGGTAAAGGTAACTAAATACCAGTGGTGCAATTTCAAACACAAATGATTTGCCGCTACCTGTTGGCGAACAGAACAGAACATCCTGACCTTTTAAATATCCGCTCACAACAGCCCTTTGATTATCCCTTATTTCTTCATAATTTAGTTTTGTTATTCCAAAACTGATAGCCTGCTCCATATCTATTTATTTCGACTCTGAATCACCACATTCTGCTCTAATTAAGAAAGCCAACATCTGCATAAGTTTACACATGATCTAGGATTTAGATAACTGATAAGCATCAGCAAAGCCATAAAACTCTCATTTGTAAACTATTACACATGCAACCTGTATTGAACTTCTGCCAGAGGTCAGATAACAGGTTCCTTGTAAAGTGGGGGAATTTGAACTCTGCTAACGTTCCTGAGGTAACCTGTATATCAGTTCCCTTCAAGATAGTTCCCCAGGCCCATGTATTTCAGTTATGGGCAAGTAATAAAATGTTTTGCTGATAGCAGTTTACTGGTTATGTACCTTACCATAAAGGCTAAGTATAAATACATGGCCTGATACCAGGCTAGAATATTTGGTATACTCTGGTTGCTGGACATGGGCTTCCATAAGCAACCCACCTACATACATTTCATTTAACGTCACTGCAGCTGGAGTCACGTGCCGTGTGGCGGCTGTAAAACTCACCCAGTGCTTCACAATAGCGAAGTTTTTTCAGTTTTAATTTCCCTTGCGAAAAACGAGCACTACTTCGGGTAAATGGGTACAACTTTTATGAAACTCAGAAGTTTCTTTTGAAAGAATTTCAGTTCTTAATATTACTGAAAAACTGGCTGAGCATAGCGAACACCGTATTTCCTTGCAGACATTGACGCTGTTAAGGCTCTACTACCATAGCAACTAAGAATTCATATTGATGTCTAAGTGACGTCATCAAGACGTCATTTTTCCAAGTAATAAAACAGCATTTAGTTATGCTACAGTTGCTATAGTAACAAATTGATAACTCCATTGGTATCTGCTAGGGCGAAGTATCTCTTTTAAGGATTGATTAACAACCATTTAAGAGGGTGACATAGGCGTACTTGACAATGGCAGAGTTGATTACCATGGAAGTATACCCATTAAATTAATCCAATTTTGGCGTCAAATTCAGCCTTGCTAGCAATACTGCTGTCAAACGAAGGGCCTTTATAACACCGAAATTAATATTTTCGTTGATGTTTGTGTTCTTTATTTCCAATGACAAACTATAAAACAAACATTTAATGGAAGGATCAACCGTATCATTTAAGAATAATAAAAGTTTTAGGGTTAATGATAACATGACTTGCAAAGCAAAAAACGTTATATATGTAATAATATGCCGGGGCTGCAACGAAACGTACATAGAGGAAACCAGGAATCTGCGAAAAAGAGTAACTCTGCATAACCAAAATATACGTTTCCCGGAACTTCGGAAAATACCTGTTAGTGAACATATTGCTGACTGCTCTTATGAGGAACCAAAATATTTTATATTTCCTTTTTATCAAATGAAAACCGAAAGCATAATCAAAAGGAAAGAGTAAGAGAAGTTCTTTATTCAAACGTTTTTACCCAAACTCAATTCTTTACTTTAAATGCATTACACACCATATATTAACCGGAAGGAAGTTGACAACGTTGTTACGTTAACTTACTTAGCAACACAACGTTATTATTGTTACAACTCAGTTAACGCTGTAGTTCCTAAAAGACTTTGAAAATTGATTAAATTCATGAAACCGGTCAGTCATAATAAGGAATAAACTAAACCCAGTGCTTATTGGAGTTAACTGAGGCTCATGTATGTTTTGGGAGACGCCAAGGAACAAAATGCTCAGAAAATCGTCAATCTATACTTTTCCTCATAAGAGTTATCTGACAATATTCGATAAGGATTAATTTGAATGCATCTTATTACTGCACACGCGCAAGAATAGATTTTGTATTTAGTAGAAAAGTCCATAATACAGGAATTTCGAAAAACACTTAAAATGTCCAATTTCTTGTACTCAGGCTTTACAGGCGAGGCTTAAATGCTTCAAATTCTCCGATTATCTTCCTTTGAATTAAAAAAAAATAGCGAATTTCAAGGTATCATTATTACTTACCTGTCCGTCTGTTTTTCAAAGTATCTTCATAAACATTTTTGTTATCTCATTGTCTTCATTGCATAATGACAAAATTGGAAGAATCATTTTGCGCCCGCTAGCCGTTACAATTTCAAATTTGTATGGAAATCCCACTGAAAGTGACATTTAGACAGTCATTGAAGGAATCACAGTACCCGGATTTGCGGATCAAATTTTCGCACCAGAAGGGGTCAAATTTTAATTTCTTTGGTATGCAGCCTTGCCTAAGTCCTGTTTTTGTGTATGGAGCACAGAATCTTGGAAAGCATTATTCACAAACCCGTACAAATGACGTTAAACTTGAGCAATATTTATGATGTAACTCTGTGAAAATGAAAATTTACCAAATTTACCCCTTTAATATTCAAACGACCACTATAGCATGTGTAATCTTAAGAAACCAAAACGAATAAATCTGTTCAATAGAAAAATAGATACTGTTCTGACGTCAGCATGGACGGAATGTCCATAACTTTCGCAGTTGCCATGGCAACACAAAGAGTTTCATGTATAGGAACTATTATGACTGAGTATATATACCGTATATATATGTTTATTTAATAATTGGCTCAGTGAAATTCCTTAAAATGTTCATATAATATGCTCCCTATATGTGTCTTTACGCATGCAAAATATTGTATAATTCAAAACTCCCTCTCACTTATAAAGTTACGGTGAAATCGTCAACATTGTTTCACGTAAATTAATATGGAAGAAAATTTCATTTTTTTTATAAAAATTGGCTCAGTGAAATTCCTTAAAATGTTCATATCATATGTTCCGTATATGTGTCTTTATGCATGCAAAAGATTGTATCATTCAAAACTCCCCCTCATGCCCCAGTCACACACACACATTACGGATAGGGCGGATAGTTGCGGACTTTAAATCCACACAATTTGTGGGCGCGGTCTCTTTCCATATCGAATCCGAATCGTATTCGTATGGTATCCGCAAGGTCCGCAGGATATACCACCACGTTTTGAAAAGTTTGAATACTCAGGCGCGGATGAGTTAACCATAATGATCCGTAACTGAAGGCATTTATCCGCATTAAACCATATCTAATCCGTATCTCGACCTATCATTCCGCGGTCCACCCAAAATTTGTGGACAAATACGGTTTCATGCGGATTGTTACGGTTAGTTACGGGTCTCGTTCTGCGTATTGTTACGGATTAATGCCCCAGTCAGATTAGCTGTTTGCAATTATCCTCACCAATACGTATCTATCAGTATTGAAGTGTAAGTTATCCGTATAGAAACGTATCTGAAGGTAAAAGTCCGTAAAAAAAACTCCGAACGAGACCCGCAACTAACCGTAATTGAAGGTTGATGGTTGATTTGATGCTTAACGTCCACGGTAAACAACTAAGGTCATGTCGGGACGGCCAGTTAACCTACCCACACTATTCCTGGGCAGGCTTAGACCTCCTAAGCGGTTAACCAGTACTAAGTGCACATACTTTCGCCAGTAACTGACAACTGCCCTTCTTGAATCAGCGGAAGAAGAAACGAAAGTATGTGGCCAGACCGGGATTCGAACCCAGGACCTCTGACTTACGAGTCAGGTGCCCTACCGATTGCGCTACCCGGCCCGGCCCCCGTAATTGAAGGTAACAATCTGCGCGAAACCGTATCAGTCCACAACTTGGGGTTGGGCTGTGGAATGATAGGTTTATATACGGATTAGATACGGATAAAATACGGATTAGATACGGATTATATATAGATAAATGCGAATGAATGCCTTCAATTACCTTTTGTTACTGATCAATACGGTTTACTCGTCCGCGCTTGAATTTTGAAAATTTTCAAAATTTTGAATCGGATCCTGCGGGCCATACGGATACGATACGGACAGTTACAGACTCTGCGGATGCGACACGGACTTTTACGAATAACACCGGACAGATACGGATGGGCCATCGGCAGATGCAATACGGACTATTACGAATAAAACCGGACATATACGAACGGGCCATCCGTAGCATCAACAACATCTTTCCGCATCTAGAAGTAACAGAAGGTAATGGATGGTAAGTAGTACGTATACATTCGTATCATCTCTCATCGTATTGATTCAAAGGGAAAATATCTGACTGCGGACATCCGCATTTATCCTTAATCAAACGCATCTATAGGAAACTGTATCCGTAAATTAATCAAGAAAATAAGCCATGCCCACAAATTCTGCGGATTATTGTGGATTTTTATCCACAACTATCCGCCCAGTCCGTAATGTGTGTGTGTGACTGGAGCATCACTTATAAAATTACGGTGAAACCGTCAACATTCTTTCACTTCATTTCATATGGGAGAAAACTTTTAATATTTTTTTTCAAAATTGGCTCAGGGAATTCCTTAAAAAGTTCATATAATATGCTCCATATATGTGTCTTTATGCATGCAAAGGATTGTATCATTCGAAACTCCCTCCTACTTATAAAATAACGTTGACATAGTCAACATTGTTTGACGTAAATCAATAAGGAAGAAAAATTCATATTTATTTTTTCTAAATTGGCTCAGTGAAATTCCTTAAAATGTTCATATCATATGCTCCGTATATGTGTCTTTATGCATGCAAAAGATTGATTCATTCAAAACTCCCTCTCACTTAAAAGTTACGGTGAAACCGTCAACATTCTTTCACTTCATTTCATATGGGAGAAAACTTTTAATATTTTTTTTTCAAAATTGGCTCAGTGAAATTCCTTAAAAAGTTCATATAATATGCTCCATATATGTGTCTTTATGCATACAAAGGATTGTATCATTCAAAACTCCCTCTCACTTATAAAATAACGTTGAAATTGTCAACATTGTTTGACGTAAATTAATAAGGAAGAAAAATTCATTTCTTTTTGAAAATTGGCTCAGTCAAATTCCTTACGATTTTCATATCATATACTCCGTATATGCGTCTTCACACATGCAAAAGATTGTATCATTCAAAACTCCCTCTCACTAAAAAAGTACCGGTGAAATCGCCAACATTGTTTGACGTAAATTAATATGGGAGAAAACTTTTAATATTTTTTTTCAAAACTGGCTCAGTGAAATTCCTTAAAATGTTCATATCATATGCTCCGTATATGTGTCTTTATGCATGCAAAAGATTGTATCATTCAAAACTATCTTTCACTTATAAAATTACGGTGAAATCGTCAACATTCTTTTACTTCATTTCATATGGGAGAAAACTTTTAACTTTTTTTTCAAAATTGGCTCAGTGAAATTTCTTAAAATGTTCATATAATATGATAATATATGTGTTAATATGCATGCAAAAGATTGTATCATTCAAAACTCCCTCTCGCTTATTAAATTACGGTGGAATCGTCAACATTTTTGACGTAAATTAATATGGGAGGAAATTTTTAATATTTTTTTTTTCAAAATTGGCTCAGTGAAATTCCGTAAAATGTTCATATAATATGGTCCCTATATGTGTCTTTACGCATGCAAAAGATTGTATCATTCAAAACTCCCTGGCACTTATAAAGTGACGGTGAAATCGTCAACATTGTTTCACGTAAATTAATATGGAAGAAAATTTCATTTTTCTTTTTATCAAAATTGGTTCTGTGAAATTCCTTTAAATGTTCATATCATATGCTCCGTATATGTGTCTTTATGCATGCAAAAGATTGTATCATTCAAAACTCCCCCTCACTTATAAAGTTACGGTGACATCGTCAACATTGTTTTACGTAAATTAATATGGAAGAAAATTTCATTTTTCTTTTTATCAAAATTGGCTCAGTGAAATTCCTTAAAATGTTCATATCATATGCTCCGTATATGTGTCTTTATGCATGCAAAAGATTGTATCATTCAAAACTCCCCCTCACTTATAAAGTAACGGTGAAATCGTCAACATTGTTTCACGTGAATTAATATGGAAGAAAATTTCATTTTTCTTTTTATCAAAAGATTGTATTATTCAAAACTCCCCCACACTTATAAAATTACGGTGAAACCGTCAACATTATTTCACTTCATTTCATATGGGAGAAAACTTTTAATATTTTTTTTTAAAATTGGCTCAGTGAAATTCCTTAAAAAGTTCATATGATATGCTACATATATGTGTCTTTATGCATGCGAAGGATTGTATCATTCAAAAATTCCTCTCACTTATAAAATTACGTTTAAATCGTCCAACATTGTTTGACGTAAATTAATAAGGAAGAAAAATTCTTTCTTTTTTTTCAAAATTGGCTCAGTGAAATTCCTTAAGATTTTCATATCATATGCTCCGAATATGCGTCTTCACGCATGCAAAAGATTGTATCATTCAAAACTCACTCTCACTTAAATAGTTACGGTGAAATCGTCAACATTCTTTGACGTCAATTAATATGGGAGAAAACTTTTAATATTTTTTTTCAAAATTGGCTCAGTGAAATTCCTTAAGATTTTCATATCATATGCTCCGTATATGCGTATTCGCGCATGCAAAAGATTGTATCATTCAAAACTCCCTGTCCCTTATAAAGTTACGGTGAAATCGTCAACATTGTTTCACGTAAATTAATATGGGAGAAAACTTTTAATATTTTTTTCAAAATTGGCTCAGTGAAATTCCTTAAAATGTTCATATCATATGCTCCGTATATGTGTCTTAGCGCATGATAAAGATTGTTTCCTTTTAATTCTCCCTATACTTATAAATTACGGTGGAATCGTCAACATTGTTTCACGTAAATTAATATGGGAGAATATTTTTACATTTTTTTTTCGAAATTGTCTGATTGAAATTCCTTAAAATGTTAATATAATATGCTCCCTTTATGTGTCTTTACGCATGCAAAAGATTGTATCATTCAAAACTCCCTCTCACTTATAAAGTTACGGTGAAATCGTCAACATTGTTTCACGTAAATTAATATGGAAGAAAATTTCATTTTTCTTTTTGTCAAAATTGGCTCAGTGAAATTCCTTAAAATGTTCATATCATATGCTCCGTATATGTGTCTTTATGCATGCAAAGATTGTATCATTCAAAACTCCCCCTCACTTATAAAATTACGGTGAAATCGTCAACATTATTTCACTTCATTTCATACTGGAGAAAACTTTTAATACTTTTTTTTCAAAATTGGCTCAGTGAAATTCCTTAAAAAATTCATTTAATGTGCTCCATATATGTGTCTTTATGCATACAAAGGATTGTATCATTCAAAACTCCTTCTCACTTATAAAATAACGTTGAAATCGTCAACATTGTTTGACGCAAATTAATAAGTTAGAAAAATTAATTTTTTTTTCAAAATTGGCTCAGTCAAATTCCTTACGATTTTCATATCATATACTCCGTATATGCGTCTTCAAGCATGAAAAAGATTGTATCATTCAAAACTCACTCTCACTTAAATAGTGACGATGAAATCGTCAACATTGTTTGACGTTAATTAATATGGGAGAAAATATTTAATGTTTTTTTTTCAAAATTGGCTCAGTGAAATTCCTTAAGATTTTCATATCATATGCACTGTATATGCGTCTTTACGCATGCAAAAGATTGTATCATTCAAAACTCCCCCTCACTTAAAAAGTTACGGTGAAATCGACAACATTGTTTGACGTCAATTAATATGGAAGAAAATTTCATATTTTCTTTTTTCAAAATTGGCTCAGTGAAATTCCTTATGATTTTCATATCATATGCACCGTATATGCGTCTTTACGCATGCAAAAGATTGTATCATTCAAAACTCCCCCTCACTTAAAAAGTTACGGTCAAATCGACAACATTGTTTGACGTAAATTAATATGGAAGAAAAGTTCATTTTTTTTTTTCAAAATTGCCTAACTGAAATCCCTTAAAATGTTCATATCATATGCTCCGTATATGTGTCTAAGCGCATGCTAAAGATTGTTTCATTTAAAACTCCCTCTTATAAAATTACGGTGGAATCGTCAACATTGTTTGACGTTAATTAATATGGGAGAAAACTTTTATTATTTTTGTTTTCGAAATTGGATCAGTGAAATTCCTTAAAATGTTCATATAATATGCTCCGTATATGTATCTTTAAGCATGCAAAAGATTGTATCATTCAAAACTCCCTCTCACTTATAAAGTTATGGTGAAATCGTCAACATTGTTTCACGTAAATTAATATGGAAGAAAATTTCATTTTTCTTTTTATCAAAATTGGCTCAGTGAAATTCCTCAAAATGTTCATATCATATGCTCCGTATATGTGTCTTTATGCATGCAAAAGATTGTATCATTCAAAACTCCCCTCGCTTATAAAATTACGGTGAAATCGTCAACATTATTTCACTGCATTTCATACTGGAGAAAATTTTTAATATTTTTTTTTCAAAATTGGCTCAGTGAAAGCCCTTTAGAAGTTCATATAATATGCTACATATATATGTCTTTATGCATGCAAAGGATTGTATCATTCAAAACTCCCTCTCACTTATAAAGTTACGATGAAACCGCCAACATTCTTTCACTTCATTTCATACTGGAGAAAACTTTAAATATTTTTTTTTGTCTTTATGCATGCAAAGGATTGTATCATTCAAAACTCCCTCTCACTTATAAAATAACGTTGAAAACGTCAACATTGTTTGACGCAAATTAATAAGGAAGAAAAATTCATTTTTTTTTCAAAATTGGCTCAGTGAAATTCCTTAAGATTTTCATATCATATGCTCCGTATATGCGTCTTCACGCATGCAAAAGATTGTATCATTCAAAAGTCCCTCTCACTTAAAAAAGTACGGTGAAATCGTCAACATTGTTTGACGTAAATTAATATTGGCTCAGTGAAATTTCTTAAAATTTATATCATATGCGCTGTAAATGTGTCTTTATGCATGCAAAAGATTGTATCATTCAAAACTCCCACTCACTTATAAAATCACGGAGAAATCGTAAACATTCTTTCACTTCATTATATTTGGGAGGAAACTTTTAATATTTTTTTTTCAAAATTGGCTCAGTGAAATTTCTTAAAATGTTCATATAATATGCTCCATATATGTGTCTTTATGCACGCAAAAGATTGTATCATTCAAAACTCCCTCTCGCTTATGAAATTACGGTGGAATCGCCAACATTGTTTGACGTAAATTAATATGGAAGAAAATTTCATTTTTCTTATTATCAAAATTGGTTCAGTGAAATTCCTTGAAATGTTATATTATATTCACCGTGTATGTGTCTTTATGCATGCATAAGATTGTATCATTTAAAACCCCCCCTCACTTATAAAATTACGGTGAAATCGTCAACAATCTTTCACTTCATTTCATACTGCAGAAAACTATTAATATTTGTTTTTCAAAATTGGCTCAGTGAAATTCCTTAAGAAGTTCATATAATATGCTACATATATTTGTCTTTATGCATGCAAAAAATTGTATCAGTCAAACCTCCCTCTCACTTATAAAATAACGTTGAAATCGTCATCATTAATAAGGAAGATAAAATTCATTTTTTTTTCAAAATTGGCTCAGTGAAATTCCTTAAGATTTTCCTATCATATGCCACGTATATGCGTCTTCACGCATGCAATAGATTGTATCATTTAAAGCTCCCTCTCACTTAAAAAAACTACGGTGAAATCGACATAAGAGTTTGCCGTATATACGTATTGGAGAAAACTTTTAATATTTTTTTTTTCAAAATAGGCTCAGTGAAATTCCTTAAAATGTTCATATCATATGCTCCGTATATGTGTCTTTATCCATGCAAAAGATTGTATCATTCAAAACTCCCTCTCACTTATAAAGTTACGGTGAAATCGTCAACATTGTTTCACTTAAATTAATATGGAAGAAAATTTCATTTTTCTTTCTATCAAAATTGGCTCAGTGAAATTTCTTAAAATGTTTATATCATATGAGCTGTATATGTGTCTATATGCATGCCAAAGATTGTATCTTTCAAAACTCCGACTCACTTATAAAATTACGGTGAAATCGTCAATATTCTTTCACTTCATTTCATATGGGATAACCATTAAATATTTTTTTTCAAAATTGGCTCAGTGAAATTCCTTAAAAAGTTCAAATAAAATGCTCCATATATGTGTCTTTATGCATGCGAAGGATTGTATCATTCAAAACTCCCTCTCACTTATAAAATAACGTTGAAATCGTCCAACATTGACGTAAATTAATAAGGAAGAAAAATTCTTTTTTTTTTTTTTTCAAAATTGGCTATGTGAAATTCCTTAAAATTTTCATATCATATGCTCCGTATATGCGTCTTCACGCATGCAAAAGATTGTATCATTCAAAACTCCCTCTCACTTAAAAAGTTACGGTGAAATCGTCAACATTGTTTTACTTCATTTCATATGGGAGAAAATTTTAATATTTTTTTTTCAAAATTGGCTCAGTGAAATTTCTTAAAATGTTCATATAATATGCTCCATATATGTGTCTTTATGCATGCAAAAGATTGTATCATTCAAAACTCCCTCTCACTTATGAAATTACGGTGGAATCGTCAACACTGTTTGACGTAAATTAATATGGGAGGAAACTTTTAATATTTTTTTTTCAAAATTGGCTCAGTGAAATTCCTTAAAATGGTTCATATAATATGGTCCCTATACTGTGTGTCTTTACGCATGCAAAAGATTGTATCATTCAAAACTCCCTCGCACTTATAAAGTTACGGTGAAATCGTCAACATTGTTTCACGTATATTAATATGGAAGAAAATTTCATTTTTCTTTTCATCAAAATTGGCTCAGTGAAATTCCTTAAAATGCTCATATCATATGCTCCGTATATGTGTCTTTATGCATGCAAAAGATTGTATCATTCAAAACTCCCCCTCAAGTATAAAATTACGATGAAATCGTCAACATTCTTTCACTTCATTTCATATGGGAGAAAACTTTTGATATTTTTTTTTCAAAATTGGCTCAGTGACATTCCTCAAAAACTTCATATGATATGCTCCATATATGTGTCTTTGTGCATGCGAAGGATTGTATCATTCAAAACTCCCTCTCACTTATAAAATAACGTTGAAATCGTCAACATTGTTTGACGTAAATCAATACGGAAGAAAAATTCATCTTTTTTTTTCAAAATTGGCTCAGTGAAATTCCTTAAGATTTTTATATTATATGCTCCGTATATGCGTCTTTACGCATGCAAAAGATTGTATCATTCAAAACTCCCTCTCAGTTAAAAAGTTACAGTGAAATCGTTAACATTGTTTGACGTAAATTAATATGGGACAAAACTTTTAGTATTTTTTTCAAAATTGGCTCAGTGAAATTCCTTAAAATGTTCATATCATATGCTCCGTATATGTGTCTTTATGCATGCGAAAGATTGTATCATTCAAAACTCCCTCTCACTTATACAATTACGGTGAAATCGTCAACATTCTTTCATTTCATTTCATATGCGAAAACTTTTAATGTTTTTTTTTTTCAAAATTGGCTAAGTGAAATTCCTTAAAATGTTCATATCGATGGTCCGTATATGTGTCTTTACGCATGCAAAAGATTGTATCATTCAAAACTCCCTCTCACTTATAAATAACGGTGAAATCGTCAACATTGTTTCACTTCATTTCATATGGGAGAAAAAATTTAATATTTTTTTCAAAATTCCTTAAAATGTTTATATTATATGCTCCATAATTGTGTTTTCATGCATGCAAAGAATGTATCATTCAAAACTCCCTCTCATTTTTAAATTTAGGGTGAAATCATCAACATTCTTTCACTTCATTTCAAATGAAAGAAAACTTTTAATATTTTTTTTCAAAATTGGCTCAGTGAAATTCTTTAAAATGATCATATCATATGCTCTATATGTGTGTCTTTTTGTATGCAAGAGATTGTATCATTCAAAACTCCCTCTCACTTATAAAGTTAGGGTGAAATCGTCAACATTGTTTGACTTAAATTAATACGGAATAAAATTTCATCCTTTTTTTCAAAATTGGCTCAGAGAAATTCCTTAAAATGTTCATATCATATGCTCCATATAGGTGTCTTTTTGCATGCAAAAGATGGTATCATTCAAAAATCCCTCTCACTTATAAAGTTAGGGTGAAATCGTCTACATTATTTCACTTCATTTCATATGGAAGAAAACTTTTAATATTTTTTTTCAAAATTGGCTCAGAGAAATTACTTCAAATGTTCATATTATATCCTCCATATTGAGCCACGACACGACAAAACCAACAATGTGTCATGCGCACTGCGCAGACTCAGCTCAGTCTAGGTTTCCGCCAAGTTTGACCAGACCCTTTGTTAAGTGCTCAAAGGGTAGCTAAGGGTCTATGATACCTTCATGCGGACAGCGAAGACTCTGATCAGACTGGGCGGATGCCCAGGCTGATCTGAGTCTGCGCTGAGCGCACAACCACATTGTTGGTTTTCTCGTGTCGCGGCTCATATGTGTCTTTGTGCATACAAAAAATTGTATCTACTAGCTACTGCTAATTGGATCTGCATAAATACAAACAAAACCGGACGGACGGACGGTTACACAGATACATACCTAGACGGACACAGCAGTATTTCCATAAAGTGCACGGGTACTGTTCCATGTTTTTCGCCACTATTTTTTCAAAGGGAGACAACTTCCGTTACTTCCTGTTTGCTTCTCAGGACCACGAAAACCCTTCCAAAAGGGTAACAACGATACATCCTATACGTTTTGCTGCTGATTTTATATACTTGCATTTATATGCAAACAAAATCAGACGGACAGACAGACATACACATACGGACAGATAAAAGATCGCATCGATGTACAACAACGACAGCCTGTTATAGTATTATAGTAATTGCACCAATATGTTCCTCCAAATGCCTTAGTTAACTTACACACCTGCTTTGCTATCACTGTAAAGACAAAAGACTAAAAGGACAGGATACCTCCAGGACAGGCAGACGCAAGGACGGACAAAATAATGAAGGAACGCATGGACAGGCACAACAAAACAAAAGTATAATCTCCATGAAGTTTTTGGGGCGGTGCTTGATAGAATTCGAAGTGAACAGATATACCCTTTTCATATGCGGAAGCAAATACATGCGAACAGACAGACGGACAAACAACCTGACTGAGTAGAGATGTGCTCAGACAGACAACTACAGACTAGAGAAAAGATTAATATTCCAAGAGTATTTAATGTCGCAACGTAAAAGTACCGATTTCTATATGGGTTATTAGAATCGGGAATAGGGAATAGGGAATAAGTAACCAACTTGACGCTTCTTGGAATTATTAATATATATATACAAGCATTCTTATTCCGGATTTTTAAAATATACTCATCCAAGTACCGCTATGCCCATATTTTAAATACTTCCATCTAAAATCTACTCATCCAAGTAGCGCTATGCCCACACTTGGAATATTCTCATGTCAAATCTACTCGACCAAGTAGCGTACTTGTTATAAAACATCTCAAATCTTCTCATCTCAAATCTACTCAACCAACTAGCGCTATGCCCATACTTGGTATATTTCCATCTCAAATCTGCTCATCTAAGTAGCGCTATGCCCATACTTGGAAATATTCTCATCTCAAACCTACTCAACCAAGTAGCGCTATGCCCATACTTGGTATATTCCCAACTCAAATCTACTCATCCAAGTAGCGCTATGCCCATACTTGGAAAAGTTACCATCTCAAATCTGCTCATCTAAGTAGCGCTGTGTCCATATTTGGAATATTTTCATATCAAATCTCTCAACCAAGTAGCGCTATGTCCATACTTGCTATATTCCTATTTAAAATCTATTTATCCAAGGAGCGCTTTGCACATTCTATATATTCAGACATGCCCATTCCGGGATTTTCAAAGTAACACATATACGTGCCCAAGAATTTTGATTATAACCAACCTTTTCATTAATCTAGAATATCATGTCGTGATTTAATTAACAGTATGCGGTAACACGTCCTGACTAAATGGTCAATAATCTTGGATATGCTATGGTCAATAATCTTGGATATGCGAAAGAAGATCTGTATTTCCAGTTTATGCTATTTTAGAGACTCTAACAGAAATTAGAAACAGCGACTATGGCTAAAAATAGACTACTGATGATATAGTTTGACCTTCACATTGACTAAGAATAGAAAGAAAACCCTTTATTCATGTTATTCAAAGCAGTTATCAAAAATACGTTCCCTTAGTTACCGGTATAAACAAAGAAAACATGAAAATACTATAATATGAAAACAAAACAATTTCCTCAATGAAATTTATAGCCTCTAACCTATAGTCTGTTTTACTCACTTCCGGTCTGTGGGTTTCTTCATGCATTTTTTTTTTTAGTTATTTCCATCACCTGTACGTTTGAAACAGACTATACATGTTACTACTAGGTTGTGACCCCACCTTCCATTCATAAAATCAGCTGCAAAACAGTCAGAAAACAAAAGCACTGCGCTTCTTTGCGCCAGCCTGAATTGTTCAGAATCTTTAGGAAATGCTTTCAATACAGAAAATTGCACATGGCAGTGACATTGGAATGCATTGGAACTTATCATGACAAAATTTAAATTTTCAAACTCGCAGAATTCAAGCGTAATATTTATCTGGCACTTACCTGCAGATATTCCCGCTAGATATTAAATACTCTAAATCAGAAAATCCATTAAAAAATCATGCAAAACAAGATATTTAGCTGCACTTCCGGTTCGCATTGTTTATTTCATTTTTTCTTTGTGACCTCTGTGACCGAAAGAGCGCCTCTAGCGGAAATTAGAAGTTACTAGCTATTTCGAATAAACTTTCCCTATACAATTCGATAACTTCGCACTGCTATTTTTTTTTCTTTTTTTATGTCTAAGTGCACACTCTTTTTTGTTTTTTTGAAAAGAACCTCGGTAAACTAAGACAATAACCAGAATTGTTTTCGTATTTTAAAATTCACTGTAGCCATGATTTTACATGATTTACTTCACGTAACCAATTCTCGCTATCAAAATCAACATGCTTACAATCTGAACTCCATGCAGCTGAAATGAATCACAAAGCCTTCATTAAAAATTCGTGAATGGTTTATCGGGATGTGTAGCTGCAATCTACTGACATTGTAAAGGATCATAATTATCCCTGTTCAACAAATGAATAGTCTTTAATTTTGCATTCGGCTTCGAAAATTGATTTTTAGTGGTTTTTTTTTTTTTTTTTTTTTTTTACATAAACGACATACTCTCGATATCAAACCTGTTAAAAAAGGTAAAACTACAATGTACAGGCATGGGACCACATTTACTGTCTCATTTTATTTGTATTGCACCCCTGGTCGGGAAACCAGGAAATGAAACTATTTACATGACGTACTCCTATCATTAACCTCGTAACCACCTTTTATTCAACGTAGCATAACTTTACAAATAAATTATCTGATAGCTTTGAAATCTGTCAAAACAAAGAAAATGGTCTTGCATGCAAACTTGGAACATTGTTGTCTACTTTCAGATATTTACTAGTTCTGAAAATCAGAAACCGCTTTTTCTTTATTTGTCTATTTATTTATTTTATAAACTCAAATGTCGTAGCGATTAATGTCTGTCCTCGAAATTTGGAAATTTTCGCCAGAGGTCAGGAAAGCTAAAAACACTCTAACATATTAAGCTCCAACTTCTTAAACTCTTCAGTTGTGAAAAACCTAAAACACCAAAACCTAAACCCTAAGCAAACGATAACTCTTTTTGACACACGGCATCCACTTATATTATTACTTAAAAGCGGCCAATGAAAACCCGTAGTGATAAATTACTTTTTTTTTTTTTTTTTTTTTTTGCAACAAATATGACATATCGACATTGAAAGTGTCGACTATGTGCAACAATGAGATGGGATGTAAATAATTATCTTTATAAGAGTCTATCTCTTATTATTTTCAACCTCTCTGAAAAAGTTCTCAGCTACTAATCTAATAGCACATAGGCTGAACTGATTGTCTAGTACTTTTAATTAAAATAATAACAATAATAAGAATATGAAATCCCAATGAATAGCAAATGAACAAGCTAAAAAACTTGAAAGTTTACGCCCTCGTAATCATTTTGAAATAACCACAAAAGAACGAAACGGATTAGTTATATGCAACCCAAATAATACTTGTGCAAAAAGTCTACAGCAAAAATATCTTCATGATATATCAGTGCGAACCTTTTTGAATATTCACAAATATGTTGTCGTCATAAACAGACTGACTCCCACGTAGAAATAAAAAGGTGTTTCTGCAAGCATAATTAGAATATAAATTCTCATACTTCTAGTGTCCATCACAGATGATAAATCCACGGTGAACAGCTATGGTCATGTCGGGACGGTCATTTAACATTACCGCACTATTCCTGGGCAGGCTTAGACGTCCTAAGCCGTTAACTAGTACTAAGTGCACATACTTTCGCCAGTAACTGACAACTGCCCTTCTTCAATAAGCGGAAGGAGACAGGAAAGTGGCCAGACCAGAAATCGAACCTAGGACCTCTGACTTATGAGTCAGGTGCCCTACCGACTGCGCTACACGGCCCGGCGAAATTTAATAGAAACAAATGAGAGTATACATCTTTAATTTCGACTCAAAGAATTCATCCTGGATGGGACACGAAAAACGACCATAAATCGGAATGTATATAAAATGCAAATGAGAAAGCCTGCTCTGCCCCTGAAACGACGCTTACCTGACAAAAGAACCGCTGCAGTCTGCTCTTGGCATGTATTACGTCCATAGTCAAAAGGAAAAGTATGTGTTTCTTTGTCGCTGGCTTTGGCTCGAATGATTCAGTACTATAATTCAACTTCGTTTTCCACGTGAAAATTGCCATCATGTGATTACATACCTTGACAAAACCAGTTTATAACTTAGTAAGCCTACTATATATTATACCGTATACCCTCTAATAAACTGTCATACTACCACGATTACATACACAGAAATGTCAAGAGCAAACAAATATAAATTCCATTATCATATATAGTATATTAGACATCTTATATAGTATATCAGATATCTTATATAGTATTTCAGATATCTACATTAAATGAGACATTTTATATATTGTAATAGGTATCTTATTAACAAATAAGTCACCTTCCATACTAAATACGATATCTTATATACCGTATCAGATATCTGCTCTGTTTGAGAAAAAAGATATCTTATTTTCCATTGGATATCTTATATCGTTTATAAGATATCTATTAAATCATATAAAACATCTAATATAATATATTATATATCTGATACATAAATAAGTTATAAATTTGTATATATAAGATATCATATTTAACATATCAAATGTCTAAATTAACATTTTAGATATCTTCTTTTGTACAGGTTACATTTTAATGTAATTGGGGTGTTGTGAAGATAATGATACTTTTTAGTCGCTAAACTTGAATGACTGAATATGTTTTCTGGCCTTTTCTTACTCCCTCTCCTTTCTTTTCTGTAGTCCGAATTAATTGTATCAGTATCAGTACATTTAGATTTATATGTTCGTAAGCTGCCTGTAACTGCTACGTTTTGTATATGTAGAGTTCCTCTTATGTCATGTTTGTGACCTGAGTGAATAAAGTGATTTGACTTTGACTTGACTTGTAAAAAAATCTTAATTCCCTTATAAGCTATATTCGTTTATATATAAGATTTCTTTATTCGAATGTAAAATAAGATATCTTATTTATTATATCAGATATCTTATATCCCATATGAGATACCTTATATACGATATAGGATATCTTATTTCTCAAAACAGTTATCTTTTATGCTATATTAGATATCTTATTTAAGTTACAAGACATCATAAACGTTAAATAAGATATCTAATATAGTATATTATATATCTCATTTAATATGAATATCTGATACATCAGTTTAGATACTTTATTATATGAGATCTCTTATATAATTTATCATATGTCTCCGTAACAGGATTATCAGTTAATTGGCTTGCCATGAAGACAAGATTAGTACAGACTTACTGTTATTACAGCTTTGGGTGTTACACATTACCGAGGAACATGCTCTGAGGCTGCCCTTATATATATGTTCTGCGCAAAGTAGGAATCGGTACAATTCCGGAATTGTCCTGCGCAAAGTAGGAATTCTCACTTTGTTGCGCAAAGTGGGAATTCTTACCTTGCGCAAAACAATTCCGCAATTGTCTCTGCGCAAAGTGAGAATCGGGACAAAGTGAGAATAATTAAGAGGTTTGTGCGGTTAAAACATATATGTTTGCATTCATTTGTTTGATATGGTCATTTTTTTCTTGTAATTATAAGTCTAACAGAATAGAATGTATAAGCCTCTGACATTAAAAACAACTTTAAATATGTCTCTTACATCTGTAAAAAAAATCAAATCGATTCCTTAATACTGTGGAGGAAATTGATTACACTAACTTGTCATCCTTAAACACCCTAATCAGAAATATTTCTAAGTTCGGGAAGCGTATTTCTGCAGCATGAGTACAAAGTATCAAATGAACCGCTCAAAACTCTGGAAAGAGTTGCTTTTACGAGCTTGTCATCCTGCACTAGACAAAACCCCAAAAACAAAATAAGTATAAGGCCTTAATTTTGTCAAAAATACAGATTCCTCATTTACAAGTCAATTCCCTGTTACATGTATCAAATGAATATTCGATTCTCACTTTGTCCTAAAGATTCCCACTTTGCGCAGACACACTTACCTGTTCGATTAACCACCAAATCCCTTGCGCAATTCTAGAATTGTGCCGGTACAATTCCGGAATTGTAACACAAAGTGAGAATTCCTACTTTGCGCAGGACAATTCCGATTCCTACTTTGCGCCGAACAAATATATATATATGTCCACGTTATCATGACACATAAGAAACGCTTGAACTATTCAAATTCGGCTGTTTTCGCCGACACCGTGGTCCCATCTCCATGCAATCGTACTATAATTTGATGGCTTCACGCTGGCATTACGAGGGCTTTACGTAGTCGAGTTGCCTTCCGAAGACAATCGGGCTGCTTCTTACTTCCTTCGTAATGTCTTCGTGAGGCGAAAAATGCCCGATGGCACCGATGATCACACGAAGTAAAGACGAAGATGACACGATGCCCTCACGATTGCCTTACGAAGGCAAAATGGACACACGAACTCAACACGAAAATGAACCTTCGCACTGTCCTTCGGCAATTTTTTGGTATGCCAAAGATTTTGCCACCGCTCACGAAGTTGCTGCCGAAGCATGAGAAAATCCTCCAGCGGTCATACGATGGCTTTAGATGCCCAATGATATTACGATCAGAGCCGAATTTGAACAGTTTCATTATCGTATGGCCATCGGGTGTCAACATCGGGACAGTGTGACGCCTGCATAAAGACAAAGATGACACGATGCCCTTACGAAGGTAAACTGGACCCACGAACTCAACAATGCCAGGCCGGGTAGCGCAATCGGTAGGGCACCTGACTCGTAAGTCAGAGGTCCTGGGTTCGAATCCCGGTCTGGCCACATACTTTCGTTTCTCCTTCCGCTGATTCAAGAAGGGCAGTTGTCAGTTACTGGCGAAAGTATGTGCACTTAGTACTGGTTAACCGCTTAGGAGGTCTAAGCCTGCCCAGGAATAGTGTGGTTAGGTTAACTGACCGTCCCGACATGACCTTAGTTGTTTACCGTGGACGTTAAGCATCAAAATTAACCAACCAACTCAACACGAAAATGAGCCTTCGCAATGTCTTTCGGCAATTTTTGGAATGCCAAAACTTTGCCACCGCTCACGAAGTTGCTGCTGAAGCATGAGAAAATCCTCCGGCGGTCATACGATGGCTTTAGCTGCTCTCACGGATTGCCCGATGTTATTACGATCAGAGCCGAATTTGAACTTTTCCATTATCGTATGGGCATCGGGTGTCAATATCGGGACAGTGTGACGCCTGCATACACGGGGGGTCAAAGAAGACACACTTTCGCACCCGATTATCATCACACTGTAGCTTATAAGATAATCTAAATTACGGCTAAAGAAAGTCGGATGTCAAGCCCAAATACATGTACAAATAACATCGTGTTAAATTGTATCTAACGGCATGTGTGAGCAGGAGTCTTCCAGATCAGTGTGGGCAGCCTGATCAGACTATTCTCTTTCACCAATACAATGCATGAAGCCCACGAAGAGCAATGGTTTTGATTAGTCTCGACTGATGCGCCGATTGACTCATATATTTACAATACTTTTAAAAAAGGTAAGAGACCTTTCAGTGTCAATTTCTTTTAGTCCGTTGCTTGAAGCGGTCTATGATGGCAAAAAGGGGCGTTATGAGCTAATTTTGAGCAGTAAGTGAAAGGTCGGTGCCCATTTTGGATAATCATTTTTACAGTTTTCAGACCAGTAAAATTAAACAGTTCTTGGTAGTCGGCAAAATCTCATTTTAAATAATTTGAAAATAGAACAATGTCATAAAAAGAAACTAAAGCATCGAATATCACAAATCACGCTGCAAACAATTTAACAGAACAAAATAAGTCATTTGTCATGTAAATGAATGAAATAAAATCAAAGAATCTACCGATTTACAGTTTATGTGTTAACAGAACTTGACTGTGTACAATTATGGGGAAAGTAAATAAATGAATAAACAAAAGTTTCAGACAAGTTTCAACCGTATTTCTCGTCATTTAATATCGTCATTTAGTACCGCGATGACTGTTCACCCAGTTACCGAGACGACAAACGCGGACTGCAGTAGTAGAAAAAAAGAAGGGTAGAGTATTTCGCTTTCAAAAAGGACTAATCTATCTATCTTACAGTTTATCTATGGTTATTCACGACGGACGGCGAAAAATACGCGGAAAGGTGGTGAATATTTGTTAAATTTTAGTTGCTTAGTTGTACATGTAAGTAAAACCTACATTTGTTAAGAAATGGGGGCACTTTTCCGCGCATTCATATCTTTACTTCGTCAAATATGCCCACAGTTTCTAGCATTAGTATCATGGAAACCACCTTTGAAATTTCATCCAAAGCGTAAGCTATTACTTGTTTCTTTAGCATATAATGATAAAATGTGATTGAATTAAAATATGCTGGTAAAAATAGCCAGCTCATGAGTTGCTCAATGTTGTTTCATTGTCTTACGCCTACGGCAAACAGCTATAGTCATGTCGGGACGGTCAGCTATTCCTGGGCCGGCTTAGATCCCCTAAGCGGTTTTCCAGTACTAAGTGCACATACTTACGCAGCCATTCTTGAATCAGCAAAAGTGGGTTAAACGATCATCCGAGAAACAAAAAAAAACTGGCATGTCGGTCCGGCGGAGACTCAGATCAGCCGCACATACTCTTTTTACTGAACCATCACGATAAAAGAAAAAAATATTGAGGATTCTCTACCTTTGTCAAATAGGCCAGTCGAGAAACATACTTGTCTGCGTCTGCGTTAACCAGTTGGGCTACGTCATGGGAAAACCGGTTTTACACTATGCAAACAGTAAAGGCGCAGATCGGACTGCGCATCTGATAGCACACTCAGATAGTTTAATATCTCCTGTTATTACACAAAGGACGACAGGAAATGAGCCACCGCATGACATTTCCTCCTATTTATTATGCATGGGCGACAGGATGAGCTGAGTCTTCGGTGTGCGCAATATGGATAGCCACAGACACAAAGCTTCTCCGGGCGGACATTAAAGACTTTCATTGCATTGTGTGGATTTGCAGGCCGATATTAGTCTTCACTGAGCGCAATATGAAACTGTAGGCAATGCCTTGCGCTGGATCAAATTTTAATTAAAGCACCTTTGGAAAACAATAACGTGCGCGCAGCAATGTCGCAAAAGATCTAAAACACAAACATATTTCCGAGATGAAAAAAAAATCATTCTTTGTCTAGCCTTAGACAATGTATAAAAGAATAGTTCCAGTTTTATATTAATTTTACTAGCACATGAATTTCTATACAAATTGTAAGTGCAAAATGAAAACGACTATACAAACGCAGAATATGCATGGCTATATAAATCAAATAATATTCGTCAATTTTAAAGTTACCATTTGATTTCGTAAATTGATCGATTTCACATTGCCCAGTCCTATACAAACAGGTAGAGTCCTTTACGAGTAGGTAAGTCGATCGGCCTAACGCCATACTGGAAAATACATGTAAATGTTTATCTGTCAGCGGTCAACGGGGAAATAACTGCGATTAAGGATTCGGCGAATTTTACGGAACTGACACGCTTACGTATAGCTCACATAAAGTCTTAAACCGATTTTTTTTCCGAAAAAAAAATACGATTCCAAAGTGCCTGAAGCAACTGCTTACATAAGGGTCTGGATGGGGTTAAATGGTTTGCGTTTTTTAGGATTAGGGATTAAAGGCCCTTTTTAGGTGATTAGCGATTTTTGGGCATAAAATCAAACAATTAAGCTAATAAACTCTGAAATACACATGTATAATCATTTTTGTGGAAATGGCTTTATCGCTTATTGCTTAAAGGGCTAGAAGTTAACAATTAGCGATTTTTGGTTCCCATAATCCAGACCCTCCTGCACTAACAGGGCTTCACTAACGGTGGACATTGCAAGATCACTGTATAGTGTCACCCGAACATGGTTAACAGAGATATTCAAGGTTTTGTACTCGGAACACCGCTCGGCCAGTTCCGTGATTCACGAAATTGGCCGAGCGGTGTTCCGATTGAGCGTTGGGGTTACACTAAGTGGCGTTGAATGACTCGTATGATATCAGTGAACTTTTTCCTTCGTTGCGTATATCGCTTGAACTGATACAATGCCGGTAGTATCGAGCTGTTCCATATAAACATCTACAAAGCCATGTCTTTTCAAAGAATCCATGTAGATGTCATGATCAATGTTCCCATACTTTATGTACCCGAATTTCTTCACGAACTTGAGTCCCTCGCCATTGAAAGTGGTAACCATGAGGGCTCCAGGTTTCATTACACGATAAAGCTCTTTCACCGCAAGATCCATATCGGGCCAGTAGATATGGCAGTTGGCGTGAAACACCCGGTCAAATGTGTTGTTTTCATAAGGCATATCAGTCACTGAACAGACGTGCAGGTTGATTTTCCCGATGTCAACTTCTTGTTTTCTCTCACCGTCAAGCCTGAGCCTGGTACTGGCCAATTTGTGCATTTCGGGCGAAAAATCGACCCCGTGGAGTGTGCCAAGTCCATCTAAAATGTAAGACATAAGAGCTCTTAAACAAGTGGCCACTGGATAGGAAATTTATAAAGCTTGTCGAAGCCCAGTGAGCGACTGACGTCGAAATAACGTCGTTCTGACTTTGATGCGACGTCATGTGCCTGCTGGGAAACTTATCAGAAGGCCACGAGTTTAAGATTCTGATTATCATATAACAATTTTCAGGGATTGTTGACTACTTTCTTTTAATATATACATATCAATGACATGCTTATTTCATGATGGTTAAGGAGGGTCTGGATGAGGGGATCAGGAAATTTCTAATCAGTAAAAAATTATACCAGTTTTCTCTTTCTTTAAGATTTTTGCTTATTCTTTAAAAATAATTCATTGTTCTTTAAAACGTCGATTTTTTAACTTTAAGGCTTATTCTTTATATATATATAAAAACAGGCCTATTCTTTATGTTTTACTTACTCATTTATCAGTTTTCTTTATTTTTTTTTCTGTTATTCATTAAATTTTCATATTTTTCTTTATTCTATAAGCCCTCATTTTTAGCTCGCCTGAACGAAGTTCAGGAAGAGCTATTGTACTACCCCCGGCGTCGGCGTTTGAAAAATGTTTAAGTTTTACGTTAATTTTTTTAGGTGATGGGCAAGGCGCTGTCAGGCGAGCTATCCTGTCCCACTGACAGGTCTTGTTTTCTAACCAGTATTTTTTGCTATTTTCTCTAATCAGTATAAGTGGCCATTATTCTCTTAACAATAAACCCCATCCAGACCCTCGTTAAGTGGGAAATTGTATGTTATGCAAACGAAAGAATTATGGAGTTAAAGGGTCGAAAAATATGTAAACAAAGATAAAATATGTAAACAAAGATGTTGATTTGTTTTGCTTAAGGGCGGAAAATCGGGCAGCTTGGTTTGTTTTGTTTCATTAACGAAATCGGACAGCATGCCCGATTTCCGCAGTTAAGCGAAACAAACTGAAAAGAAGCCTATACGATTTTCTTTCTTTGAGTAACAGGAAATATATGGACCTGAATCGCTCACCTGACTGGTCATTTAGGTTCTGGAGAATATTTTAAAGGAAATCTATACTATATGGGCATGATGGATGTCTTGGTCATGCGACCACAACCATCGAAACTTTCTTTTCACCAACTCATAGAGGGTCCATATGACAACTTGGTTCAATCGGCTTCCGGTTGAAGATGTCTGAAGCTTTAGAAATATAAGTAGTGGATTTGGTCAAAGATCAAATGATTACTTTGACCCGTCGTACAAAAAGCTTCATGTACTTATTTAGTATTCCAATATCTTCTATAATTTCCATGAAATTTCTATAATTTCCATGAAATTATTATGGCACTTTCCCCATATGCAAGCACTGGTAGCAATTTTGATCATGCCATAAAAAGGCCGAGGTCAACCCAAAGTCATTATTTAATTAAATTTGTAGTACTTGAGTACCCGATGCTACAAAACAAGTTCACGGTCATAGGTCCACTGATTCTTGAAAATGAGATTTTCAAAGGTTCTAACCATATATGGGTACGGCGGCCATGTTAGTTAAGCCACCAAAACCGTTTCATATGACATACGAGGGGCGTTCGAAAGGTTTTGCAACGACGTAATTTCTTGGTACAGAACTACTGATAGCAAAAACACATAAAGCTACGTTATGTCTACAGAAGTTTGCAAACGCGGTTTATTTTTCTTAAAGGGCGCATTTTTAACTTCTTTGAAAGAGGTTTACTCTACATGTACTGAAGAATTTTACTTTAGTAGGCCGTAATTTATATATGAGCCGTCTTTGAATTTTCTTCAAACTTTTCTGCTTAAAGACAATGCTCAGACAATACTGTCCTGTAAATACCGCAAAAATTATATTTAATCTAAGTTCCATATGACTGGGGCCTAATAAAATGCATTGCAAGTCAATAAGGAAAAGTGCTTTTGTAAATTGTTCGGGTATCGTTGTAAAGATCAAATGTAGTGCTTTCAGTACATGCATAGCATTTGTACCCAGCATACCTCCAAACATAGTTATGAGGCCATTTGCAAATCTTTTCGAAAACCCCTCGTATTTTCATTCCCTTAGACTTTTGAATGCTCCATATGAAAATGTGATTCAAACTGCCGTTACCGCGTTTGCGTAGATGCTTAAACAAGAGGGCCATGAGGCCCTGAATCGCTAACCTGAGCAACTGGCAAAGTGGCTTTTTTACGTTTGAAATTATCAAAATATGAGTCTTGAGTCAGAAGTCAAAGAATGACCCTGACCTCTTGTACTCATATATCTTAATGTACTCATTAAGTCAATCATATATACCATTTTAGGCCAAAATCTTCAAAACTTTCCGTGAAATCTTATGTTCTAGCATTTTTCAAATTTGACTATGCCGCAAAAAGTCAAGGTAAACCCAAGGTCATCATTTGAACAGTCTTGGTAGTACTCTGGTACTCTATGCTTCTTTACAAGTTTCAAGGCCATATGTGTATTGTTCTGTAGAAGAAAAATATTAAAGGTTTATACCATAAATGGGTATGGCGGCCATGTTGGTCATGTTACCTAGACGATTTGAACAATTTTTTGTTCAATCAGCTCCTGGAGGCTCAATATGAAATGTGTTTACAATTGGCCCTCTGGCTTTTGAGGAAATGTTTGAAAATGTCAAAATATGACAGATCTGGGTCAAAGGTCAAAGAATGATCTTGACCTCTTGTACACATAATTCTTCATGGCCTCATTAAGACGACGGTATATACCATTTTTTAGACCTAAATCTTCAAAACTTCCTATGAAATCTTATGTTTTATCATTTTCCCATATTTGACCCCGCCCCGTCAAATGGTCATGGTCAACCCAAGGTCATCATTTTGAACAACCTCGATAGTACTGGCGTACCCAATGCTACATACCAAGGTTCAAGGCCATCGGTCAATTGGTTCTGGACAGGAAGATTTTATAAGGTTTTTACCATATATGGGCATGGCGGCCATGTTGGTCATGTGACCTTAGCTGTTAGAAAATTGTTTCATTCCCTCAACTCCTGGAGGCTCTATATGAAATTTGGTTACAACTGACCCTGTGGATTTTTAGGAGATTGTCTGAAATTGTCAAAATATGGGGGTTCTGGGTCAAAGGTCAAAGAATGACCTTGACTTCTTGTACTCACAAATCTCGATGTACTCATTAAGATGACTGTATATACCAATTTTTAAGCCTTAATCTGCAAAAGTTTCCATGAAATCTTACGTTCTAGCATTTTTCCATATTTGACCTTGCTGTAAAAAGGGTCAAGGTCAACCCAAGGTCATGATTTGAACAATCTTGATAACATCAGCCTATTGGTTCTTGATGAGAAGATTTTTTAAAGGTTTTTACCATATATGGGCATGACAGCCATGTTGGTCATGTGAACTTGACCGTTAGAAATTGTTTTCGTTCCCTCAACCCCTGAATGCTCTTTATGAAATTTGGTTTCAATTTGCCCAGTTGCTTTTAAGGAAATTGATTGGAATTCTCAAAATATGAGAGTTCTTGGTCAAAAGTCAAACAATGAGCTTGTCCTCTTGTACTCATAAATCTTCATTTACTCAAATTGATGACTGTAGATACCAATTTTTAGCCCAAACTCTTCAACAGTGTCCAAGGTATATTATGTTCATTTTGCCATATAAAATCACAAGGAAGCAAATTTGACATTCCTGTATAAAAGGTCAAGGTCAACCCAAAGTCATAATTTGAAAAATCTTGGTAGTACTCGCGTACCCGATGTTACATACCAAGTTTCAAGGCCATCGGCCTATTTGTTCTGGAGAAGAAGATTTATTTAGTTTTTACCATATATGGGCGTGGCGGCGATGTTGGTCATATGACCAAGACCGTTTTTATAACTTTTCGTTCCTCAGACTCAAGGAGGCTGCATATGAATTTTGGATACAATCGGCTCAGGGGTTTCAGAGGAGAAGTCGTTTGAAATTGTGGACGGATGGACGGACGGACAGACGACGGACGCCAGAGCCTTACCATCATATAAGCGCCCTGGAGCCGCTAGCTCAGGTGAGCTAAAAAAAAAGTATTGAAAGATAAAAGATCTTGATCAAAGGTCAAAGAACGACATTGACCGCTATTACTCACAGGCCTTCATACTTATTCAGTTGACTGTTGGTATCAAATTTTATACTGGGGTTCACCAATATTACCATATATTTTTTTTTTACTTTTTTATAAATGGAATGAATTCGTGTCTTCTGCTGTCAAACTGAGGAAAGGGAAACACTTTGATGAGTAGGTAATAGAGTATTGCCGCATTGGAAATGACGATATCTCCCGTTATGGGGCCCAATTAGACATTTGTAGAAAAAGAAACATTGGGAAACGCAAAAATACGACAACTGATATTTGCTGCTGATAAACCACCCGAAGAACGCATCAGTAAGAGGACACACTCAGTAAGAGGGTACACTATAGCTCTAGTTTAACGTTGCTGGTGTCAACACTCCTCAGTGTGCCCACAGTATTAGGTCGCAGGTGATAAATATGACTTAGTCTCCCGACGTATTGATGCTTTGCATCAATGTTTTTTAGCTCACCTGAGCCTGCGGCTCCGGGGGAGCTTAAAGGATGGTAAGGCTCCGGCGTCCGTCGTCCGTCCGTCCGTCGTCCGTCCGTCCGTCCACAATTTCAAACGACTTTTCCTCTGAAACCGCTGGGCAAGTTGAAACTAAATTTCATATGTAGCCTCCAGGGGACTAAGGAACGAAAAGTTTTTTTCAAACGGTCCTGGTCGCATGACCAACATGGCCGCAACGCCCATATATGGTAAAAACCTAGAAAAATCTTCTTCTCCAGAACCAATAGGACGATGGCCTTGAAACGTGGTATGTAGCATCGGGTACACGAGTACTACCAAGATTATTCAAATTATGACCTTGGGTTGACCTTGACCTTTTTATGGTAAGGTGAAATTTGCATTCTGTAGCTTTTAAACGGGAAAATGCTAGAACATAAGATTTCTTGGAAACTGATGAAGATTTTGACCTGAAAATTGGTATATACAGTCATCTGAATGAGTACATGAAAATTTATGCGTACAAGAGGTCAAGGTCATTGTTTGACCTTTGACCCTTGTCTCTCATATTTTGACAATTTCACACATCTCTTCAAAAGCCACAGGGCCAATTGTAACCAAATTTCATACAGAGCCTCTGGGGGCAGGAGAACGAAAATTTGTGTAAACGGACTTGGTCACATGACCAACTTGGCCGCCATGCCCATATATGGTAAAAACCTTACAAAATCTTCCTCTCCAGAACCAACAGGCCAAAGGCCTTGAAACTTGGTATGTAGCATCAGGTACCCAAGTACTACCAAGATTATACAAATTATGACCTTGGGTTGACCTTGACCTATTTTACAGTATGGTCAAATTTGCTTTCTCTAGCCTTTATATGGGAAAAATGCCAGAACATAAGATTTCTTGGAAACTGTTGAAGATTTTGACCTGAAAATTGGTATATACGGTCACCTTAATGAAAACATGAAAATTAATGCGTACAAGAGGTCAAGGTCATTGTTTGACCCTGGTCTTTCATATTTTGACAATTTCACACATCTCCTCAAAAGCAACTAATCCAATTGTAACCAAATTTCATTTGGAGCCTCAAGGGGCTGAGGGAACGAAAATTTGTTCAAACGGTCCTAGTCACATGATCAACATGGCTGCCACGCCCATATATAGTAAAAATCTAGAAAAATCTTCTTCTCCAGAACCAATAGGCCAATGGCCTTGAAACTTGGTATGTAGCATCAAGTACGCGAGTACTACCAAGATTGTTCAAATTATAACCTTGTGTTGACCTTGACCTTTTTTACGGTAAGGTCAAATTTGCTTTTTGTAGCTTTTATATGGGAAAATGCTAGAACATAAGATTTCTTGGAAACTGTTGAAGATTTAGACCTGAAAATTGGCATATACAGTCATCTGAATGAGTACATGAAAATTTGTATGTACAAGAGGTCAAGGTCATTCTTTGACCTTAGACCTTGGTCTCTCATATTGTGACAATTTCCCACATCTGCTCAAAAGCCACTGGGCCAATTGTAACCAAATTTCATACAGAGCCTCTTGGGGCTGAGGGATCTAAAATTTGTTTCACAGTCTTGGTCACATGACCAACGTGGCCACCACTCCAATATATGGCAAAAACCTTTACAAATCCCCTTCTCAAGAACCAAGTGATCGATGGCTTTGAAACTTGTTATATAGCATCAGGTACTTGAGTACTATCAAGATTGTTCAAATGATGACCTTTGGCTGACCTTGAACTTTTTAAGGCAAGGTCAAGTATGGGAAAATGGTAGAACATAATAGTTCATGGCTAGTTTAGAAGATTTTGGCCTAAAAATTGGTATATACAGTCGTCTTAGTTAGAACATGCAAGATTCGCGGGTACAAGAGGTCAAGGTCATCCTTTGACCTCAGACCCATGTCTCTCATATTTTGACGATTTAAGACGTTTCCTCAAAAGCCACAGGGCTAATTGTAACCAAATATCATACACAGCCTCCAGGGGCTGATGGAACGAAAATTCATCAAGCGGTATATGTCACATGACCTTTATGGCCACCATACTCAGGTGAGCGATTCAGGGCCTCATGGCCCTCTTGGGTTTTTTTTGCCTTGTAAGTGTATCATATGGACTTAAATAAAAACATACTGTTCTTCATAATTACACAAACTTGCTTAGATACATTAGAAGATACTAAGCGGATAACGAAAGTAAATTACTACCTTCAATTTTTTTAAATGCTGCCTCTAGACCAACGCCAGGTCCGTATCCCACCTCCAGTACGGTGTGATCTTGATCGATGTCAGAAACTTTTACAGCGTTTTCTATGACAGTGTCATGAAAATTCTCAAGATACACCTGAAAGGAAAGACGTAACCAAGTGGGCACATAACGTCGAAATGGCGTCGTACTGACGTCGATGCGACGTCATTACGTCCCTTATCGACGTCAATATGACGTCATTTCAACGTCGCGTGCCTGCTGGGAAGCTTTGTCACTGAGCAATAATGGAAAGCAGTTGTTTCTTTGTCAACAAATCTGACGCAAATCAGCCCAGCAGGCACATGACGTTGAAATGACGTCGTACTGACGTCGATGTGACGTAATGACTGAAAACATTGAATCAACCATTATCCCAGCGGGCACATGACGTCGAAATGACGTCGTACCGACGTCGATGCGACGTCAGTACGACGTCATTTCAACGTGATGTGCCTGCTGGGATACTTCTAAGATAGCACTATTCGGGTGTGGCTTGCACTGCATAAAACTTCTGGCAAACATGCACTTGTCAAGTATTATCTAAATTCATCCAAGAATTATGAAACAGAATGCCATTAGAAAACTTTGACCCAGTCAAATTTCTTTAAACATGACCTTGAACTAATGGTCAGTGAGAGGGGTGGGTGCTGTACTCATTAAAACTGTAGACATATCTAACAACATCTTATAAGTAGCAACAGAATCCATCTCGGCAAAGTAAAATTATGTCTTTAGAAAAGTTTGACCAATTGATAAAATTCTAAATCAATGACCTTGACTTTATGGCGCTGGGTAACTTTCAGTGCCGGGGAGTCCTGCTTATTTGGATAAAGGCAAACTGTGCTTGCAGTATTTGCGGATTGTGGTTATTTGGACATTTTTCTTTCCCCTATCATCTCTCTCTCTCTCTCTCTCTCTCTCTCTCTCTCTCTCTCTCTCTCAGACGGCTCGACTCAGACTGAAATACTGGCTCAAAGAGCCGTTATATTCAAGACAACCAACCAACTACCCAGTGGGGTCGGAGTAGTATTCTATACGCGACAATTTCAAGTCGAGGAGTATGAAGTATTAGCTCAATATTTAAGATACGAAGGCCAGGCCCGGAGGTTATAAAACTTGAGTTGGCCCTACATTCTCAAACTCAAAATAAAGCACACTTATTGGCTGCTTCCGAGCCGGAAGCAGCCAATAAGTGTGCTTTATTTTGAGTTTTAGATTATACTCAAGTTTTATAACCTCGAGACCAGATAAACGTGTAGCATGTACGATAATAAGAACTTACCTTTACCATCCAGCCGCCAAATCCACCCCCGGGTTTCTTCAGGTGTATAGACCATGTCTCAGCCCATCTAGACCAAAGTCCGCCCATTATTCAGGACAAAATCTCGTCAGTACAAATTTCGTATCGTTCTTGATATATGGTCTTAGATCCTCCAAACACGACGCAGAGATGAATTGAGCCGCGACGCGTGAAAACCAACAATGTGGTTGTGCGCCCGGTGCAGACTCAGATCAGCCTTGGTATCAAACCAGTCCAATCAGACGCTTTGCTAAGCGTTCAAAGCGTAGCTAAGAGTCTAAGCTACCTCCATGCGGACAGCGAAGACTCTGATCAGACTGGGCGGATGCCCAGGCTGATCTGAGTCTGCGCTGGGCGCACAACCACATTGTTGGTTTTGTCATGTCACGGCTCATTTTTCCAAAACTGCTGAACAGTTGCTTGTTTTTTAACACGGTCAAGTACGACATGCCTTCGGCATAAAACTTTTATTCAGCCATATACCAGTAAGCAGTGATAATAAAACATTGGGTAATAACAAACATAGTTATACTAATACTGTGCAAACTATATTTCGCAATTTTTTAGATTTTTATATTAGTTTTCATTACCCGGGATGAAATATGGAACAAAACTAAATTCTATAGGAAAGACCACTTTTTTTTACACCAGGCCCGGAGGTGATAAAACTTGAGTACATTCTCAAACTCAAAATAACGCACACTGATTGGCTGCTTCCGAATGCTCCGAAGCAGCCAATCAGTGTGCGTTATTCGCTCGGAAGCAGCCAATCAGTGTGCGTTATTTTGAGTTTGAGCATTCTCAAACTCAAAATAACGCACACTGATTGGCTGATTCGCTCGGAAGCAGCCGCTTCCGAACGAATGCTCGGAAGCAGCCAATCAGTGTGCGTTATTCGCTCGGAAGCAGCCAATCAGTGTGCGTTATTTTGAGTTTGAGATTCGCTCGGAAGCAGCCAATCAGTGTGCGTTATTTTGAGTTTGAGATTATACTCAAGTTTTATAACCTTGGACATCAGATGCAATAAAAATACAGGAACTGCCGCTTCACTTCGGTACACGGAATAAGCTTAGAACATTGAAGGGTTTAAACGCCCTATTGCTCTTTAAACATGAAAAATTTTATGAGGTATCCCTGCTACTCTCATCATAGTTTCGTCATTGTATATGACCACGATCAGCTAACTTTAAACAAGTAAAACATCATTGAGACTTACATAAAACAAGAGGGCCAAGTGGCCCTGGATCGCTCACCTGAGCAAAAAGGTTAAAGGTCAAACTAGGGTCATAATTTGAACAAACCTGATAGTTTGCAACCATTTCCAGATGGTTCTGAAGAAGAAGATTTTCGAATGTTTTTCTATGTATTGCTATGGTTCAAACCCTGGAGCCCCTGGGGCAGGGTCATTTTGGACCCTGGGGCCATCATTTGAATAATCTTGGTAAAGGACCACTAGGCAATGCTAAAAGCTAAATTTCAAGCCTCTGAGCCAAGTGGTTCTGAAGCAGAAGATTTCTGAATATTTTTCTATGTATTTCTATCGTTCAAACCCAGGACCCCCTGGGGCGGGGCCATTCTTAACCCTGGCACCATCATTTGAACAAACTTGGTGAGGGACCACTAGGCAATGCATCATACAAAATTTCAAGCATCTGCACTAAGGGGTTCTGGAGAAGAAGGTTTTTAAGTACATTTTAATTTCGAACCCAAGACTGCCTGCCCCAGGGCCATTTTGGATCCCAGGGCCACCATTTACACAAACTTTGTAGGAGTCCACCAGGCAATGCATCATACCAAATTTCAAGCATCTGAGCCAAGTGGTTCTGAAGAAGAAGATTTTTCAATAGTTTCCTATGTATTTCAATGGCTCAAACTCAGGACTCCCTGCCGCAGAGCCCTTTTGGACCATGGGGCCATGTTTTGAACAAACTTGATAAAGGACAACAAGGCAATGCATCATGCCAATCTTCAAGCATCTGAGCCAAGTGGTTCTGAAGAAGAAGATTTTTAAATATTTTTCTATGTAGTTCTATGGTTCAAACCCAGGACCCCCTGGAGCGGAGCCATTTTAGACCCTGGGGTCATCATTTGAACAAACTTGGTAAAGGACAACTAGGTAATGCTACATGCCAAATTTCAAGCATATGAACCTTGCAGTTCTGAAGTAGAAGATTTTTTAATATTTTTCTATGTATTTCTATGGTTCAAACCTGGGACTCCCTGCCCCGGAACCATTTTGGACCCTGGGGCACCCATTTGAACAAACTTCGTAGAGGACCACTAGGCAATGTTACATACCAAATTTCAAGCATCTGAGGCAAGCAGTTCTGGTGAAAAAGATATTTAAGTATTTTTTAGTTTCGAACCCAAGACCCCCTGCCCCAGGGCCATTTTGGACCCTGGGGCCACCATTTGAACAAACAAGGTAGAGGACCACTAGGAAATTCTACCAGCCAAATTTCAAGCATCTGAGCGAAGCAAATCAGGAGAAGAACATTTTTAAGTATTTTTTAGTTTCAAACCCAAGACCCCCTGCCCCAGGGCCATTTTGGACCCTGGGGCCACCATTTGAACAAACTTGGTAGAGGACCACTAGGCAATGCTACATACCAAATTTCAAGCATCTGAGCCAAGCAGTTCTGGAGAAGAAGATTTTTAAGTAATTTTTAGTTTCGAACCCAAGACCCCCTGCCCTAGGGCCATTTTGGACCCTAGGGCCACCATTTGAACAAACTTGGTAGAGGACCACTAGGCAATGCTACATACCAAATTTCAAGCATCTGAGCCAAGCAGTTCTGGAGAAGAAGATTTTTAAGTATTTTTTTAGTTTCGAACCCAAGACCACCTGCCCCTGGGCCATTTTGGACCCTGGGGCCACCATTTGAACAAACTTGGTAGAGGACCACTAGACAATGCTTCATACCAAATATCAAAGCCCTAGGCCTAGCGGTTTCAGAGATGTCATTTAAAGCAAATTGTTGACGACGGACGACGGACGACGCACGACGCACAACGGACGACGGACACTGGGTGATCACAATAGCTCACCCTGAGCCTATGGCTCAGATAGGCTCAGGTGAGCTAAAAAGGTTTGAAACTGATTTGGATCATATAAGTTGGCTACTCAAATGACCTACTTTCGATTTCATGCCCTTGAATAAAATGGTAAAAATACAACGTACAAGGGTTGGCCTCGTTCAATGCCGCACTTTTGTTTATATTGCATTACTCAACGGAAAACCAGAAAAAGAAAAACATATTTTGTTGAGAGATTAGTAGTTTTTGAAAACCTGATTTCCAGACTTTTGGCAGTCATATGGATCAATTTATGCACATCAACTTACATTTTATCAACAAAGGTAGAAGTGTATAGACGTTTTACCACTGATAGGACTATTGATAGTTTTACGACCTAAGTTTTTGTCATTATTAAGTTATGATCAGTTATGTAATCCTTATGTAATCCAACAAACAGTCTTCTCTGACTAAACTGTCTGTCCTATCAGCCCATTTGGGAGGCTCAAAATGGGGGAAATCAATAACGCAGATTTCTTGATTTAATCGCAGGCGTAAGTATGTATGCCAGCGACAAATTCTGTTGTTTTAGCAACAAAAGAGAAAATCTATACGCAGAAGAGCTTCTAGAAACAAAAACGAACAAAATTATCCCCGAAGCGGCGACCATTCGGGTCAAGTTTTAAAACTAAAATAGCTGACAACGCCTAGATATTATGCAATTGTCTGGTACGTACAGGAATAAACACAACGCCACAACAATCGAAGTATAAAACATGGATAGTCTCGCTGTGTTGCAGCTTGTGAAACCGTGAAACTGCATTAGAACTGAATCAATGTTTGGTGGATTGTTGGTTGTAATGGATTCAATGGTCTCCAGAGACGCACATTCGTCCCTACCAGGGAGATGGGAAATGGAGTTTAAGATTGTACGGGAAAAGAAACAAAAAAGGAATACAGCACCTGCTCCAAGCGCAGCAGGCTATTAACGCACCTGCTGCAAGCGCAGCAGGCTCTTTATCTTATCGGTTGGGCAATGTTCACGGCACCTACGTCAAAAGAACAAAGACAAACAGGGACAAAAAGAGACGTCCCGCACCTACTGTAAGCACAGCAGGCACTTATCAGTCTAAGGCAATATCGAAAGGACACCGCATATGCAGCAAATCGACCATCCCCTGGAAGGTACACTGGAGGTGAACGGTCCTATGGGGCAGTGTTTCAGCCGATTTCGGACCGTTTCACAGAGAGAGTGAGAAAAAAGTAAAACAGGATAGAAAAAAAGAGTTAATCTAAGGAACCGTATGCCGCACCTAGAAGTACAGCAGGCCTTTGTGTGGCATTACCAACTGTTGACAGTTTCACGGTGTCTTCGCTGCTCCCTACCATCACTTCAGGGACGGTACTAGAACGACTACAAGTCAGTCTCCCCCATGCACTGATACAATCATTTTTTTCAGTCCAAGTCACCCTTGTTGATACCATGAGGTGTATGTTATTCAGTCGTCAGATCCAGTAGCTTTCACGGGCTTTTCTGGTATCATCCGACCACTGAGCATCAGGCTGTCGTCCGAAACACTACAGTAGAAATTTTCCATACAGTTTGGCCCTCCGTATCAGGCGAATATGCTCAAATCTTGATACACATGAGTCTAGGGCAGCTGTGTCGTCAGGTCTGCTTCGAAGAAAAGATAACAGCACTCTAGCAATTGTTATAGCGACATCGAGAGCTAGATGACAGAGAAAAGAAGACCTTCTTCGCTACAAGCCAGAGCCAGAACCTTGACATCAAGCACATTGATGCCCTTTGTGTTGACATATCATCCAGAGCTACCTTAACTCTTTCGGCGCCAAATTTTTCAGACGACAAATTTTCGTCTGCTCAAATCATCAGACGACAGATTTGTAATTGGAAATTTTAACAATCTAAAGACATTTTTCATAAAATCAGGCTTTTTAAGTTCATATTTGAATGGCAAACAGTGTAGATCCTGATCAGACGGCTCTTTTAAGAGCCGGCTGATCTGGATATACGCTGTTTGCAAAGTCGCATTTTTGCGACTTTGGCACCGAAAGAGTTAAGTACGAGTAAATGAGATTGTCAACAAACACTGGCCGTTCATCGAGTCTTCAGAAAGGGGTGAATAAGAGTTGTCTTCATAAGCCGATACGGGCCAAAAAGTCTAAGGGATATTCTTGTTCGCCCAAAGCTCAACTCAGACCCGAGTGATGATCTGGGGCAAAGGGGAGTCAAAGCCTGTTGGTAACTAACGTGCTTTACTTGTAAACTGAGGACACCAACCCATATAGCCAAATCACCACCAGGAACATCAGTAAAACTTGAGAAACAGACAACTTGCAAATCTGCAAATGCCATCTGCCTAATCACTTGTACTCAGTGTGGCAAACAGTACGTAGGCGAAACTAAACCACCGGTCTAATTAGCGCATGAACGGCCACCGCACTGACTCGACGAATCAAAGATTTCAGAGGACACCTGTTGCCGAGCACTTCCACTTACCAGTCTGGGGACTTATGGATTTCCATCACGCATATTTGTGATGGTCAGCCATAATTCTTCCATTTTTCAGTCCAACTCGCTAAAATGGCAAATTAACTTACTGGCAGTGTTCAGTCTGACCTGTCTACACTTAAAATTATTATTTGGTCCAGCCCTTAACTATTCTCAGTATTAACAGTCTTATTTTGGTTATGTCTGCAGAATTATGGTCAAAATTAGGCAAATTTGCTGTGCATTTGACTTGTTTTATTTCGAAGAAAAATAGATATTTACTTTCTATTTTTTATAAAGTGTTACGATCAAAATTGTCTACAATGCTTGCTTTTATGTAACAGATGTTAACTGTACGAGGTACTCAAGGTTTTGCACCAGTTACTCGACAGAAAAGTACTTGGGTGTTTTTGCCTTTGTTATAATCAGCCATAACACCAGAAGAAACCAACGTTATGGTTTTCCATCACGTTTCATCCTTCGGACATGTAGTGACATCTTGTGGTAAAAATTTCAGTAATTATGTTATGGTAAGCCATCATGTCAGTTTATTTAAAATGCATGGGTAACCATCACAAATATGCGTTATGGAAATCCATAAGTCCCCAGACTGCTTACATGACTCTAACAGCCTTGTCTCCCTTTTGCTGCATCGAACATGATGCTCAGTGACCGGATGATACCAGAAAAGCCCGTGAGAACTACTGGATCTGACACATGAATAACATACACCCTCGTGGTATCAACAAGGGTGACAAGGATTGAAAAAATGATTGTATGAGTGCATGGGAGAGAATGACTTCAATTCGTTCTCGAGTCGTCCCTGAAGTGATGGTAGGGAGCAGCGAAGATACCGTGAAACTGTCTCTCAACAGTTGATAATGCCACACAAAGGCCTGCTGTACTTGTAGGTGTGGTATGTCGTTGTTTGGATTAATTCTGCTTGTCTATCCTGGTACACTTTCTCCCCCCCCCCTCGCTGTGAAACGGTCTCAATTTGGCTGAAACACTACCTCATAGGACCATTTAACTCCGTCTACCTTCCAGGGGATAGTTGTCTGGATGCATATGCGGTGTCCTTCTGACGTTGCCTGCGGAGTAACACGTGTCTGGTGTGCTTGCAGTAGGTGCAGGACGTCTCTTTTTGTCCCTGTTTGTCTTTGTTCCTTTGACCTAGATGCCGTGAACACTGCCCAATCGATAAGATAGTCAAGAGCCTGCTGCTTTTGCAGCAGGTGCCGCGCGTGATGAGTCTGCTGTGTTTGCAGCAGGTTCGGCATTCCCTTTCTGTTTCATTCCCATACTATCTTAAACTTTATTTCCGATGAATGTGCCGTCTCTGGGGACAATTGAATCCAATACAACCAACAACCCAACAAACATTACTTCATTTTTATAATGCAGTTTCACGGTTTCAAAGAGACCTGACTGCTGTACATATCTGTGTTTATACTTTGATTGTTGCAGCGTTGTGTTTATTTCTGTATGTGCAAGACATAGACGTTGTCACCCATTTCCTTGATCTTAATCAACATTATAATGTCTTCATCTGCTTATTTTGTAAGCAATGTAAAGCAAATATTATACCTAAGACTAAAACAAATCTGCGAAGTCAATTGGTTGATGTACGGAGAGATTTTTAACGGCCGCCACACGGCATAATACCAGCAGCAGCGATTGCAAACAAACTCATAAATGATGACAACCAAGAGAAATTAAAACAATCGTAAGAACGAAGATAGATCAGACTACGTATAGTAGTGCCTCATCAGTGACCCTGTAGTGCTCTGGCAACGAAACCCAAATGGAAAGTAGAGTCCTGTCGGGTAGGTTCGTACAGCGGGTAAATTCGGACATACCATTGCAAACAGTGAAAATCCGGATGAGACGGCTCATGCATCATGAGCTGTCTCATCAGGATTTTCACTGTTTGCCCAGTTAATTTTGTATTAATTCCAAACAACTGACATATAAAGGAACAAGAGGCCCATGGGCCACAAAGCTCACCAGATCTCTAGCTCAAAATTGCTATCAAATTTGTATAGGCTCAAAATTGCTGTCAATTCGTACAGGCTAATACAAAATATACAACTACAAAGTCTCAGTCTGACAGTCTGTTGAGTTGATAACAAAATATATACTCAGTACATTTAAAAACTTAACACTTAGTTTTTCGGTAATAACTTTTAGAATTTTTAAGACAAACGATTGAAAATCGTGAGATATTTAGATTGAAATCTATCACAGTCACAGTACTAAATTTCATGGCAGTTTATTGTGTTTTCCATTAAGTTTACGTTTATTATGGAGCATGACCCCTAAAATCAAAATTCACAAGATAAAAATCGTTACGTATGGGCTTCGCTTCCTCCCATTCCTTGATTTTTTTTCATCAAATGCTGTGGAAATTTGTTCCATTTCTGGATAAATCCTTTATCAGAGCTTTTGCAATATTTGAAGATGATTCAGTGTACCCAAAAAGCGCCCTGTTTCTGTTCATTTTGGTTACTAGTCAAATGGCAGAGTTGGTTGTTCTGGCAGAATGATGTCATTTGGCGTCACAAAGGGAAAGTGGCATAAGTTATGTGTGTGAAAGTTTTCTGTCTTTCTCTTCAAGACGTTGGACACCGATATTGCAGTTGTATACCGCTCGTAAAAAGAAAAGAATCGCCAGTTTTTTGTAAAGAGCGTAAAAGTTTAAACTCCTTAAACATTTCATTTCTCCGATTTTTTTTTGCCGCTTAGCAAAGAAAAACATTCGCATGGGTCCCAGATGTGTGCTAGAGTGCATCAGCGTGTCGGAAGCACATGAGCTGTGACTAATGACAATGTGTGATCTATCTTGTCTTTGGAGTCATTCTCCTTACTGAGCCGGGCTTATTAATCTTTTTAAGGGTACCGGTCAGTAGAAAGGGCACATACTGTCTGAAAATCATGGCCAGATGGCATCTTAACAATTCCATTAGCTTTAAGTTTGAGACTCTATGAATTGGCATCTGGAGGTGAATTTTCTTTCAACGTAAATCGTGCCAAAAAGATTTGTTTGTTACAGTTTGTTTGTTACTGGTTGTTTTTCTTCAATGCTGATCTACGGATTATCCAGTAGCGTTAACCTAAAGTTTTCAAGTGTTTACATGATACGCGCACGAGCATATCTTAATTTTCATACTTGAGTGATTATCATGTGCAATACAGGTACATGCGAGGCCATTTGATGCTAAAACATAAAGATACAGTTGCCTGACATACGTTTAAATACTATTCTTGGTCCAAATATTATCCATTATGCAAAAATGAAAAACCAAAAATGTTGCGTTTTTAAATGTACTAAGTATATAACTATTTTCCATATATTGATTGCAGCAAATGCCATTTTTTAATTTTCCCCATTGCAAGTCAATGCAACCCTAAGTTGCCATAGCAACCAAAACTAACGAGCCGACTTTCCTGCCTAAGGATACTACAGATGAAATTTGGGCCTTATCAGCCCAGTGGCTTCTGAGAAGATAATTTTTTTTAAAGGATTTTTTTTCCATTTTTTTTTAATTTGGTTTCCATGGCAACCAATTAAAGGAGCAGTGGGCAAAAAAAAAAACACATAGCTAATAAGAGGCTTCTCAAGGAACAATCTATAAAAGTTTTGTCAACAGATATGCAATGGCTTGGCAGTAAATGCCATTTTTCAATATTCCCCATTATAAGTCAATGCAACTCTAAGTTGCTATAGCAACCAAACTAAAGGGCCGATTTTCATAAAAAACATAAACTTTCAACCCCCCAGCCCAAGGATGCCACAGATGAAATCTGGGCCTTATTGGCCAGGTGGCTTAAGAGAAGATAATTTTTTAAATATTTTTTCCATTTTTTTTTACATTTCGGTTTCCATGGCAACCAATAAAAGGAGCAGTGGGCCAAAAAAACATATAGCTAATAGAAGACATCTCAAGGAACATTTCTATAAAAATTTTATCAACATGTCCACAATGGTTATGCAGAAAATGCCATTTCTCAATTTTCCCCATTATAAGTCAATGGGAACCCTAAGTTGCCATAGCAACCAAACTAAAGGGCCCATGATCATAAAAAACACAAACTTTCAATCCCCAACCCCAAGGATGCCACAGATGAAATATGGGCCCAATCGGCCCAGTGGCTTCAGAGGAGATAATTTTTTAAGTATTTTTTCCATTTTTTTTGAATTTCGGTTTCCATGGCAACCAATAAAAAGAGCAGTGGACCAAAAAAACATATAGCTGATAGAAGACATCTCAAGGAATATTTCTATAAAAGTTTTATCAACATATCTGCAATGGCTTGGCAGAAAATGCCATTTTTCAATTTTCCCCATTATAAGTCAATGGGAACTCTAAGTTGCCATAGCAACCAAACTAAAAGGCCAATTTTCATAAAAAACACAAACTTTCAATCCCCCATCCCAAGGATGCCACAGATGAAATTTGGGCCCAATCGGCCTAGTGGCTTCAGAGGAGATGTCGTTTAAAAGTGTTGACGGACGACGACATACGACGACGACATACGACGACAGACGACGACGACGGACCACTGCCTATCCTATAAGCTCCCCCGGAGCCTTCGGCTCTGGTGAGCTAAAAATGTCACTGTCCGAATTTACCCAACTTTCCTATATACTGTCTTTTGTGAATTTCAAATACGCAGTCCATTCAAAGACTAGTAAAGTAGGTACCGAAAAGGGGTCCAAATAATAAACAGGAGGACCATGAGGTCCTGATCGCTCCCCTGAACCCTGAGAGTTTAATGTGATTTGAACTTTTTGGACATTTGTTTCACCATGCATTTACCGATCTTTTGTAGACATACGGTAACAGTGTCAAAATGGTGGTTAGCAATGCAACTAGGCCTGGTCGTTTCTGAGAGACAACTTACTTTGAAATATTCCACCCAAGTAATCATTGGCCAAAGTCACCAAACGACCTTGACCTCTTGAACTCAAAACTTTCCATATCACAGACACAATAGCAACAGAAAAGTACAATTTTTCAGATTTTCCAATTCAAAAGCCTACGGAAATAAATTTGATCTTACCGTCAAACAAGTCAAGGTCAACCCAGGATCTTCATTTAAAAAAATCTTTGTAGTACTGTATTCCCAATTGCTGCATACCAAGTTCCAAGGCAACCGGTCCAGTGGTTCTGAAGATGTTTTTAAGTTTTTTACCATATATGGGCATAGCGGCCATCTCTGTCAAATGACTGACCAAATATATAAATTTTCTCCGCCCCCCTCCCCCCCCCCCCCCCCCCCCCTCCCCCTTTGCCTGAAGGCTGCATATGAAATTTAACAGAAATTGGCTCTGTAGTTTCAGAGGAGGTCCTTTGAAAATCTTGATAGATGACGGACTAGTGACCTTTGGCCAAGGTCATAAAATGACCTTGACCTCTAGAGTTTGTTGGGGGTTGAAGTAAATGCATTTCCATATCACAGAGCTTGATAGCAACAGAAAATGCATTTTTTTTTTCAGTTTTTTTCCATTCAAAAGCCTAAGGGATCACATTTGGCCTTGCGATAAACTAGGTCAAGGTCATCCTAGGTTCATCATTTATTAGGCCATGAGCCAGAAATGGTTTACCTCCCCCCCAGGGGGAATTTTATAGACCATACTTTTCTTAAAGCCCAGCATCTTAGAAGTATTTTGCAGCATGTTAGCCCTCTGACGAGTGGGGCGTTAAGCTGTAACAGTCTGTTACAAACGTTACCCATTAAAAAAATAAACATAAAATAAAAATAATCAAAAATTATAAAAAAATAGAAATCACTTTCCTATGTTTAAAGTTATAGTGGAGTCTAATAGAACAATCCAGTAGCTAAAAGTTATGATGTTTGACAGGTCACTTTAGCCCACATGGTGTCATATACGTGACATTTGTCTTTACACTCCATTAAAATTGCTATTTCTATCCAAAATACTTTCTTTTTGTAACTTACTCATTAATTATTAGACCATATCTTTGTTACTGTATTAAAGACAATTTATTGATCTTTTCAGATCTGCAAAAATTATTATCATATCTTGTATACTTTGGGAGAAATAGGATGTTTAACACAGTGCCCCCTTATAAATATTCCATATTACAATTATCACTTTCTGTATAATTCAAGTGCTTGAACTACACTGTATGAATTAAAAAACAACAGGAAAAAGTAATATTGAATATGCCAGCCTATCTAAACAGCAAGGAACAGTTCCACAATATTTGTAACGCATTTTAGCGGCCATAATGATCGATTATATACGTTACCGAGGGCTATTTTTGTTAAACTCACATAATTTGATGATAGAATCATTTTATTTTCGTTGGTAGCAGTTTCTTCATGAAGGAATCTTTAAATATAAAAGTAAAAATGCATTCTGGTTTATTTTCTATGATAAGTCATTACTAGAAGTAACGTAAATAACATTAACATTTAAAATATTTCATTATAATACCTTTAATCAGGTTTTTTCCCACTGTCACATAAAAAAAACAGTAACATAGAAAAGTCTGGGTGTTTTCATGATATACTGTGTACTTGGACCTAGCAACACTTCTCTCAGTTATTACTCTTAGGGATTCATGATGTGTGTTTTATACGTGATTAAACACAGTATACTACAAATTGTAATGTTTAGGGCATTGGCATATTCTGCACACGTAAAACAGGTTTTTTGCTGGCAACTTTGTTACTATATAAAAAATAAAAGTATTTCATAATGGTGTTGCCCAGTTTGTTTCTTTTACAATTTGTACATTTGAGTTATAAAGACAGTAACATACGTGAAATTTTGTTATATACAACTTAAAAAAAAATAAACAAAATACCACATCAGAAAAGATAAAAAAAGATAAAGCCGCAGCTAAGCTAGCATAGATTTTGCATATAGGGCTCGAATAAAATGATATACAATCCGTATGATGACATTAAAAGCTAAGCGCTTTTGACGTGTTTAGTATAAAATTATAAAATAATCAGTAATTAACAATGCAAATGTAGTACCACCTTGTTTACTGACAGGATTTGGTATAGTTTTAACGTGCACACTGAAAAACTATAAAGCAGAACAGTAAACCTGAAGTGTGAAGACTTAAGCCAAATACAGTTCTGCATCAAAGCTAATGTAGATATTTGCTGGCAGCGTATTCTTACTTTTGTAAGACTATCGTATATTTTACGTAACCAAGGGAAACAACATTGCTGAGTTACAGTTAAAACAAACTTTTGAAAATAATTAATGGTAGTGTCAATACATTGCTTTATTTAGCTTATTTATATATTTAACAATAATGTGTCAACCAGGAGTTTGGGAGAATAGTATCAGAAACATTTAATACAGAAAAGAGACACTGGCAGTTTACTAGCATACTGTAGCAATCTATAAATGCTGTGTTTAATATGATCTATATTTCTATGCTTTTGTTTCTTTCTTTTTAAAGTCTAAATACTTTCGATAATCTCTTAAAGAATCTAACTACATTCAACCATCTATTAAAGCATCTATTCACCAAAGAACATAAAGATACGTTTAGTTGGACAAAAATGTTTCAGGGACAGTGTTCCAGTAGCTCTGCACACATAATGAAATGGCAAATGAACATGACAGAATATATTAATGTTAGTCCTCGCTGTTCAGATATCTATGAGCAAATCTTAGTTGTTCTCCTTCAGAATATATTCGCCTACACTGTAGTTATGCTTTGCAGCATAATATTGAGAAAACAGAAAGGCCGAACAAGTAACGTATACAACATATTCATTGCGAGTTTATGGATTCTTCATTTCCGATATCCTAAACTAGCAAAACAGTATTTCTAAAGAGCAAATAATCAAACAATAGAAATAGTTCATACCTATACATGCCAAGGAAGGCTTAACCTAAATAACTTACTGCATTTGATCTCTGTGACCTTAAATTATCATATTGTTTACTTTTTAGCAATAAATATGGTTGAAAACTGCTTATTTATGACATCTTACTGCTTATCTTCTCATCTTTGTCCAAATTAGTTAAATACTGTTAGGGTATACAGCATTTTGGCAATATCCAAACATTAATTTTAGTTGCTTACATATTGAAAAATTGTCTGACTGAAGTTTGTATTTCGTAACACCTTTAGTCTGTGATAGTAACAAGTGGGAATAAAACCATGGGGTTTGCAAAATTACCTGACCAGTTAAATATTTGTAACAACAAAGAAAAATAGAACTCCTGAACAAGCTGATGACTGAATGATGTATGCATTATAAAGTATGTTACTTTCTATCAGCCTTAAATTTTCACATTGTTAATAGTTTGTAATGTATTTGATGGCCTGGGGCTGCATAAACAGATCATGTAGATCACAAATTAATATGTAAGTTATGATCATGGGAGCCACACATATTTGCTAATCTATGTAAAGCAGTTACTGTGCAAAGAGGCTCGTGGCTGACGATTCGACTGACAGCATAGAAAAATGGTGTTTATCCCTGTTGGGAGAGTTGGTACTGCTTTTGATTGCCTCGGCTGGCAGCCACAGTTGCATATTTGTAAGTAGGGTAATTGAATGGCTCAGCCAACAGCACAGGTAGCGAAATTGGTTTTATCCCCATCATGTCGAGAACCTAAATATTAATCAGTTGCAGCATATATCAACTCTTACTTATTTCATTCTATGCATAAAAGTAAAAAAAAAATCATCTTTATGAAGTCACTTTTAAGTGAAACTGAATTGAAGGCAAGGTCGAAATGCTTCAGCTATAACACTCTATGTGCGTCTTGCTGAGTTTTTGTGTATTTCAAAGAGCTAAAGTGCCATCTGACTACCAGTGGTAAGCTTATACTACAGCAATGAATAATTTATATTGCCCGGGAACTAAATTTTTGATAACAGATGACTCACAAATCTTATCCCCAGACATATTACAATTATGTAACGTAACATTACTGTTAGATTGATTTTTAAATATACACTATCCAATGATTTTTTTATAGTTTGAGGACATATAAAACTGGCGTTTCTTCATATTTACATTTACAACAGTGTCTACTTAAGACATTATATAGATAATATTAAAAATGAAATGCAGCTGATGTTGGCTTTCTTAGCTTTTCTTGTCATTTTGTAGGTTAAATTCTTCAAAAATAAGTTTCTGTCCATATTTAATATATCCACTGCTAACTGCTGCCTAACTTATCTAAGCTGTGCATGAATCAAAGAAGATTGATGGAGCATGTATAAACTTCAGTCCACCAATTCAGAGATTTAGTCTGGTTGTTTTTTTCCGAATTTTTGTTGTGGTTATATACGTTACATATTTATCGTGACTGCTGATGAGTTTTGTAAGACTTTAGTTGTTTTTTTTTATACTAGACTATTGAAACAGTCATATATATGACAATTACTTTTCTCTTCACTTCATTCTTACAATTTTCTCCTTATATTACATATAATTAGACACTGAAGGGGAAAAACGTCAAATACAACGTAAACTACGTTATAGGGGTTAGTCAACTTATCGTTGACAATGTCAATTACCTTGACACAGCGATTTATGTACCAGCAGACAAAACCCAACATCATTTAGGGCTAACTAACATGTGTATACCAATGTGTATTTTTCTATTATAACGTGAATATGTAAATTTGGGTAGTGTAAGTAACGTTGACGTTACACGTTAATGCCCCAACGTACAGAGGGCTAACATGTGTCATTTTGTTTCGTATATAATGTAGTTTCAGAAAATCATAGTGTCCAAAATTCCCTCGGGGGGGGGGGGGAGGGGGGTCTATTGTCAGCTCAAGGTCTATATATAATTGTAGTACTGAAGTCACAAAAGCTACTTACCAAGCTTTAATGCAATGGGCCCAGTGGTTCAGGAAGAGCAGAATTTTCAAAGTTTTTATCCTATATTGGCATGGTGGCCATCTTGGTCATATTACCTAAACCAAATATATGAATTTGCTATCTCACTTTGCCTGAAGATTGCATATGTAATTTAACTGAAATTGGCCCCTTTGTTTCAGAGGTGAAGTCCTTTGAATATCTTGACAGATCATGGACAAGTCGCCTTTGGCAAAGGTACCAAATGACCTTGACCTCTAGAGATCCAGTGGGGTCGAATTCCGCTGCATTACCATATCAAAGAGCTCTGAGCCAGTGGAAACAGAAACAAGTAGCCCAAGGGCAACGACCGCTCACCTGAGTTATAAAATGTAAGCTTCCAGCTCAGGTAAGCTAATAAACAGGCTGCAATTCTATAGGATTCGATGACCCCATGGGGTGTGGCAAGTTTGGACCCCAGGGTTTTGATTGGCAGGATTTATGTAGAGGACACCATACACTGCAACATACTAAATACATAAGCTCTTGGCCCCATTGTAAGTCTGTGGGAGCTAATGACCCCCTGGGCGTTGCCAATTTGGGCCCCAGGAGCAGGGTTGGCAGGATTTATGTAGGGGACCACTAGACATTGGTACATACTAAATATGTAAGTTCTGGGCCTCATTGTTTCAGAGAAGAAGATTTTTTAAGATTTTCCCATTGTAAGTCTATGGGAGCTAATAACCCCCGGGGCGTGGCCAATTTGGGCCCCAGGGGCATGGTTGGCAGGATTTATGTAGGGGACCACTAGACATTGGTACATACTAAATATGTAAGCTCTGGGCCTCATTGTTTCAGAGAAGAAGATTTTTTAAGATTTTCCCATTGTAAGTCTATGGGGGCTAATGACTCCCGGGGCGTGGCCAATTTGGGCCCCAGGGGCAGGGTTGGCAGGATTTATGTAGGGGACCACTAGACATTGGTACACACTAAATATGTAAGCTCTGGGCCTCATGGTTTCAGAGAAGAAGATTTTTTAAGATTTTCCCATTGTAAGTCTATGGGAGCTAATAACCCCCGGGGCATGGCCAATTTGGGTCCCAGGGGCATGGTTGGCAGGATTTATGTACGGCACCACTAGACATTGCTACATACTAAATATGTAAGCTCTGGGCCCCATGGTTTCAGAGAAGAAGATTTTTTAAGATTTTCCCATTGTAAGTCTATGGGAGCTAATGACCCCCAGGGCGTGGCCAATTTGGGCCCCAGGGGCATGGTTGGCAGGATTTATGTAGGGGACCACTAGACATTGGTACATACTTAATATGTAAGCTCTGGGCCTCATGGTTTCAGAGAAGAAGATTTTTGAAGTTTTTCCCATTATAAGTCTATGGGAGCTATATGTTGCCATGGCAACCAGAGTTCCAACCCAATCTGCCCTAAAACCTTATGCAGTCAATCCCCCACCCCAACAATGCTACACATAAAATTTGATCAAGATTGGCCTGCTGGTGTAGGAGATATTGGTGTTTAAAAGTGTGGACGACGACGCCGACGACGCCGACGACGACGGACGACGGACCATGGCTATACTATAAGCTCACCTTGACAGGTGAGCTAAAAATGCACTTTTTCAGTTTTTCCCATTCAAAAGCATAAAGACCCAAATTTGGCCTTGCCATAAAATAGTTCAAGGTCAAACTAGGGTCATCATTTATGTAAACTCTAAAGTACTTGAGTTCCAGATGCTACATACTAAGTTTCAAGGCAATGGGCCTGGTGGTTCTGGAGATTTTTTTAGGTTTTACCATATATGGGCATGGCGGCCATCTCTGTCATGTGACCTGGGCAAAATATATAAATTTTCTATCTCACTTTGCCTGAAGACTGCATATGAAAGTTAATTGATATTGACCCTATTTTTTTAGAGGAGAACTCCTTTGAAAATCTTGACAGATGATGGACAAGTGACATTTGGCCTAGGTCATAAAATGACCTTGACCTATAGAGTCCCAAAGGGGCTAAATGCCACTGCATTTTCATATCAGTTTCAGTTTTTCCCAAACAAAAGCCTAAAAGGCCAAATTTGGACTGACAGATGGTTTACAGCTACTACACAGCACAACACCAGCTGCAGCAATCAGTGCAAATAAAAGTTGTGAATGATTGCCTTCAATGGCAATGAATAAGAATCTTATTCATTGCTATTGAAGGCAATCATTCACTGGATCAGACTTCTTAGTGTCTGCCAATAAAGCCTCTTCTGTGAACCTGTAATGGTGTGGCAACAAAAGCCGTTGGAAACATACTATTTGTTTGTAAGGGGTCCAAACAAAAAAATCTGTCTGGAGTATGAGTGTAAACCAATTATCAAATACAGTCAAACCTGTCTTAAGGGGTCACCCAAGGGAACCCCAAAAATTGGCTGCTTAAGACAGGTGACCCCTTAATACAGGTTCATTTACACTGTATTTGGGTTCAAGGGACCCAGAAAAGGTGGCTGCTAAAGGCAGGTGACCCCTTAATAGAGGTGACCACATAAGCAGGTTTGACTGTATGATTTCTCAAAATATTCCCGCCGATCTCATTTTAAAGACCAAAAAAAAAGTATAAACTGCACTATGGTCGATGTACAGGGAGAATGAACTTCGTTTTACTATTAACCAGGATATCACAAATCAAATTTGTGATATCATTATTGCGAAAATGTACTATCAAATAATTTTGTGATATCACTCATTCTTGTGTGATATCAATAAATCAAAGATCAATTAAGTGATATCACTAAATAAGAATGAATTAGTAATATCCCAAAAAGAAATTAGTGATATCCCAAAAACAAATTTGTGATATCATAAAGTCAATTTCGTGATATCACTGAATAGATTTTGGCATTTAAAGAAAACAAGGATGTGCTTCTGAGAAAATATTTTCCATAGTAAAATTACATGTATGGCATATAATAATTGCATTGCTTCTAAAAACTGATTTTTACCATTATCATTATATAAAACAATTATCATGTACAGTCTTTTTAAAACCAACAGACAATCACCTTTTTAATATTATCAGGGCTGGAGAAACGTGTCTTATCTTGAATTTTATTTTGTGATATCAGAAAGTTATTATTCCCTAACTGTATCAAAAAATATATAGATATCCAAATATCAATCTTATGATATCCATAACTCAGCAAATGATCATTTATTTGAATTATAGATTATGCATAATTCCTATTATGGATATCAACAAAAAAGAACAAACAGTGAAATGACATTCAAAAGACTATTATATCCATTAACCCATTCCATTCAGGATACCCCTTCAGGGATATCTGGGCAAACAGTTTGGGTCCAGATCAGGCCCCACAAACGTGGGGCCTGATCTGAGATCAAAACTGTTTGCTGCCTAGACATCATTTCTACAAGAGTTAGTTAGACCAATCTTGTCAAAATATTCTTGATTTTTGTTGCAGACGACAATTTCAGCAGACGACAAAAAATAACCAGAATGCAATGGGTTATAAATCACAAACTACTGCTGACAGTCTCATACAAACCTTATTTATAACTGGCTGTTTACATTGTCATAAATTCTGTTCATTATTTTCTGTTCAAAACCACAGGACTAGATATGCTAATTTAGTGGCAATGAAAATGGCCCCTCATGTACAAGTAGCTGTAACAAATTATGGGCTGCTGTTTAACTATTTATTTTGTATTTATGGATATACATTAATCCACCTATGGATATCCATTACCGCTATCCAAAAAACGATTTATAGATATCCAAAGATCGAATTAATGATATGCATAATTCAATATTTGTTATCTGTAATTCAATTTTTTGGATAGCCTTAAATCAAATTATGCCGGATAACAAATATTCAAGCTTATTAGTGGGTATCCAACATCGATAAATCCAAATATGGATATCCAAAAATCAGACTACAAAAATCCAAAAAAAATTCTTAGTTTTGGATATCAATAATTTCATCTAATAAATCTATTTTTGGCTATCCATAAATAATTATAGATGTTCAATATTATTTTGTGACATCCAAAAATGAATATTGAATATCCATAAATAGAATTACAGATATCCAAAAATGAGTTATGGATATCCAAAAATGGACAATAAATAGTAAAACAGCACCCCATTACATATCATCTGTCACCGATTCTTCAAAACAGCAAAATAAAAAGGGAAAAAAATATATTTACATAATACAAATAATGTTTGGGTGACTTATGAAGAGAAAAAAAACTGAAAATATACAAAATAACTGAAACATAATTTAATCATGCTATAGAAACAGTGCAGTATAAAATGTGCCTACGTTCAACACTAACGCTTGCAGCAGACTGCTCATTTGCACAGTCTAATCAGACATTACTAATTATGAGCTGGGACACGACAAAACCAACAAAGTGGCATATGCTCCCAGCGAAGACTCAGATCAGCCTGGGCATCCGCCCGGTCTGATCAAAGTCTTTGCTGTCCGCATGGAGGTAGCTTAGGCCTTTAGCTACCCTTTGAGCACTTAAAGAGGAGTCTAATTAAACTGGGCAGATGCCCAGGCTGATCTGAGTCTGCGCTGAGCCCACAACCACATTGTTGGTTTTCTCGTGTCGCGGCTCATATAAATGTGATACGACCATATTCATAGAGTTATAAGACGGTGGTTTTTCCCTTCCAAAACAATCCAAACATCTAGATTGGTCTTAAATGCCCCATTGCTCTATCAGCATGAAAAATTTTATCATGAGGTATCGCTGCAAGCTTCTCACTATATAGTTTCGTCATTGTAAATGACTGTTACAAACCGCAGCTTTAAACAAATAAAACATGTTTCAGTTTTACATAAAAAAGGGTTTAAAAACTTATATGGGTCATTTTAGTCGGCAACTTAAATGACCTACTTTCGATTCCATTATTTTGAATAAAATGGTAAAAATACAATGTACAAGCGTGGAGCCCCAATCACTATCCCTCCTATGTTCAGGAGCATTGCTAGATGGGAAACCAGAACAGGAATTTGGATTTTGTGTAGGGAGTTGTAATTTTTCAAAAACTTGTTATCTCTACTTTTTGCCAGTTAAAGGACTCGATATAAGCACAAACCCACATTTTATTATTAAACGCTAAGGTTGAACCGCTTTGAGTTTGGTTGTTTTTACCACCGATAGGACTATGGGGACTTTTAAAGGTGGATCTAAATTTCAGAAGAGAAAAAAACATTTCTGAAAACTGGTTCAACTACTTTGGGTTCTTTTGGGGAAGCTTAAGCTTCTTACATTTTTGCAACAAAAAATACTTGCATATTTGAGATTTTAACATTTGAAATTTTAACGTTAACTAACGATGTCATTAGTTTTGAATAACCGGGCCCTGGTTGTCTAGCCATGCACTTCTAGTATAAAGTCATATGTGCCATAGATTGTAAATATAGTCAGCCCTTTATAATGACATTCATCTGAACAATAAAAATATTATTATAACTGTTTCATCAGAACCAAAGTACGTACCTGATTTGTAGATACTTTGGAGTCTTTCTAACTGCAAATTCATTCTTATGTCAAAAGTCACTATGAACAAACACTGATAAATAGAGTCCACTGTACTCAATCAGCCTGTATACAATAATTTCTCAGTTATACGATGGATCTAGATTTATGGGATTGTTTTGGAAATGAAAACACTCACCATATAGCAGAATTCTGTAAGACTGCTTTAGATATTTGGAGTAATTATAGAAGAAGAAAGTCCCCATTTTATGGCCAAATAAACATGGTAATCATTCAGCCTGATGATCCCTGATATTCTGTCAGTTGTGTTATTGTTTAACATCCACGGTAAAAAGCTATAGTCATGTCGGGATGGTCAGTTAACGTAACCACACTATTCCTGGGCAAGCTTAGACCTCCTAAGCGGTTAACCAGTACTAAGTGCCCTCACTTTCACCAGTAACTGACAACTAACCTTCTTGAATCAGCAGAGGGAGAAATGAAAGTAAGTGGCCAGACCAGGTATCGAACCCAGGACCTATGGCTTACAAGTGAGGCGCCCAACTGACTGCACTAGGTGGCCCGGCGATATTCTGTCAGGTGGAAAAATGAAAACCATATACTCCTTGATTTGCATCATATGCCGGGGAGTATATCACAAATATTCTGAAAACTAGGACACCTGAAATATTTTCTGTAATCGTCCTAAAAATATAACAGGTTGGATTTACAATGCAGTAATGCTATGTATTTAAAGACGCACAGAGAATGGCAAACGTAATGACCCTGATCTGGCCCAGAGATTATAAAACTTGAGTACATTCTCAAACTCAAAATAAAGCACACTGATTGGCTGCTTCCGAGCACATGCTTGGAAGCAGCCAATCAGTGTGCTTTATTTTGAGTTTGAGATTATACACAAGTTTTATAACCTCGGACCCAGTATCAGTTCCATATACTTAGAATTTTTACAGCATATACTTTTTGATATGAGCCGCGACGAAACCAACAAAGTGGCATGTGCGCCTAGGGAAGACACATATCCAACTAGTCTTATCAGTGTCTTTGCTGTCAGCATGGAGGTAGCTTGGACAGTAAGCTACTCTTGAAGTGCACAGTGAAGATTCTGATCAGTCTGTGCGGATGCCCAGGCTGATCTTAGTCTACGCTGGGCTCACATGCCACTTTGTTGGTTTTCTCGTGTCGCGGCTCAATTATGCTTTTTGTTCCGGGCAGTATAATATAGTTGTCATTAACAGGCCCTATCATTAGCCACATTCCATATTTAAAGAGGAATTCCATGTTAAACAACAAAATTGCTATATTTGCTTGGCCTGACAAATTTAACACTTTCACAACCTTACAATACACGCAATAAAACATGCAGTGCTATAAATACAGTACAGAAATTATATACAAGAAATATTTCTAAAATATTAAACCAGAAAATATATTTTACAAAGACACAATTATCCTTAATCCATAAAAAACAACAATCAAAGACTAAAACATCTTGTTTTGATTCTTTTTGTTCTATGCATAGATAATACATGTATATACATTGTACAGAATACCAGTTGGAACGCAGACTCATCACATTTGAGTAATTCATTTTCTGAACGGTCGTCTACGCACAAAGAAATAATCCCTTTTTTTCGCCGGAAAAAAATGGCGGGAAATTTTGAACAGAAACAGTCCCAAAATAATGCTCGTTTGATAAGATATGCAGTCATAATTTTCCAACGGACCAGATCAGAATGAAATTTGATGTTTTGTTATTGAAATCAGACGCATATCGGTACCTCAATGCAGTTTGCACACCCAAAACAACGATCACAGTTTGACAACCGTTTTTCAGAAAAGTAAAACCCTACGACAGTACCCCAAAGTTATTTTGCAAAGAAAATTGTCCCAAAAACCAAATTAGATGCCATTATAACTGAACCGTACGTCATACATTCGACCGTCTTTTAGCGGGGTATATCTTCGGGAGAAAGTCTATTTTTGTTGAAAATCGATAATGAAGTTGGTCATTTTTACGTATTCATGGCACGTGCGTTTGTCAACACACAGACATTTTTCAGCTGGATCGACTTGAGGAGACCAACTGTTTCTTCATTTATGGTAAAGTAAAGCTTGTAATCATTTAGCATACTGTGAATTTATTAAGATTTTGCGTTAGTCTGTCTGCCTGCGAGTTTTTGGTCTTCTGAATTTAGGCTACACGCCGAGAACGAGAGAAAGCAAAACAAACACAATGGTCAACCACAAAGTTTGACAAACGAAAAAGCCACAAGACATGTCGCCCCATCTTCAGGTGACAACTCGCCCCAGATTCTGAGATAACTCCCCCAGAGAACTTCCCCCAAGATAACGCGCCCCACATTCTGAGACCACTCGCTCTTCTAAAGAATTCTGTCCCGAACGACGCCACACCCCCCCCCCTCCGGCCCCCTTCCACGCCTCAACACACACGTACCATTTCAGAAGTCATCCAACAAAAAGTACAAGAGACAGCTTGTCCTTCCTCATAAATCTGCCAAAACCCTGTCCCGCTAGGCGCTAAGGGACCGACCATTTGATACTCTTGGGGGGAGTGGGGGGAGGCTGCCCAGCGGGCACAAGACGTCGAAATGACGTCGTGCCGATGTCGATGCGACGTCATTACGTGGCATCGACGTCAGTACAACGTCATTTCAACGTCATGTGCCTGCTGGGTGGTATATTTTTCGAAAAAAATCCCTGTCTTTGGAAAGAAAAATATGCAAGTAAAAAATAAATCAGCTCATAAGGGGATTTCAAAAAATAATCTGGCCTCAAAAATCAGTGAAAAAAAATAACCTGGCTCCACCCAAAATTTCCAAAAAAAGAGTCTGGGCCCTGCACTTTTGGTGGGAAGATAGCAATTGCCTACCTACCAACCAAAATTCACCTTACCCCTGAGTCTGGACCGTGCACTTTTGGTGGGTAGATAGCAACTGCTTACCTACACACCAAAATTCACCTTACCCCTTTCCCCCCCCACCCCCCCCCCCCCCCCCCCCTAAAAAAAAGATGGCCACTTGGGACACCCTAGATCTATTATTTAACGGCACATTAACTGTGATCAACCTGCATAGTAAGACAAACAGGTCTGAGCAAGCAGTATAGACCCAGGAGCAGTCTGATCTGGGTCAGCAATTTTTCCTTAATACCTGCACATTTTGGGTACACCATTTGTGGGTGATATAGATATGTTCAAAATGTAGGATGCTTTTATCTTAGTATTATGGGTAATTACTGTAACTGTGTGTGACATTTTATGTAGAACTATTATTTGCTTTTGTTGTTTTCATAGTTTGCAGGGATTAAAAAGAAAGCCTACCTACCTAAGTACTCTCCAAAAATCCTAGTTAATAGGCAACTGCAAACAAAATACTTTTTATGCTTGGCCTGTGGTTGAGATGGGAGGAGGGGAAAGGGGCATGAAGAAATACATATTCTATAGAATTAAATGCCAAAAGTTATGTTTTAGCTTAAATCTCATTAAGACAATTAAAAGGCTCATATTGAAGTTATATCAATAGAAATCATACCATAAACTGAAAAATAAAAAACAAATTATATTTCCTGATTAATTTAATCCATCTTAAATGTTTGCAGCTTCTGACCAAAGCGAAGAAATTGTAATTACTAATCAGTTATTAAGTTACCAGAGAGAAAAGCTTGATGACAGACATTAAATGATGAGTCATGACTGTAAAGGGATGCAGTTTAGTGCAGTTGAATGAGAGGTAGCCCCTTCCTGTCTATCCCCACCCCCCAAACACACACACACACCAACCTATTAAAATCTATTTTCACAGAGGATTTTATTGGCAAAATATTTAGGACTTTATTATGCTAGCAAGCTTTTTTATATCATTATAAGTGCACAAAATAATGAATGGGGCATGCCCTGCTAACTGATGGACCCTGCACTTTATGTGGAATGTTGCATAATGCTGTTTGTCCTTCTACAAGTCAAGACTATGTTAGAATGAAAACAATTACACAGTTACACCATAAATGTTGCACCAGCATCAATGGGCTTCATATTAACACCTGTTGTGCCCTCTCATTAGAAGCACTTCAGCAAGAGCATAGATGGTTCTATTAATGGATCACAACAAATGTTTTTATGGCTGAATAAGACAGAATTCCCAAAATTGCTATCATGCTCCAGCTGAGTCTTTGTATAATCATTATCATAAAACCATCACTTGTGGAACTGTCTCCAGATTTTTTTTTCTTATTATGTACATATGTTATAATTTATTTTGGATATTTATTTATTTATACTTATAGGGAAAACACTGACTGCATGTGAATATAATAATTTGATCAGAGCTTTATACATTTAGAATACCTATATAGTACTAATTTGTTCATTTGAAAATTGTGTTAAATTTTTAATTTTTGATCAAAAGCAACTGTGATGAGACACCACAACATACTGTACATTTTACTTGAAGAGAAATGATAAAGAATAACTCCATTTTGGCTCACTAGATATTGGCCTATTATTTTTCTTGTTTCATCATGTTTATATCTTACCATTATTCAACTTAGAGAATAGATTACCAAGTCCTGAGCCTTTGCCACATATTTAATCAAGTTTTCTGGTTTGCTGGACAGCTTTGCTTTTTATTTGTTTTGTTTTTTGTGAGTGTGGCTCAGAATCATATTAGGGAATACATCACATTGAACTAAAATTTTGAGAAATTCTCCATTCTCAATGAAAAGTTAAGGTACCATTCATTGTAAACTATATAATATTTGCATGAGATTTGCCCCTACTGATAGATTTCCATGAGATTTTTGGCAACAGTTAGAGCAAATCCCTCAAAAGATCACTGAGTATATAAACACACTGTGGCATTTTAATTTATGAACCAAGGGCATTGCAGAGCTGACAGCCCCCACCCCCAGCTGATGAGCTAGTATTTGACACACCTGGCATTTCATAATAAATATGTATTTTATTAAATCTCTGGTTTCTTCTTAGGAAGAATCAATAAATTCTTGTTAGTTGTTTACACTCTTAAAAAGGGGATAAACAACTAACAAGTAAATATGTATGTTGTAACCCCTCATTAGAACTCCTCATTAAGGTAGTTCCACAGAGGGCCAAAACCTATGTTATAAAAATGCATACTGCAATTTTAATGCTCAAAAGCTCATTTAACAGTACAGATGCTGCTTCTCAATGTTGGCTGAAATTATATGGAGTGTAAAGGAGTGTATAAGTATGTATGGCCAAGTTATTTTCTAAGCTTAAAGTTGAAACAAAATCTTCATTACTGCAATTGTCCTACCACTTTCACCATCTGACAGTGTGTCGAAATTGCTGGGAAAATCAAATAGTACTGACCCTAATTAGACTGCTGTTTTGATAGTAGTCTAACCCAGGCTCCGAGGTTATAAAACTTTTTTCATGCTCAACTCAGCTGAGCATGAAATTTAAAATGCCCATTAATATAGAAATACCAAGAAATTCAGCATTTTTCAGGCTCAGGTAAGCCAAGAAGGCTATTTTTTCTGCTCATAAATATTAAAATGCCAACAATTGTTGGCATTTTAAAATTTATGAGCAGAAAAAATTTCATGCTCAGCTGAGTTGAGCAGGAAAAAGGTTTTATAACCTCGGGGCCAGGTCTACACTGCACTTTTTAATCAAGGATTTTAGTCAATGAAGTTTTGCAGGTATTTGTTAATTTGTTATGGCTAAACATGGCTAAACATCTATTATATTTTGCTTAGTTTTTCATTTAAAAGAAAGGTTAAAAGTTGTGTGCGTGTGTGTGTGTAGGGGTGGGAGTTGGGGATGGAGGAAGGGTGGAGGAAGAACGGGGGTTAGAGGGGCCTTAAGTTGGGTAGGGTGATCGTGTGAGTTGCAGGAGAGGCTTTGAAATATTGGCATGTGCAGGATTAATTGGATGGCAAAATTATTTTTTTCTAGCAGTCCCTCTGATTTTGACCACAATGTACCGGTCTTAATAACTTATAAGCAAGTAAATGCGAAGTTTGAAACAGTTGACGCAGTTCTGTAATTGCGTCACAACTGTCATAAATCGATCGATTTGTTTACAGTATGGTGTAGGCTACTGATCAGAATTCTTTTCCCAATCATTCTGAAGAAAGTACAGAAAAAATATAGTTGTATGTTGAATTACAAGATGCGTTCCTCTTCGTATGTCGGATTTTAGGATTCAAGAACATTTCGGTAATGTTTAAATTTATTACAGATTATTTTGCTGTCTATCGATCAGGTAAAAAATCCGCCATTATAATTTGAGAAAATGAAATAGGGTACCTAAACATTATTTTGCAAAGGAAATTGTCCCAAACACCGAATTATTTAATTTTTATAATGGAGAAAGGGCAGACACCATGGTTTTTCATGGCATATGTCCGCCGACGGGAGAAAGTCGATTTATTTTGAAAATTGCTGTTGAAGTTGGCGGATAAGAGTCGTCTTTACACGATCACGTAAAACGTTCGATTGCAGAATATCTCGGTGTTTAGCTCTGCTCTTAAAGGCATAGAGAATTAAATTAAGATGTAAGGAATAAAACCATATCTTATTTTCGGCTTTGTGTAGCTTGATTCGCCGACAAAGCATCACTGAAATTGCGACACGTTCGTCGATTGAATCTGAGTCTGAGAAATTTCGAACGTTATTTCGTTGCTATCTGTATAAAAATATCACTCCGCCATGGATACGCGTTCCCACTGTACAGTAGAACTTTGATGGCTTGAACAGGCTTGGGACCATGAAAATTAGTTCCAGCCAGAGGTAGTTCCAGCCATCCAGGGTTAATTTCTATATTAATTGACCTATAGGGACACAGGAACGGGTTCTAGTCAGGCAGGATTAACAAGCAATCAGGGTTCGAGCCATTTAAGTTCTACTGTACACAGGATGTTGAACTAAGTTTCATTATGATGCTCTCCAAGAGGCTTCAGGGAACAAATCCATACCTTGCACTTCCTTTTCATATGGGTTTTCAAGAATATTTCACTTATGTTGAGCTGATCGTTAAGCAGAGGTATGCAAAAACTGGAGCACATGGGGGAAAAATCACCAGACTTACTTAAGCAGGACTTGACTGTCTTTCATGTGTGTGGCCAAGGCTTGAACACATAGCAGTGAGAGACCTAATGTTTAAGAGTCAGCTTTCTTATCCATTAGGCCACAGAGGCGCCGCACCTCTTCTGTATAGCAGGACTCCTTGAGGTGTTTGGATACATATTCAGGGACAGCAGCTCTGCCAATTTCTGTTTTACTTCCCTTCCCAATGGGGGTCAACATAAAGCAAATTCTTCTTTTTAAGAGTAGACCCCATTTTGGAAGGACTAATTTGTCAGGGGAAGCAAATAGTAAGTCAAAGAGATTGTTCAGTCCTGTTAAAAATGGGAGAAAGCATGGAGCTGTTTCTCCTAAAATACCAAATAAACTCTATATATTGGGACAGTTAGGTCTGAGCAAATAGTGCAAACCCAGATCAGACTGCTCCTCAATGAGCAGTTTGAATTCAGGGTTTACACTATTTGCCATCCCATTTGCACGTTTGGGACACATTACTGCACTGTAAAACCAAACTGTTCCAATTTCAGGACTATTATGGTAATTAATTCTGATGTCCCCATAGTTAGAATTTTTAGGGTAGTGCCAATCTATCTTCTGCATTTTCCACCAGAGTCCATCCCCTCCATCTAGAGGTATGCTCAAAACTGGTCTCAATTATATTTCATGGAAGTTCTTTTTTCTTTCATTTCAGTTAATACATTTTAATTTTGTTCATGAACTGAGTGCAAAAAAAATCTATAAAAATAAAGTTTTCAGACTGCTCATTACCCAATAAAAGTTTAAGTAATGATTGTGTTCATAATGTTTTAATAACACACGGAAAAATACAGCCAACTCTCCATATCTCGAACACTGATATCTCAAAGTACCATCTTACATCAAAGAATATAGTTTGGAAACATTTTATATTTTGACATACATTTTAACTCCTTTTAATCAAACTACTGATATCTCAAAGTAAATTTTCTGGGACCAGAAAATTTACTTTGAGATATCAGAAGTTTGGAATGAAATTCGACTTTGAGATATCGAGAGTTGACTGTAGTTCACCTTCAGCAGGGTTTACACTATTTGCCATCCCATTTGCACGTTTGGGACACATTACTGCACTGTAAAACCAAACTGTTCCAAGGACAATTATGGTAATTATTTCTGATGTCCCAATAGTTATAATTTTTAGGGTAGTGCCAATCTATCTTCTGCATTTTCCACCAGAGTCCATCCCCTCCATCTAGAGGTATGCTCAAAACTGGTCTCAATTATATTTCATGGAAGTTCTTTTTTCTTTCATTTCAGTTAATACATTTTAATTTTGTTCATGAACTGAGTGCAAAAAATCTACAAAAATAAAGTTTTCAGACTGCTCATTACCCAGAAAAAGTTTAAGCAATGATTGTCTTCATAATGTTTTAATAACACACGGAACAATACAGCCAACTCTCCATATCTCCAACACTGATATCTCAAAGTACCATCTTACATCAAAGAACATAGTTTGGAAACATTTCATATTTTGACATACATTTTAACTCCTATTAATCAAACTACTGATATCTCAAAGTAAATTATTTTCTGGGACCGAAAATTTACTTTGAGATATCAGAAGTTTGGAATGAAATTCGACTTTGAGATATAAAGAGTTGACAGAAGTTCACCTTCAGCAACCACAACAGAGCTGTAGATAAGAAAAATATCACTCTTAGGAAATTTTATGTTAATTCTCAATATAAACAAGAATTCTGTGGAAAGCTGTATCTGGCCTGTTTGTTTATGCATTATCACAAAGCAGAGTTAAACCAGAAAACTAGATAGAAGTTTATCCCGAAAACATCACTGGAAAAGCAAATACCATAATCGACCCATTTACCGCACATGCCCCTATAACCCCACACCAAGGCCATTTCCGGAAAAACTGCACAAGCACACACTGCTTTTTCTTCGAAACTCTCACAAAACCCAATAACTAACAGGGAGCTCAAGGCTTTCATATCATGAAAAGTATAAACAGAAGGTATTTCCAGTCCTACCCATGTTGCCTTTTTCAAGTCACCCTGCATTTCATTGTTTACCACATCTTTTTGTTGCAATTTTGAAAAAGTTAAGCGCACGGTGCGGTAAATGGGTCGATTACGTTACTACCTCTCGCTTCTGCTAGTCACAGGGGGGACAGTACTAATGTATGTTGTGACCCCTCATTCGAACTGCCTCAGTGAGGCTGTTCCAATGAGGGGTCATAACATATCTTTGATGGTGAAAATATGAAAAACTATCCCAGAATCCTATTATCAAAAGTTCTGGGGCCATATTTATAAACGACTTAAGTGGTTGTTATGCTGTTGCTAAGGCTAAATTTCTTTGAAGGAGATTCCCTACAACTATGAAATTTGCTCTGGAGGAACAGTCTGAAAAAGACTGTTCCTCCAGAGCAAATTTCATAGTTGTAGGAAATCTCCTTTATAGAAATTAAGCCTTAGCAACAGCATAGCAACGACTGAAGTGCTTTTATAAATATGACCCCTGCACAAGAAAGGCATATTTATGTTGGAAGATCCGGATATTAAAACTTGATTTTCTGTATGAACATGCAGCATGAAAACTATCAAAAATAATTATTACAACAATACTTTATTGACTGATTGTCAAAAGATCGGGAAATTGGTATACATGGAGAACCTTTTCCTATGTCAGTGGTCAGAGTATGGTATTAATCCTAATAAATGCCCCTGCTCTAAACACCCCCTACTTCTTTTTGAATTCCTATTAACTTCTTTTTATGAGATAGCTATTTGAAATGAGGTCTACTCTTATAGGAAAGAATTTACTCCAAGAGGAGCAAATTCCTTCCTTTAACAGTTGACCCCCATCCCAAATGAGAAGGGAGGCAAAAATAATAGAGTTACTGCCTCTGAAAATATACCTATACACCTTAATAATGTTCATAAGAGGTATTTTGGCAGTGGCTGCGTTACTAAAATTTAGGTTCTAAATAACACCCCACTTTTGTAAAATGCAATACCCCCCTTCCGTAAAATGCAATGTCCCAAGGGCATTTACTAGGATTAATACGGTATTTACATTAACTAGTTCAATTGGAAAAGCCATAGCAAATAGTGTGGACAAAGATCAGATTGCTTCTCAATAGCACTCTGGTGAGTGCATGCACACTGTTTTATAAATTTTCTAACATCTTCTGCACTATCTAAATAAAAGCACTGTAAACGACTGCGTAATACCCCGCCACTGCAGTCCTTTTATAGATTCTTTTCTTTTTTGACAGGAAGCTTATATTGTTTTAATGATTTGTTGCAAGTTTCAGAAAAATCCCTCTCAACCCACATTTTATATAGAATTTTTCATGATTTTATACATGTATATAGCCCAGGGGCAGGGGCAGATAACCCTGGTGGACAAAATTCTGCTTGTAACAGAAAGCTTATATTATTTCAATAATTTCTATGAAATTTCATGAAGATATTTCAAAGTGTAAAGGAAATACAGACCAAAAACCACTTTTGAGACATTGACAAGGGCAATAACTCTGTCAGAAGATATCCAAATTTGCCCATTAACAATCCCAAGCGAGATATTCCCAAGACCAATGCACATGCCAAGTTTGAAGAAAATCCGTCAAAAATTACTCAAGTTATCGAACGGAAACGAAGTGCTCACAGACGGACGGACAGACATACGTACGACGGACGGACGGACAGACACATGGACAGCCAGCAGGAAAACATAATACCCCGCCACTAACCTGTGGCGGGGTATAAAAATAGTATACATAAATATGAAAAGTTTATATGAAAGAAGATTCTAGATCTGTGCCAAAGTGAATGCTCTGATGTCAGGGGGCCTCATTTTAGTACAATCACCCAAGCCCTTTGACCTTGAGGCATATTACAGACAATAAGAAGTCTTGTAACTGTTCTAACTGCTAAACCTACCATAGAAGTGCACATATTTCCAGTATATAAACATAGCAATTTTCTTTCAAAGCAACATTTGGCATTCATTTTTATACCTATGCATTTAAAACAGAACTACCAATTTTGCCTGGGGTAAATATTTCATAAACTTTCATATCATGACACAAACAGAGCACTAGATATGAGGGAGTATTTGGTGATAATTAAGGATAATTTTTGTTAATTCTGAATAAAAACATATGTTGTGACCCCTCATCTGAACCGTCTCGACGAGACGGTTCAGATGAGGGGTCACAACATATGGTTTCAATGAGAAATAAAAAAAATTATCCCTCAATTTCCATCAAATACCCCTCTTATCTAGAGCTCTGCACAAATATCCATTTTCCTGGTGCTACACTTACTCTAAATAAACTTCCGACCTCACTACTGTACATGTTATGATAAACGCACACTATGAGCATTTCTGTACATATTTTTACCAGTTTAGCACTTTGCTTGTTTCTTTTAAAATTTCCACTTTGTTTGTTTGTTTCTTTTAAAGGCCCCATTGCTATATCAGCAAGAAAAATTTTATTGTGAGGTATCACTGCACGCTTCTCTACACAGTTTCGTCTATGTAAATGATTAAGAATTGTCAGCTTCAAACAAATAAAACATCCTTTCACTTAAAAAAGTTTTAAGACAGATTTGGGTAATTTAGTTGGCAACTGAAATGACCTACTTTCAATTTCATTAACTTGAATATTATGGTTAAAATAATGTACAGGAATGGGGCCCCCATCACTGTCTCCCTTTTGTTTATATTGCTCAACAGGGAACTAGAAAAGGAACTGTATTTTGTGGAGCAATGAGTCTTTTCTTAGAAACATGTTCCCCATACATTTTGCCATTTATATGAATCAATATATGCAGATCAACCCACAATTTATCACCAAATGTAAGATTGAAGTGCTTTCATCATGATTTGGATTGAGATATTTGAGTCTGATAAGACTATGGAGACTTTAAGTTTTTATTTGCAAAACATCTTCATCCATCTGTTCTTGTATCTGATACTAAAAATTCGCAATGAAATTTTCTTCACTTTCATACCTAAGCATTCTTTGAACTGTTCGATTATTAGAAAGTAAGTAAGTTTCATCTGCCATTTTCAAAGAGTAAAAGACTGTGCTAATTAGGTGAAATACAGTACATTGTATTCAGTTACTGTCAGTTTATATTCTATTCAGTTAGAAGTCGGGGTTTATTTCCCCCCACCCCCCCTCCCCATCCAAAACAGACCAAAAAATCTAGATCTGTCTTATAAACCATAGATCTAGATTTTTGGGATTGTTTAGGAACAGAAAAATCCAAATGTAGCAAAATCATGCTTGGAAGCAGCCAATCAGTCTGCTTTATTTTGAGTTCGAGATTATTTTCAAGTTCTATAACCTCAAACACTGATTTTTTTTAGATATTTGGAGTCTAAATGTGCCATATAGCCAAATAACTATGGTAAATATGCCAACAAGAAGAATTATGTAAAGGCTATAATTGATCCGCGCCATAACAAAACCAACAAAGTGGAATGTGCACCCAACAAAGACTGCGATCAGCCTGGGCATCCACCCAGTTTGATCAAGATTTTTTGCTATGCACTTAAAGGTCAGCTAAGGTTCTAAGCTAGCTCCATGCAGACAGTGAAGGCTCTGATCAGACTGGGCAGATGCCCAGGCTGATCTAAGTCTTCACTGGGTGCACATGCCACTTTGTTTGTTTTGTCATGTCGCAGCTCAATCATCTTGCCTATCTGCTTACTGTCACTGACACAGAACTAAACCAGGGTTCGAGGTCATAAAACTTGAGTATAATCTCAAACTCAAAATAAAGCACACTGATTGGTTGCTTCTGAGCATGAGCTCAGAAGCAGCCAATCAGTGTGCTTTATTTTGAGTTTGAGAATGTACACAAGTTTTATAACCTGTAAATCAGAAAACATGACAAAAACTAACACCACGATGACACCGCCAGCGGCAAGAAAGTAATGCCTGAGTCTTATTTCAGTTCTGCTAGTTACAGGCAAGACAAGAATGTCACATATATGATGGATGGATAACTTGCTTCTTTACAGCCCTTTCAACTGTATTTAAGTCATACTGAGCAGATCACATCAATGAAGGCTTATCTGGATATACGTGGACTTCACTGGGCATATAGCACCTTTTCTTTGCAACGTAACTGGCAATCTGTAGTTTATTTGTCTTCTTCCAGCTTTTTGTTCTTTTTGCCCAGAATTTTCATCAGCTGTGTTGACATGTAGTAAGGCTTCTCATTGGACCCATCATTTCTTTCTAAATCTTCCACTGCAATAGATAGGTAATAGAACACCAAACTAGAATAATGACAATTCCACATTCCAATGCTAATTAAGAGCAAACTGATGCTAATTTAGAGCAATCTGACAGGCTGATTTTTATACACTGAAAAATCCCCCTAGATGCCATCTTGGAAGTACTTGGAAGAACTATCGTCATTGTGGCAGTTTTTTTGTATATGGATATAGCTGCTACAATATATATAATCCTACCATATTATATAAACTGGTTCATAATGTAAGTCTGGAAAATATGAGCTCTCAGCAGCTATGCAATCTTAACATAATCATTATTTTATGTGAGTGACTCTGACCTCAAGGTACAAGCAATGGAAGCATAGTACTGAATAAAATTTAAAATTAATTCTTACCGTCATGCTATATATAGACTAAATCTCAGGAAATGGGGACTTTGGGAAGTATGAGCTCTTATAACCTTTAAAACTTCCAGACAAAAAGTCTTTGACAGCAAGGTCAAAAGTTGGGTTGAAGGTTAGTTATACGTGGTAATTTCCAGTTAACCCTTAAAGCCCAAAAAAGGCAGAGGACAAAACTGACATCTGAAAAATTCAGATGTTTTGTCCAAACTTTATCATTTTGATAATACAAAGAATATAGGGCAAACAGTGTAGATCCGGATGAGGTGGCTCATTTTGAGCCAACTCATCTGGATCCACACAGTTTGCAAATTCAAGGATTTTCATTTCTGGTGCTTTAAGTGTTAAAAGCATCATGACTTTATCATACAAAACTTACAGAAGCAGAGGAAGAGGGTATCCACTGCCATGTGATACACACTGAAGAAACACGATGCTATCACATAGGACCCCACTGTCACTATCTGAAAGAAGAACAACACTTGCCATAAGACAGAAGTAAAGGATAAACACAGGATCCCACTGTATCACTCTATACTGCTGAATGTGAATACAGCCAATCCTCATCAATCATGATACCATAGATACCAGTTCGATTCAAAAACAATTTTTATATGCTCCATTCCAGTTCAATGGCGTGGTCCATATAAAAGATGGTTCTTAAAATAGACTGGCATGAATCACTATAAGACCAGTGTTGACTGTATTTGTTAACTTGTGACTTTATAGGGTGAGAAAATGCTACTAATGTTTTATGTTTTAGTTTTGCTGACACTGAAAAAGTTATTTCATTTCATTATCATTGTTTTCTGGCTGTAAAACTGTGTATAACTCGTGCAAATGTTAATGGTGTAATTTAAAATATATATCCGCAGCAGCAAAGCAAGAGCAGTCTGATGAGACGCCATAGTTTGCTCAATCGCTTATGTCTCTATTCAGGTATTTGGTGTTAGTGCGGTATTTACAAGTTTAAGGAAGCTAAATATTTCACTTATCCCAATAAAACCTTGTATTTTTTTAAAGGGACCTTTGCAAACCAAGTAGATCCAAATCAGATGCCCCGGCACCCAACATCCAGAAAGTGGGATCTGGTCCAAGCCTGTATATATCTGCATTTATAAATTGAAAGAATTTATGAGAAGAAAAAAAAAATAATAAAAAAATAGCTCAGTCAACTCTTGGTAACTCGAAAGTGAAGTTTATCTCAAACTACAGTACTGATATCTCAAAATAAATTTTCTGGTCTCAGAAAATTTACTTTGAGATAGCAGTAGTTTGAATTAACAGGAGTTGAAATAAAAAGAAACTAGAAAATTGTGTCTGTAAGACACTTATGATGCCCTCATGCAGCGCCTGTCACAGGACATGTGTACATCCCTAAAGCACCTTTTAAGCTAAATCACTATCTACAAAGAACAATAAAAACATTACACAAACTCCATAACCTATAGTCCAAAAATGCAGCATAAAGTTTGGAAGGCCATAATTCTGTCAAAATTGTTATTTCTATTTTTTAATCAAAAATTAACATGCAAATCTTCAGTATGTCCACAACAAGTGTACAATGTATGAAAAACAGCCACTGAAAATTGTGGGAGGAGTTGATTACACAAAGTACTTACCGTTAGACAATGCAAAACATATGCCTTAAATGACTAAGTTCAAAAGGTGTAAATCTGTCAAAATTAATTTTAGCTCCATCAAAACCCCACATGTTTATTTCTAATATGTCCACAGCATGTATGCCAGCTTTGAGAAAGATTCACAGAAAACTGTGGAAGAAGTTGATTACTCAAACTCCATACCCTACGATGCAAAACTTTGCCTAAAATGACTAAGTTCAAAAGGCCGTGATTCTGTCAAAATTAATTTTTGCTCCATCAAAAATCCACATGCACATTTTCAATATGTCCACAGCAAGTATCCAAGCTTTGGAAAAGATCCACTGAAAACTGTGGAAGGAGTTGATTACACATACTTCATACCCTACAATTAAAAAATTTGCCTAAATGACTAAGTTCAAAAGGCCGTAATTCTGTCAAAATTAATTTTAGCTCCACTAAAACACACATGCACATCTTCAATAGGTCCACAGCATGTATGAAAGCTTTGAAAAAGATCCACTGAAAACTGTGGAAGAAGTTGATTACACAATCTTCATACCCTGCAATGCAAACATTTGCCTAAAATGACTAAGTTTAAAAGGCCGTAATTCTGTCAAAACTAATTCTAGCTCCATCAAAAATCCACATGCACATTTTCAATATGTCCACAATATGTATGCAAAGTTTAAAAAAGATCCAATGAAAAATGCGGGAGGAGTTGATTACACAAACTCTATACCCTAAAGTGTGATGAACGGACAGACGGACAGACAGACAGACATTGGCAAATCTTAATGTCCCCTGACTATCGTCACGGGGGGCATAAAAAACAAAACAAGAGGTCCATGATGGACCTAAATCGCTCACCTGAGTTATGATGAAATAACATGGAAGATCATCTATTTGCTGATGGTTCAATTGGAGCAGTTTGCACTTTCTACTCTATATTCTGACAAAGTTTCATGAAGATTGGATCAAAACTGTGCCCTCTAGAGTGTACACAATGTTTTTTCTAAGATCTGACCTGGCGATCTAGTTTTTGATTAGACATACATGGCATACATTTCATGAAGATAAACATTCTGACAAACTTTCATGAAGATTCAATGCAAAATAAAGCCAAAATTGTGTACACAAGGTTTTCTATGATTTGATCTAGTGACCTAGTTTTTGACCTGACAAGACCCAGTTTCAAACTTGGCCAAGACCCAGTTTCAAACTTGGCCTAGATTTCATTAAGATAATCATTCTGACAAAGTTTCATGAAGACTGAACCAAAACTGTGCCCTCTAGAGTATCCACAATGTTTTTCTAAGGTTTGACCTAGTGACCTAGTTTTTGATCCAACATGACCCAGTTGCATAATTGGTCTAGATTAGTTGGAGATGAACATTTTGACAAAGTTTCATGAAGATTGGAACAAAACTGTGCCCTCTAGAGCATTCACATGGTTTTTCTAAGATCTGACCTAGTGACCTAGTTTTTTATCTGACATGGCCCAGTTTCAAATCTGGTCTAGATTTCATAAAGATAAGCATTCTGACAAAGTTTCACAAAGATTGGATCATAATTGTGCCCTCTAGAGTGTACACAAGGTTTTTCTAAGATTTGACATAGTGACCTAGTTTTTGACCCCACATGATTCAGTTTCAATCTTGTCCTAGATTGTATAAGGATAAACATTCTGACAAAGTTTCATGAAGATTGGATTATAACTGTGTCCTCTAGTGTGTACACAAGGTTTTTCTAAGATTTGACATAGTGACCTAGTTTTTGACCCCACATGACTCAGTTTCAATCTCCACCTAGATTGTATAAGGATAAACATTCTGACAAAGTTTCGTGAAGATTGGATCATAACTGTGTCCTCTAGAGTGTACACAAGGTTTTTTCTATGATATGACCTAGTGACCTAGTTTTTGACCCCACATGACCCAGTTTCAAACTTGTTCTAGATTTTACTAAGATAAATATTCTGACAAAGTTTCATGATGATTGGATCAAAACTGTGCCCTCTGTGTCATTCTAACATTTATTTCTATTTTTAGCTCTGGCGGCCATTTTGTTCAGCAGAGTTGAACCGTTTTAGCAATTTTGGTTCAGCGCCATGAGTCGAACATTTCTGTGAAATTATTTTGAAATCAAGCCATTGGCTTCAGAGGAGATGTCTTTTAAAAGGTTTTTCTATTTTTAGATTTCTATTTTTAGCTCTGGCGGCCATTTTGTTCACATACAAGTCCATTAAGACTTGATAAAAGGTTAAACCTACTTACCACAACTGGGACTACATAGAAGTTCAAGGTAGGTTGCCATGACTTCAAGTATTCAATACTACCATTAAAGAAGAAGTAGGAGGCTGTCGCTGAAAATATAGATGAAATTAGCCATGTCACGCTAATAGATGGTTTAAGGGGTACAAGTACACTTCCATGTTTTTCTGTCATTTTTACAAAGGAGTGCAACTTTTGTGACTTTTTGTTCTTTTTCCGGAATGATGTAGCCCTTCAAAAAGGGGGTCCACTCTTAAAGGAAAGAATTTGCTCCTAAAGGAGCAAATTCTTTCCTTTAAGAGTTGGGCCTATTGGGAAGGGAGGCAAAAGAGAAAATGGTGTAGTTGCTTCCCCTGAAAGTGTACCCACTGACCTTGATTTGTTTGGGAACAGCAAAGTCTCAAACCTATCTGTGAATCCATGCAGTCTTGCTAGAGCCTTCATTATGTGGCTATAGATCATAATGGGGGGGTCCGTATATGGTGTGTACGAAGAAGAAAAGCTCTGATCAGACAATGTGGATGTGCAGGCTGGTCTGATTCTTGAGTGTTTATAGCTTCTTATGAAGCAACTCAAAATAACGTTCTACATAGTGTTCCTTACAAACTGATTCTAGTCAAAGCATCTTGCCTTCATAGATGCATGAATCCACAAGCTGAAATCTTATTAACATTGAAATTCATAATACAGGGCTCAAATCTGTTCAAAATATCTTGCCTTTATATTTTTGTAAAATAATTCCACAAGCTGACCTTAACTAATGTTGATATTCCTAATATATAAGATATCAACTACCAGGGCCCCCGGTTGTTCAAAACTAACGACGTCGTTAGCTAACTAGATGTTAAATTTTCAAACCCATTGTACACAGAAACACTAAATATTTTGCCCCAAAAATATGAGGAGCTAAGCTCTACTCATTTTTCAACAAAAAATATTAGCACACTTGATTTTATGTGTTCTAGAAGACTTAATCATTCCTTGACTAATGACTCCCTTAGCTAATGATGCTTTGAACAACTGGGCCCAGAAGGTTAGTGAGTCAAATACTCAAAAGCCCAGGGGATTTTCATGCTTATTTTGAGTAAGTAAGTAAGTAAGTAAGTAAAGACTTTATTTATCGAGGGTTACAACATTTAGCGCATACATAAATTTCTATTCATTCTTTATGTTGGGATCAACATCAATGAGCGACTATGGTAGCCTGTTTTATTGAGAAGTACGAATATTTTTCATGGTACTGAATGTACTTAATCTAGCTATCTGAGAAAGTAATTACTCTGTATATTGGGACACTCCAATTACTTCAGATATCCTGAAATTTCAAAATCAGGGCCCAGTTGTTCAAAGCATCGTTAGCCTAACGAGCTCGTTAAGAGGTCAACTCGTGAAGTGTTTTACATCTTCATTACCAAATACACTGATATTTTTTGTTGAAAAAATGGGAGTGCAGTGCAAAAGCTTCTCACATTTTTTCAACAAAAAATATTGGCATATTTGAGATATTAACGTTTAAAATTTTAAAGAAACGTTAACTAACAATAACGTTAGTTTTGAACAACCGGGCCCTGGATGTTACTTTTGTGTTGATTTGCCAAAAAATTGCTAGTGAAATGACATCCTGGGCAGACTTTATCAGACTGCTCCTCAGGAGCAGTCTGATCAAGGTCTGAACTGTTTGCTCTGGTACTTGTGTTCCAATGTTACCGTAATGACCGTAAAATTTCGGACACCCGAAAGTTGGAAAGTAATTGTTTGTAAACTCTTAGAAAGTGGATTTTATACACATTAATGCATCCAAATGATGCTTAGAGAATGGCAAACATTGTAGACCCATGATCTGGGTCTACAATGTTTGCTCAGACCTGTTTGTCCAAATATTTAGGGTCATTACGGTAACCCTTTTTTGACCAGTGGACTTGCTTGTCCACCTTGATTATCTGTTCAAGTCTATTTCTAACTTTAGAGGTTTCTAGTGAATTTTTTCACTTCAATTGTATTTCGCATAGAAATTTTTGTAAGCAAACAGTGTAGAACCTGACCATATGCAGCATTCTGTGGCATCTGATATGGATCTGCGCTGTTTGCCTATGTCCCCAAAAATGGGTTTCCAGTCTAAAAAGGGTTAAGGGACAACACCACAGTACCGGTACCATCATTTCTCATCTACTAACCTGTTGCACCCACAACTAGAAGTTTTCCTATTAACAGTAGGAAATCTGTTACTTTATCTACTACAACAACCCTGCAACGAATAAACATACAAAACTGTGAAAACATCAAGACAAGCCCACTATGTCATTCACTGCCAATTCATGAGCATAGCTCCAGTGAAGAAACAGCTTAAACAAGACCTGTCAGCAGGACAGGATAGCTCGCCTCACAGCGCCTTGCCCATCACCTAAAAAACTTTAACATTTTGCTAACGCCGCCGCTGCCAATGCCGGGGGTAGCACAATAGCTCTTCCTGAACTTTGTTCAGGTGAGCTAAAAATTGTAGCGATATTTCTTACATTCCATGGAGAATCCATCAAAGTATACATCTTTAGTTTCTTAAGTTTTGAGTGAGACACGTTCATTTTAGGTTCAACAAGATCATTGTTTGTGCTATCTCCCTAAAATATTTTGGTATCTCCCTAAAAAATCTTGTAACTTTCATCTGTAATATAGATATAAAAGTATCATTTTTTCCAACAGGTACTGTATTTTTTGTCATAAATGCCTGAGGGGCATTACAATTCACAGATTCTGGGCAATAAATAATAACTTTCGATGGGCCAGTGAACCGATCTTGGTGGTATTTTCGCCTCAAATACTGTAATCGACCCATTTACTGCACAGTGCGCTTAACTTCTTCAAAATTGCAACTAAAAGCTGTGTTTAAAATGTATCTAATAACTGCACACTCAGAACAATTAAATGCAGAAAAAGGCAACATGGAGCAGGACTGGAAATACTGTGTGTTGATAATTTTCAAGGGACAGAAAATGATACGAAAGCCTTGAGTTCGCTGTTGAAACATTAATGATAAGTTGCTGGGTTTTGTGACAGGGTGTCCACAATTTGAGTAAAGCAAATTTCCCTGACATTTCCCTGACTTTTCCCTGACTAAAATCAAATTTCCCTGACTAACGAGTTTGTATTTTGCACGTAAAGTTCTGACATCTGTTGGCCTCTCCCCTACAGCCAACCCTTTCCATCTTTTACTTTACCAACTGTAATTGTATTACTCTTTATGCATGTATTTTTAATTTTGTTTTTTGTTTGTTTTTTCTTTGAATTTATTTTCTATTTTTCTTTTTCTACATGCACATGTATTTTCAAAAATTATTTATACTGTTGGATGAGTGCTTGAAATTAAATGCATGACATAATACAGGGAAACCTGTTGGCCTTCTCCTCCCCTACAGCCTTTACTACATTTTTTACTACCAACTGTCATTGTATTACTCTTGGTATTTTTAATTTTATTTTTTAATTGTTTTTCTTTGATTTTGTTTTCCTTTTTTTTCTTTTTCTACATACATATACATGTTCAAAAGTAATCTATACTGTTGGATGTGATGCTTGAAATTAGATGCATGCCAAAATGGACAAAAATACAAACTAACCAAATAAGATTTATATCTCTTCAGAAGTATACACTTCAAAATGAAATTGATATAAGTCTTTTTAGGCACTTCAAAATTTAATGATACAAGGCTGTTTTATATCATTAAAATTTCCAAGGGCCAATAAAGACTTACATGTATATCAATTTCATCTTGAAGTGCATACTTAGGAACAGATGTAAATCTTATTAGGTTAACTTGTATTTTGTCCATTTTGGAATGCTAATCCACAATGTCCTTATCCACAGAGTTAACTGAGCTCCAAATCATAGAATAACTGGTCCATCATATAAAAAATAGAATGAAATTTAATTTAACTAATACAAACAAATAAGAATGTTTTAGTTGCCACGTATTAAAACATACATGTATATGTTGTACAGTAAGTTTTCTTAACATATCTAAAATATTAAGCAATGCATATGATACTAAATTCTATCAGTTAGAAATGTTGACAACTTATAATTTGTAGACATTTAGTGTATAGAGTCAAAATGAAAGACTACATAAACACGACAGAAGATGAAGTGTTACAAAGCAAACAAGAAACCACAGTCAACAATACTGAAAATGAGAAAAAAAAACATAATTTTCATAAGTGACTTAAAGCTCAAGCGAAGGTAATACAACCACCACCATGACAGTACAGAAGTAGGATATGTGGTATGGTACAAAATCTTGCACATACCACATACCATACCAGATGCACAAACTTGATAAAAGATACTAAACTGAGCTTTGTTTGGAGAACCCTTCTCAATACAGTCCAGTGATTTTAATTATTTTTATAATTATTATTATTATGATAATAGCCAAACACGAAGAAACTGCCTTAGCTTTACTCTTGATGTTTTTATCATTCACTTGTTATTTCAAAATTCCCTGACTTTTCCCTGACTTTTTGCTTCAATTCCAAAATTCCCTGACAAATTTCAAAATTCCCTGACAATTCCCTGACCTTGAAAAAATAATTTTTTCCCTGACTTTTTCCCTGACCGTGGACACCCTGTGTGAGAGTTTCAAAAGGAAAAGCAGTGAGCGCTTGTGCAGTTTTTCCAGAAATGGCCTTGGTGTGCAGTTATAGGGACACGTGCGGTAAATGGGTTGATTATGGTAAATGTTGTTTAGATGTTGTTGTGAAATTGAAAAATTGCAACTACTTACCTAACAACATTGCGTAAGATGAGCATGAAGGCTTTCTTGGCTGACAAACAAAAGTTTTTTCCATGTATGGCAATCTACAAAGATAAAACAACATCATACGAAAAGTTTTTAACTCAGAATAGTTAATCTATCAAAATGGCAATTCTTAAATTATCATCCATATTCAGGCCCTGAGGTTATAAAACTTTTTTCATGCTCAACTCAGCTGAGCATGAAATTTTACCTGCTAATAAAGAGCAAATTATTGATAAGTACAGTTGTTTTCTTGCTCAGTTTAGCTGAGTATGAAATTTTCTCTGCTTAATTATGAATATGAAAATGCCAACATTAGTTGGCATTTTCATATTTATCAGCAAAGAAAATTTCATGCTCAGCTGAGTTGAGCACGAAAAAAGTTTAATAACCTCGGGGCCTGGTTCTAGTGACTCAAATAATTATGATAGAATAACCAGAGCAAACGCTGTAGACCCAAATCAGATTGCAGTCTGATCAGGGCCATCGGCACTGAAACCTAGCTGCAGCAATCTTTTAAGTCACCACACTGTTTGAATTCTAGAAAAATTCCAGTAAAATGTTATGGTGTTCCTACATTTTGATAAATCAAGGCTATACAGAATTATAGGTTTAAATAAGTAAAAGTTTTAGGAACAAATAAATATTAAAGTCAATTAAGAGGGGCCGGACCGCATAGCGATATCGGTAGGGCTCCTGACTCATAAGTCAGAGGTCCTGGGTTGGATACCCGGTCTGGCCACATACTTTTGTTTCTCCTTCCGCTGATTCAAGAAGGGTAGTTGTCAGTTACTGGCGAAAATATGTGCACTTAGAACTGGTTAACCGCTTAGGAGGTCTAAGCCTGCTCAGGAATAGTGTGGTTAGGTTAACTGACTGTCCTGACATGACCATAGTTGTTTACCGTGGAAGTAAAGCAACAAATCAATCAATCAATCAATTAAGACGGTTCTGAAATTAATTCTTGTTTTCCTTTGTACAAATGGCAGAAAAAAACATGGAGGTGTACCCATACACCTTAAGTGATCCCAGAATGAAATGAGCCTTGACATAAGATAATCTGAATTTTTAAAAGAAGGCTTAATTCTAATCAGACTTGTGCTCATCATTTCAACTTATGCTTTCTACAGTCTTCACTTCATTAATCAGATCTTCACTTCATTAACCAGATATCACCTTTGATCTACAGTCTGCTCAACTGCACAAGTAAGAATATAATCAGACTGCATGGATGTGCAAGCTGACCAAGACTTCACTGTTTGCACATGGCATGAAGTCCCATTTCTTGTGTTACAGCTCATATTGAATACCCTGAAGTTCTTAAGAACTGGGACACCTACAACTATCTATTTTCCATTTGTTCCAAATGGAAAATTAATAGTTTTAGGCATCCCAATATTAAAGCACATTAGGGTAACAGAGTTCAATTAAGAACTTACCATAATGTAGGCATTTCTGTTGAGAAATCTTAAGAATTTTTCTAGGCACCAAAAACAGCATTTAAGGCACCTAAAACAAAGAAATAAAGACATCATTCATAATAATCACAATGAATGGCTTCATAGAAATTTTTTACTGAACTTCAAAATGCTAATACGGTCAAACCTGTCTTAAGGGGTCACCCAAAGGAAGCCCAAAATTGGCTGCTTAAGACAGGTGACCCCTTAATACAGGTTCATTTCCACTGTATTTTGGTTCAAGGGACCCGGAAAAGGTGGCTGTTAAAGACAATTGATCCCTTAATAGAGGTGACCACATAAGCAGGTTTGACTGTAGATATTATGTCCCAAATTTTAAAGCCCCTGTTAAGTGATGTATATCTTAAGTAAGCCTCAAACAGGAAGTCTAACAAGTAGCCCAAAGGGCAACAATTGCTCACCTGAGAGACATTGTAAACCTATAGGGATATTTAAGATGCTCAAGGGCAGCTAACTCCACAGTCAGCGGTCCAATCAGGCTGAAAATTAAACTCATCCAAAACATTATGTATGTCCTCATTTAATATATGCAAGTTTAAAAAGTATCCGATCAAGAGCACAATAGACAGAGCTGTCAAGGGCAGCTAACTTCATAGTGGTTGGCCTGATCTGGCCAAAATTTGAACTTGTTTAAGATATTATGCATTTCCTCATTATCTGCAAGTTTGAAAAGGATCGGATCAGTAGAAACCAAGAAAAAGTGGCAACATTGATTTTTTGGATGCTCAGGGCAGGTACTCCATAGTCAGTGGTGGGATCTAGCCGAAATGCTAAAAATAATACAAGCTTTTATGCATATCCTCATTACCTGCAAGTATGAAGAGGATCTGATGAAAAATGAAAATGTGATGACGTTGTTTTCTCCATTATCAGACCATGGGATTTTTTTCAAACGCTCAAGGGCAGCTAACTCCGTAGTCTGTGCTCGAATCCGGCCAAATTTCGAACTCATCCAAGCTCTTATGTATGTCATCATTACCTGCAAGTATGATAAGGATCTAATCAAAAACCTTGATTGCAGTACCCTGAAAGTCAAACTTGCTCGAGATATGTCATGCCCTACATTTGTGTGAATTTAATTTAGAATTCGTTAAGAAAAGTAGGTGCTAGAGCGATGACAAAGTTTTTCTAAAAATAGCCACAGTGACCTTGACCTTTGGCACAGCATCCTGAAAGTCAAACTTGCTTGAGATATTGTCATACCCTACATTTGTGTCATGTTATTTCAAAATCCATGGAGAAATGAAGGTGCTAGGGCGATGACAAAGTTTTTTCTAAAAATAGCCACAGTGACCTTGACCTTGGGTGCAGCACCCTGAAAGTCAAAGTTGCTCGAGATATTGTCATGCCCTACATTTGTGTGAAGTTACTTTAAAATCTGCTGAGAAATGTAGATGCTAGAGCGCTGACAAAGTTTTTCTAAAAATAGCCATAGTGACCTTGACCTTGGGCGCAGCATCCTGAAAGTCGAACTTGCTCGAGATATTGTCATGCCCTACATTTCTGTGAAGTTATTTTAAAATCTGCTGACAAATTTGTAGGTGCTAGAGCGCTGACAAAGTTTTTCTAAAAATAGACACAGTGACCTTGACCTTGGGGGCAGCATCCTGAGAGTCAAACTTGCTCGAGATATTGTCATGCCCTACATTTCTGTGAAGTTATTTTAAAATCTGCTGAGAAATGAAGGTGCTAGAGCGATGACAAAGTTTTTCTAAAAATAGCCACAGTGACCTTGACCTTGGGCGCAGCATCCTGAAAGTCGAACTTGCTCGAGATATTGTCATGCCCTACATTTGTGTGAAGTTATTTTAAAATCCGTTGAGAAATGTAGGCAATAGAGCGATGACAAAGTTTTTCTAAAAATATGTGATGACGTTGTTTTCTCCAATATAACACTATGGGATTTTTTTCAAACGCTCAAGGGCAGCTAACTCCGTAGTCTGTGCTCGAATCCGGCCAAATTTCGAACTCATCCAAGCTCTTATGTATGTCATCATTACCTGCAAGTATGATAAGGATCTAAGCAAAAACAGTTGAGAAAACGTGATGACGCCATTTTCCCCATTATAACCCTATGGGATTTTTTTCGAACGCTCAAGGGCAGCTAACTCCGTAGTCTGTGCTCGAATCAGACCAAATTTCGAAATCATCCAAGCTCTTGTGTATGTCATCATTACCTGCAAGTATGATAAGGATCTAATCAAAAACAGTCGAGAAAACGTGATGACGCCGTTTTCCCCATTATAACCCTATGGGGGCTATCTGTTGCCATGGAAACCAGAGCTCTGAGCTGATCAGCACCAAAACCTAATGCAGCCTTTCCCCCACCCAAATGATGCTTCAGATAAAATTTGATTGCGATCGGCATACTGGTCTCTGAGATATTAATGTTTGAAATTGTTGACGCACCCACCCAAGGACGCACGCACGCACGGACGACGGCTCGACTCCCATCCTATAAGCTCACCTCTGAGCCTTCGGCTATGGTGAGCTAAAAATAGCCACAGTGACCTTGACCTTGGGTGCAGCACCCTGAGAGTCAAACTTGTTCAAGATATTGTCATGCCCTACATTTGTGTGAAGTTATTTCAAAATCCGTTGAGAAATGTAGGTGCTAGAGCGATGACAAAGTGTTTCTAAAAAAAGCCACAGTGACCTTGACCTTGGGCGCAGCACCCTGAAAGTCGAACTTGCTCGAGATATTGTCATACCCTACATTTGTGTGAAGCTATTTCAAAATCCATGGAGAAATGTAGGTGCTAGAGCCATGACAAAGTTTTTCTAAAATTAGCCACAGTGACCTTGACCTTGGGTGCAGCACCCTGAAAGTCGAACTTGCTTGAGATATTGTCATGCCCTACATTTGTGTGAAGTTATTTCAAAATCAGTTGAGAAATGTAGGCGCTAGAGCGATGACAAAGTTTTTCTATAAATAGCCACAGTGACCTTGACCTTGGGCGCAGCACCCTGAAAGTCAAACTTGCTCGAGATATTGTCATGCCCTACATTTGTGTGAAGTTATTTCAAAATCCGTTGATAAATGTAGGCCTTAGAGCGATGACAAAGTTTTTCTAAAAATAGCCACAGTGACCTTGACCTTGGGCGCAGCACCCTGAAAGTCGAACTTGCTCGAGATATTGTCATGCCCTACATTTGTGTAAAGTTATTTCAAAATCCATTGAGAAATGTAGGCGCTAGAGCGATGACAAAGATTTTCTAAAAATAGCCACAGTGACCTTGACCTTGGGCACAGCACCCTGAAAGTCAAACTTGCTCGAGATATTGTCATGCCCTACATTTGTGTGAAGTTATTTTAAAATCCATTGAGAAATGTAGGTGCTAGAGCGCTGACAAAGTTTTTCTGAAATTAGCCACAGAGACCTTGACCTTGGGCGCAGCATCCTGAAAGTCGAACTTGCTCGAGATATTGTCACGCCCTACATTTGTGTGAAGTTATTTTAAAATCCGTTGAGAAATGTAGGCAATAGAGCGATGACAAAGTTTTTCTAAAAATATGTGATGACGTTGTTTTCTCCATTATAACACTATGGGATTTTTTTCAAACGCTCAAGGGCAGCTAACTCCGTAGTCTGTGCTCGAATCCGGCCAAATTTCGAACTCATCCAAGCTCTTATGTATGTCATCATTACCTGCAAGTATGATAAGGATCTAAGCAAAAACAGTTGAGAAAAGGTGATGAAGCCATTTTCCCCATTATAACCCTATGGGATTTTTTTCAAACGCTCAAGGGCAGCTCACTCCGTAGTCTGTGCTCGAATCCGACCAAATTTCAAACTCATCCAAGCTCTTGTGTATGTCATCATTACCTGCAAGTATGATAAGGATCAAATCAAAAACAGTCGAGAAAACGTGATGACGCCGTTTTCCCCATTATAACCCTATGGGGGCTATCTGTTGCCATGGAAACCAGAGTTCTGAGCTGATCGGCACCAAAACCTAATGCAGCCTTTCCCCCACCCAAATGATGCTTCAGATAAAATTTGATTGCGATCAACCCACTGATCTCTGAGATATTTATGTTTGAAAGTGTTGACGCACCCACCCACGCACCCACGGACGGGCGGACGACGGCTCGACTCCCATCCTATAAGCTCACCTCTGAGCCTTCGGCTCAGGTGAGCTAAAAATGGTAATGGAAGTTAAAATATCCATTTCATAAAATACTTATGGATCCCAAGGTCAATTCTAAATATGAGCTGTGACACAACCAAACCAACAAAGTGGCATGTGCTCCCACCAAAGACTCAGAGCAGCCTGGGCATCTGCCCAGTCTTATCAGAGTCTTCACTGTGGGCATGAAGGTAGCTTAGACTCTTTGCTACCCTTTAAATACATGCCCAGGCTGATCTGAGTTTTGCATGGTGCTCATGCCTCTTTAAGTAAATTGCTGGTTTTGTCTTGTCCCTGCACATATAGAAAACCCAGAATACATATTAAAATATGTATTCTGGGTCTATTATATCTCAGGATTTTGTGCTGGCTATATGCAATTTGGATCACTCAATATATACTTATTTTTGAAGAAAAGGGGAGGGAGGCATTCATTATAAATATTATGGCATATACGTTAATACTTACTTGAGGAAAAACTTGGCAACTGGATTTTCAGATCCTTTCAATTTGTGATCGAGATACTCTAGGAACACTCTGATTAACTGTACGATGGCAATTATTAATGAACCGAAGGCAAGGGAACCCAGATGATACCTGTGAACAAAGAAATAAATTAGGTACCGTATTCCAAAACTTTTCCAAAAATCTAATTCTTGTATGACAGATCTAGATTTTCTGGAGTAAAACAATCCCAACAAGAAAATCAGTGGAACCGATGGATGCTCCCCGAAGGTGTGGATTAGGAGAATGGGTATCCTGGTGAAGGAATGATTTTCTGTGTAAATTAAATGCAATTTAAAATGGAAAAAAAATCTCTTCAATACCTTTAGAGCAATGCTCTAGACATGCACACAACTAGAGGTATACTCCAGACAAGCTAAATAACTGAAAAAAATAGGAAGGCGGCTAACTCCATAATTACTTAAGGTAGGGTTATAGTTCTTAAGCTCTGCACTTCCTTTCATTACCCTCTATCAATGTATGAAATTATATTTAGTTTCCTTCAATACTTCCTAAGATATGCTCCATACAAGCAAAATAAAGCACAAATTAAGAAGGGAGCTAACTCTGTAATTACTTATGACAGGGTAATGGTTCTTCAGTGATTCTTGAAAAAAGGGTACAATTGTGAAAAACTCATGTCGCCAATGTTAAACAGACACACACACGAACATGCTTTAGCCTAAATAGGTGATGTGTTGCTATTTTTGCAGTGTAATATATATATGAAAACCCTGTGGTATTCCCAGTTGGATTTAAGACGCTAAGCCTTGAATTTTTTACGATGCTTTTGTGTTGGGGTATGCTATTTTCGACTGTCGCAAGCAGAGTAGCTATAATAAACACCTTTAATAAACAAGGTTATTGCTACAAACAAGAACACATTTCTTTACCATTTTGAAATCCCAGGTTGACCGATGTCTCGTGTAGTTCTATTCAGTTTCTAATCCATTCATTTACAAAAATAATTGAAAAAATTCCTTGTCGCCAAAATGCTACTCACCTACCGTAACGATTTCTATGTCCCACCTATAAACAACAGTGAATGGATATCGTGATGGAAAATGAGTCTATTTTAGTACCAGGATATCCTTTGAAATGAAAATGGTAAGAACCAATTCATTTGTTACACTAAAATTGGAGTAAGAAGGTTTAAGTTTACATTTTCATCTGTCACTTTTCACAGCCTCCCATCCGTAACGGCCCTTTTCTGAAACATGAGTTCTTTTGCAAAATGCTTTCTATTAGTTTGCGAATGTGTAACATGGATGTGGTTTATAAAAACCAATTTCATGCCTCTGTTATTTATAACTTGTTCTGTTATAGCTGATTTGTCCCATGTCCTCTCCCCTCCGTAACGGCTCCCCTCCGTAACTAAATCTTTGACCCAAAGCAACGTGGTGATTTAGAAGTAAGTATCACAGTCAAATGAAATATACGTTTCTTTGAAATAACAGAAAGCAGAAAAGAACGATTTCTGTCGTCAGGGTTTCAGAATTTTTCAGATATTTAATGGACTCCAGGTGATATATTTTGTACAATATATCAACTTAACGTGTGATCAACGTTAAAGCACACATTTACTTACCGATTTTTGTATATTCTGGTAAGTATAAACAGGGGGCAGGGATAAACAACATAACATTTGAACTTGCAGTCATTTAGTGCAGGTATGACCGACCAAATTGTGCCGTTATGGAGGGGAGAAAATTTCCTTAAACTGACAGTTCACAAACATAATGCATTCTTATGGTAGCTGATATGTGGAAAGTCCAAGTGGACACGTTCTAGTATTAAACCTACTATGCTGAAATAGATAAAACAGTTTTTTAATATATATGTATGAAATTTATTTTGGATGCTCCGTTACGGAGGGGAGCTGGTAAATTCGATTGTTCGATATGCGAGAAAACAGAATTTGATAAATGGTACTGGAATAAGCTGGTAGAATACATCAGACCTCCTGTAACATAAGCGTCTTATATAAACTGTACAGATCGGGCACAGACACTTTGCAATAAAGAAGTATGTTACGGAGGTGAGAAAAAGTTACGGAGGGGAAACCGGGCGCTTAGAACAGCAGTCATACGAGTCCAGTTGCACGAGCAGTTATAAACACGTCCTGTCTGAGTGTTTACTATGAAAGAGTCATTTTATTCTTAAAAAAGGGCCTCTATGTTAAAAAAAACCCTTCCAGTGTCATGGCGGAAAAGGTGCGAATTTTGATAAAAGGCAGCTAAATGCTATTAAAGTATCACGTATCCCAAAACTTACCTCGGGAATGTCAATCTAAGATCCATATATTGTAGCATCACAGGCAGTTTTATAAGAATGAAAATAAAGCCGATTCGTGACAAAACCAAGAACGTTGTCTTTTGCGCTAACAAGGACACAGATCAGTTTCATAAAGGCTGAAGAAAGCGATTTTATGTCCTTCATAACAGTGTGTCACTCATATCAGGACGATGCAAGGGTGGTATTGAAAGTCTGTGTGCAATGAAACCCCAACTACAGTTGGGAAGATTTCCGCCTCCAGCGGGTCTCGAACCGGCTCCACTAGAACAGCAGGTCAGCACTTAACCTACTGAGCTATCGGGATTCCTCTTCTGTCCCAACCCCTCGCCGTCCCCTCCTCCCCCCGCCCACCACTACATACCACCCCCCCCCCCCCTCCCCCACCAAAAAAAAAAAAGATAAAAAAAAAAAACAGAAAAGAAACAACAACAAAAAACAAGAACAATAAAAGAGAACAGGTCTAAGGGAAGCAAGCTAGAGATAGCAATAATGCAACATTGCACATAAAGCCAGACAAAATAAGGCTTTTTCTCCATAAATACACGGGCAAACCAGAGCAATACCTAGACTTTCCAGGGACCACCCGAGGATATACGAGTATGTATACATATCCCTGAGTAGCCCAGAGAGTACCCGGGTACCACCCGAGTTCACACTCAAGCGGTCATGCCGAAAGTGCTCATACTAAATCCATATGATGTTTGTAAAAATGCCATATTTCAGTAGACTATCTGAACCACATATTTCCTAACATTATCACTGTGATACCCCCAAAACAGGAATTACTAGATGTTCATGACAACTCCAAGAATGCGTATCAATGACCTTTCAAAGAGTCCGAAATTTACGACGTCAGGGAAGATACTGGAATTACAACGTGTCTTGTTACCGGTGATAAATAAGATAACGTATGACGCACCTTAAACTTTCTACCCTCCGTAACGAGAATCATTGTCGGAGAAAATGACAACAGAATGGTAGACAGTAGAGATTATGATTAGGTGCTATCTGTAGGTGTTCAAAATGTGGACAGCACTGACAAGTTCTAGATTTGATTTGGTTTTCATGATTTCTTTACCTATGATGGAGGGTCATATTTCGAATTCATTGCTCTGAATGATATATTTGCTTGAAATACATGTAACAGTGTCATTGTATTAATATTGACTGTGCATCTCAACTGATATGTATTTAGAAGAGAAAAGGTTGCTATTAAGAAGGTACGTCCCACTTCTAAGGAATTTTTGTGAAAATAAAAATGCATATTTTGCATATGCTAAACGCACTCCCCTCCGTAACGAAACGGTAGTTTGAGAAAATATTCACAATACACTTCTAAATACCATATATCACTAAAAGTGTCATACAAAGTTACCACAGACAGGTTCGTGGGCTCTTTCTTTCATTGGCTCTTTTAATTGCATGGCTAATTTGTTCATTGCTAGGAAAGCAAATAGGGTAGTTTTATTTAATAGTTCGTTTAAGGAAAGCCTTCTTTTTTCATTTTAATGAACTATTTATACATTATACTCAAAGTGATCAATGTCATATAGAAATTACGGTTTTAGGTCAACACTGCGAAAAGAGCAACTATTCTGCAAACTACACACATTTTAGACCTGCCAAACCTGCGGCTATGTGCATTATGTGGTTATATCTCACCTCCGTAACGACGATTTTAACGCCATATTTTTACCTTAAACCATTTTTGTACCATTTACTTGGTGTGGGTAATATTTTGTATACATGAACAAGGGACTGTCTACTATTCAAAATTCATATCTTCGAAACAATGCAAGGAAGTTCATTTTTTAGATTTTGTTATTCCACAATTGTACCCTTTTTTCAAGAATCACTGTCTTGTGTTCTGCACTTTCATTCATTGTCATCTATAAGTGTGTGAAGTTTCATTAAGTTCCCTTTTATACTTTCAGAAATATGCTCTGGACATGCAAAATACTGAAAAAATAGGAAGGGAGCTAACTCTGTAAATACTTCAGACAGGGTTATGGTTCTTGTGCTTTGCACTTTCTCTTATTGCCCTCTTTCAATGTATGAAGTTTCATTAAGTACCCTCTAATACTTTTGGAGATATGCACAAGACAAGCTTAATATTGAAAAAAAAGGGAGCTAACTTCATAAATACTTGTGATAGGGTTACGGTTCTTGAGCACTGCACTTCCTCTAATTGTCCTCTATCAATGTGTGAAGTTTCACTTAGTTCCTCCTTATACTTTCAGAGATATGCTCCGGACAAGCAAAATATTGAAAAAAACTGGAAAGGGAGTTAACTTCGTAAATACTTGTGATAGGGTTACGGTTCTTGTGCACTGCACTTCCTCTAATTGTCCTCTATAAACGTGTGAAGTTTCATTTAGTTCCCCCTTATACTTTCAGAGATATGCTCCGGACAAGCAAAACATTGAAAAAACTGGAAAGGGAGTTAACTTCGTAAATACTTGTGGCAGGGTTATGGTTCTTGTGCACTGCACTTCCTCTCATTGTCCTCTATCAATGTGTAATGGTTCTTGTGCACTGCACTTCCTCTCATTGTCCTCTATCAATGTGTAAAGTTTCATTTAATTCCCCCTTATACTTCCAGAGATATGCTCCGGACAAGCAAAATATTGAAAACACTGGAAAGGGAGCTAACTTCGTAAATACTTGTGACAGGGTTAGAGTTCTTGTGCACTGCACTTCCCCTTGTTGTCCTCTATCAATGTGTGAAGTTTCATTTAGTTCCCCCTCATACTTTCAGAGATATGCTCCGGACAAAAGTGTGACGGAAGGACGGACGGACGGACGGACAGACGGACGGACAAAGCGGCGACTATATGCTCAACCCTCGGGGAGCATAAAAATCTAGATCTGTCTTACAAGACAGATCTTGAAATCTTGATTTTCTGGATTGTTTTGCAAGATTAAACCCTGTGTAACAGCCAAATAACACTAAACTGATTTACCGAAATGACCCTAAAATTTCGGACATCCGAAAGTCCGACAATTATTTTTTAAAAATTTCTTAGAAGTGAATTTTACACATGTCAATGCATCAAGATTATGCTTAGTGAATGGCAAACGTTATAGACCCTTATAAAACTGCTCCTTCAGGAGCAGTTTGATATAGGTCTACAATGTTTGCTCATACATGTCTGTCCGAATATTTAGGGTCATTATAGTACATAGTCAGGGTACTTTTGGAAAGAGAAACCCCCTTCTTATGGATGAATAAATAAAGTTAACCTTTCTAGCCAGGTTTGATAGAATCGATGTCAATCCATTTTAAGAAAACTCTTTTTTTTCATCATGTTTACCTTAAATTTAACACATAAAAGACTTTTCTCAAAATGGATTGGTATTGATTGTTCTGAAAAGAATCTCGTACGAATGGTATCATCATTGCATAAAATAGGGACCATTAATTTTGGAGAAATTTGTTAAATCAGTGTTTCACCATTTTACATGTAATATACATGTCTAGTACACTAGCAAGTACATGTAAGCAACTGCTCATGTATACCCCCGGTCATGGACACTGCCTAATGAAAATATAAACATAACACAAAATTTCAATGATGATGATAATGGATGGACAAATGAATGAATGGACAGATGGATGAACAGATGGAAACACAAAAACTATATACCCCTCAACATACTTCTTATGCCAGGGTATAATAAAATATTACCTCTAAACAGGCACAGATAAACTACAAGTATGGTGCATTAGTCGTACTAACAGAGAGATTACTGCTTGACACATGCCCTGGAGGTCAAAGCTTCAAGTCTGGCCGAGATCATCATCTTTCTCTAGCCTCTGAAATATTTTGTATTAGACTTTATCTCCACCAAGCCCCCTCTACACTCATACTTAACCCCTTGCCCAAAATTACTGAAATACTATTGAAAGGGCAGCAAAAGCCTACCATCTACCATCATACCAATCTGCCTTTATCTCTAGAGAATCCATGTCCTACCATAAAGTATACCAAAAACCATTAAGTTTCCTTTTATCCCAAATGGAAAATAGATGGTTTTTAAGTGTCCCATATATATCACGTGTACAATAGTGAATTCAATAACAAGAAAAAAATAGTCTGTAACCTTTTACCTGAAAGCCCTGCCCACAGAGGTAAGGAGCGGAAATGTAGGGATGTCTTTTGGTTTCTGGAACGCCCAGTAGTAGGAGGCAAACGCTCCTGCCAGGGCCATCTCCCCAAGGGCAATACAAAAGTTGACAAGCCAGAATAACATGAACAGGTTGTATATCTGGAGGTATATGGTGTACCTGAAACAAACAATGTGTAGAAATGCAATGTCAAATTTTCGGATCTTAAGGTAATTGGGTACACTTTCAGGGGAAGCAACTCTGTCACTTGCACCTAATTGGAGCTAAAAAGGAAGAAACAAAGAAGCGAAAAAGATGCCTTTAAGCCTCTGTTTCAGGGGTAATATTTCATACAGGCATTTTGTTTATATTTCTTTGCTCAATGAGGAAACCTGAGCTCAAGGTTATAAAACTTGAGAATAATCTCAAACTCAAAATAAAGCACAGTGATTGGCTGCTTCCAAGCAAGTGCTCTGAAGCAGCCAATCAGTGTGCTTTATTTTGAGTTTGAGAATGTACTCAAGTTATATAACCTCAGGGCCTGATTATCAGCTTCTGTTTCATCACTGAGCAATGAAATGTAAACACAAGAATTCCGCGGAATGCGGTGTCTGGCCTGTCCGCGCTTTGTGCAACTGACCTAAACGCAAAAACTCACAAAAGTTTACGCTGCCTATGCTGCCGCCGCCGCCGACACCGGAAAAGCAATACATATATTCACTTCTGCTTCGCAAGCAAGACAAACAGTGAGACAATGAGTGAGGTTCTTCTCCTACACATTGTATTTTTACCATATACAGTAGAACTTCAATGGCTCGAACAGACTTGGGACCATGAATATTAGTTCCAGCAAAGGGTAGTTCTAGCCATCCAGGGCTAGTTTTATATATATTGACCTCTAGGGACCCAAGAATAGGTTCTAGCCACGCAGGGTAACAGCCATCAGGGTTCGAGCCATTGAAGTTCTACTGTATAACAGTTTATGATATCAAAAGTAGGTCGTTTGGCTGCAACTAAAATAACTCAAATGATGTTTTAATACTTTTATAGGTAATTGAAGGAAGCTATATTTGTTTAAAGCCAGGAAATCACAGGCATTTACAATGATGACATCCCAAAATAAATATTTCATGGATTTATAAGACTGTAGGTGACAGCAATGGGGCCTTTGAAGAATAGGCAGAGGTATTTTAGGTAGATATGGAAGCACAAATCCTGTGGACTGCAGTATCTCTCCTACTTGCATTTTGTTCAGATATAAAAAACAAAACTAGAATACGCTAATAACGCTTATTAGCACTCTGTGCACTTAACTTTTATAACATGATGGCAATTACTTGTAGTAAACTTTCCTTCTTATAAGCACATATTTCAAAGATTAATTACATATTTACAGGAAACAAAACAAATGGTTAACATTGGAAAAAAAGCTGCTCATAGTTCTAGAAGGATAGAGAAGCTTTGCAAGTGAACACTGAATGATTCTACACCATTTTCAGCTGTTTTAAACGAGCCAACAAAGGGATAAACCAATAAAAAGGTGCATTTATTGTAACATGCCTCAGATATTACCATGATGTGCACTTAAAGGGGCATGTGCGCTAATTAAGTCAAATATGGTAGTCTATAATGCTACTCACTTTCCTTCTTTGGCATGCTTGATCACTCCACACACTTCACTCAGGGTATTAGAGACCTGAAGAGTAAGTAAATACTGAAGTGTTTTCTTTTATTTTTTTCTCCTCTTCATATAAACCTATGTAAATTCAGTCAGAAATTACATGGAATAGATCTACTGTGTCTTGTCTGCAATGTCTGTGTGCTGTCATAAAGCAACCACGTTACTACAGTCAAGAGTCAAAAGTAATTCCACAAAATATATTTTTGTGGAATTACTTTTGACCCTCTACTGTACCTACAGAGATGAACCAATAAATTTCACAAACTTAGCTGGCACCAATGCTGAAAAAGCAATACCTATGTCTTGCTTCCAGCTCGTTGCAGGCTGATGGAAGTAGTTTACCGTATTAGTCCTAACTAGAGCAAGTGAGCAGGGGCTCACGTATACCCCCGGCCAGCGCCACCAACTAATGATACTAAACTTCCAACTCAAAAATTTAACATATATAAGATACAAACTTTAAAGTCTGTGACCTTCTCCTTTGGTCAGCAGCAGCATACAGAGACTGTCAACTAATCTGCTGCAGCCTAAAAGTAAACCTAGTAACATATCAAAAGGTTCCACTGAAGGATATCTGAATTGTAAGAAACACTATAAAGCAATATACACTGATGTAACTGTTTAAGTATGTGACCTTGACCTTGTGTCAACAGCAACACCCAGATGATGTAAATTGTTGTAACCTAAAGATAAACAACTTCACATATATCAAAGCATCCTATTAAAGAAGATGGGAAAAATAAGCAAAGAATATCAACTTAACACAAAACTCTAACATGAAAAAGCATATAAGCTTGTGACCTTGACCTTAAGTCAAGGCATGTGTGTTTATGTAAAAGAATAAAATTTTAGACTAACATCTACTAGCATACCAAATATTAACCAAATCCAACAAAGGATTTGGATGATACGAGATCTCAAAACCTTTAACACATAACATTTATGAATATGTCTAAGTCTGTGACCTTGACCTCTAGGTCACAGGCATGTGTTAAGATGGTACAAAAATAAAGCTTTAAACATAATATAAACCAAACCCAACAAAGTTTTTTGATGATATAACATCACAAAAAATTTAACATAAAACTTTAACATGAAAAGTCTAAGTCTGTGACCTTGACCTTTAGGTCACAGGCATGAGTGGGAATGGTATAAAATAAAACTTTGAACAAACATCTATCATCGTCCCAAACATAAATCCAGTCCATCAAAGGGTTTGAATTATACAGAGATCTTAAAAACTTTAACGCAAAACTTTAACATGAAAAGTCAAAGTCTGTGACCTTGACCTCTAGGCCACAGGCATGGGTAGGGTGGTACAGAATAAAACTTTGGACCATTATCTATCACCATGCCAAATATTAACCCAATCCATTAAAGGGTTTGAATAATATAAGGTATCAAAAACTTTAACGCAAAACTTTAACGCAAATGTTAACTTACGGATGGACGGACGGAAGGACGGATGGAAGGACGGACAGACGGAAGGACGGACAAACGGACATCGGACAAAAGCTATGTACCCCTCGGCATACTTCGTATGCCGGGGGTATAATAAATGCCACTGCTCTTATAAACGCTATAATATTAAATATTAGCATGTACTGTCTTAAACTACATGGTTTAAGTCAGTGCTTGCTTTGCCAAGAAAGAGTTTCAGTCAGTACCATTTAGTCTCACTTATAGTATTTTACATAAAATAATAACAGATTTGAAAATATTTACCTATATCTATCAAGTAAAGTTTGGTTCCAGTTTTAGAAAATTAAGTGGTCTATATGGGATGGTTCTTTCTTCCCCTACATTATGTAGGAGGCCCAGTATCTCACCTGCTCAAACGCTGACCAGCTGACCTAGCAGTTCTGGGTTTGATTCTCGCTACAGATGGAAATCAATTCTACTGTAATCAGGGCTCCATTGCACAAAGCTTTCCATTATCACTCTCCCAGTGTCCTGATCTGACTGAATACTGGTGAAAAGGATGTAAAATCACAAATCATCCATCCATCTCGGTACAAATTATACTTACATTTGCGTCACACGGTATTTCATCAAACAAACTGTCTGTGTGTTTTTTAATGTAGTTGTAGTTGTAAGTACCATTATCTAGCATGGTTTCACTATTATTTTTCAACTCAAAGCTTGGTTCCCTGCCTTGTGATGCTAAATATCTGAACACAGGTAAAGGTAAATAGTTATACTTACAGGGGAAGTAACTCTGCCATTTTCAATTTTCGCCTCTCTTCTCAATGGGGGCGTCAACTTCTAAAGGAAAGACTTGCTCCCCAAGGAACAAATTCTTCTTTTCAAGAGTAGACCCCATTTTTAAAGGATTTAATTGTCCAATTTATTAAAAAGAAGTTGCGAATCTTTTCCCTTCTTAACCCAATTGCACTCAGAATGGCCAAAACTCTATGGAGTTTTGGCCATTCTGAGTGCAATAGGGTTAATCAGAGGGTCAGGGCCTGAATTGCTTACCTAAGTAAAACTAAGGTGATCATTTGAACAAAGCTGATAGTATATGAATCCCAGATGCTGCATATCAAATTTCAATTTTTAAAACTTTTTACCATATTATATGGGCATGATGGCCATTTTTGTCATGTGACCACACCAAATTTCAATTTCTAAAACCTTTTACCATATGTGGGCATGATGGCCATTTTGTCATGTGACCACAACCATCCAATGAACTTTCATTTCCCTGACCCATAGTACTCCATATGAAATTTTGATTCAGCTGGCTCCCAGTGGCTTTGAGGGAGAAATTGTATGAACTTGTTGAAGAAATATGAGTAACCTTTGTCCAAGCTCAATGAATGACTTTGACCTCTGATATTAAAAGAATATTCATGTACTTATTTAGTGGTCTGTATATACCAAATTTTATACCAAAGTATTCAAAAACTTCGAAGAAATCTAACGTTAAATCATTTTCTCATACAAAAGCACTACAAAATTGACCTAGCTATAAAAAGGTGAAGGTCAACGGGTAAATGGGCTACCCGATGATTAAAAAAAACAGAAAGTCAAAAACTACATGCCCCTCATCATACTTACATAAGTAAGTAGGACAATTTTATGGACTCCAAATATCTAAGGTATTGCTGATGCACATGATTTTTACAATATTCTGTACTCTGATCAAAGGATACACTGACGAGATTAGCCAGAAAGCAATGATCCCAATTTGAAGAGCGTAGGTGAACACTGGAAATATCAACGTGAACAGCATGTGTCCCACTGCCCTGAAAAAATAATAAATTTCTTGTTGAAATCAAAACTAATAATCTCACTGTTTCAAACAGTGAAATTATTATTTCCGATTTTCACTGTTGAGGACTACTCGTCTTATTTCTTCTAATGAATTGCACATGTGAAAAAAAATAAAATTACATACTTTCTATGATTGAGTCAATTCGTTTAATGTTGAAAAAATTAAACTAGATAAGAAATAAATAATCTGTTTCGGCCATTTATGATGATTGCTTCCGATAGGAACAGAGAACTATTTGTCTTCTTTTCCATTATCTTGAGTGGGATGTCAGTGCTCCAGATAAGAAGGGGTAACAGAGATAATTTTGGGATAATTATCCATATTTCTCCACAAAAACATATTTTGTGACCCATCATTATAACCGTCTCATCAAGACGGTTCTAATGAGGGGTCACAACATATGTTTTTGTTGAGAAATAAGAAAAATTATCTTTGAATTATCCCTGTTACCCCTTCTTATCTGGAGCACTGGGGATATGTCACACATGCAAAAATTTGGCATCCTGTGGGAACAGGAAACTATTTAGTGTCAATTACTGCATCTAATTTCTTGGCATTGATAAGTATATGAGACACAGAAAATTTATTTTTAACAGGTGAAACATTAAATTTTACTTGAAACTTACAATTTCAGTGTTCATTCGATGAAATAAAATTCAAAGTTACACTCAAAAAAAAAAAAATATATATATATCCTCTATGCAATCTGCTTAGAAGTAGAGCTGCAACGATTCACCCAACGACCGATCCGATTCGATTTCGATTTCGATTTCAGACACCTCGATTCGATTCATGATTGATTTTATGCTACCTTAATCCATCATGTTTATCACTTTATTTTGTTATATTTACACTTCTATTTATCTTAGGGGTGCATCTTTCAGCACAGGTTTCTGCGAGTCATCGTTAGACGCCATTGTTGTTGTTGTTCATAGAGTCCCGCCGTTAATTTGTCGGCGCACCCGGATAACCGGTAAAAGTGTTTATCAATGATAAGAGTTTTAAATTAAACTAAAGTTTCCTGCACCAATGAATAATCCACCACCATTTATATACACATACACAGTGTCAAAGTTTCCTGCACCAATGAATAATCCGCCACCCGGAGATCAGATGTTGAGTCTACTGAAGCTTAGGGAGACCTTGAAAGGCCTTGGGTTTTGGGTGATGACCAGTGTCCTGCTTGGCACTCCTTGCTGCAGTACTTAATAAATCTGCAGCCTGTACAGCGTCTCAGGTCGACTTTATTTCCTAAGGAATAACAGTTTGCACAGTAGTCAGGGGAGTTATCATCCGGTTCTGTATAACAATCCAAGGCTGACAACTCTTTTTCCGAACTCAAAACAACAGGTATCTCAGGAGAGTGAACCAGTTCATTTAAATCACTTTCAGTGGATAAATCCAAATCAGGATCCAATTGACTGGAAATGTGTTTACAGGCACCAGAAGAATCCAAATCTGTATGAATGGAATTTTCCTGTTCAACAATGGTATCCTCTGGCTGTCGCCGGGCGTTCAGAGAAGAAGTTTGGGCAGATTTCTTCTTTTTCCAGAACTTCAGTCGTCATGCACGATCCCTTGCAACAACTGATGGGGATTTATGTTTCCGCTTTGGTCTTTTCAGTGGGGAGTCATCGGTAGAGTTGTCCTGATGATTTCCTTGCTGACATCCGAAAGCAGAGTGACCGTCCTTCAATGGTGTGACATTTTTGGCGGCAAACGTCCTGATCACGAGCGAGAATCCCTTCGAGTTTCTGGTTAATTTCCAAGAAGCTGTTGGGTCATCCCTGTCCAGAACGTTGATGCAATCCAAAAGAGTTTGGGGAATCACACTGGGAAGTGGTTTATCCAATTTGTCCATTGTTTTTTCACCAAAAACTTCTTGGCACTCAAAAAACGAGTCATCCATTTCCAACGGTTATCCGGAGTTTTTTTTATAACCCTACCGATAAGGAAACAAAACACCCATATTGATTGGATGACCTAATTATTACTGACCAATCGTACGTTACGTTATAAACAGCGTTATAATATTAAGAGCGGGTCTAAAACACGGACTTCCGTTTTAATTGAGGGCCCATGCGGGGGGTTGTGAATCGAATCGAAATTAGTGGAGTTGTTATCGGAATCGAATCGGCCATTGTGAACCAGATTTTCGATGCATCGAAGTGAATCGTTGCACCTCTACTTAGAAGAACAAAGGCATTTATTTTCTTTAACAATGACAAATACACACAAATCAACCTGTTCAATGAGATTTCAGAAAAGTTGACAAATTTTTAGCATGGTACTGCAAAGAATACTTACCTGCTACTTTCTTTTATAAGAGCTATGGCAATTCTAATCCTCTGTATTAAGATGAGCAGTATCAATAACACTATGGCCAAGATTATAACAGAGATGATACCTGAAACATATAAAATACTTCATGACTTTCTTTTTAGCTCGCCTGAAAAAAGTACAGAGAGCTATTGTTGTCACTTGGACGTCGGCGTCGGCGTTGGCGTCACACTTTAAAGTTTTACGTTAAAGTTTTTTTATGTGATGGGCAAGGCACTGCAGGGGAGCTATCCTGTATGGGGACAGGTCTTTTTTAATGTTACAATAAAATTATTAGGAAATACTTATGCAAATTTTATTTTAGGGTCATTTCACGAATGTGACTCTAAAGCAGTGCAAAAAATATTAAAATGACAAAATAATATGTGAAAGTTTATTTTGTCATTTTGATCTTGTTTGTCAAGAAACTTAACATTAACATACCCATGAAGCCAGAATCCCCCCTATAAATTGCTGATACTAATGACAGAAAATCAGGTCTTAAATACCAGTACATGTACAACATGTGTGCTTTGTCGCCTTATTTACTACCATGTTCAATGTATTAACTGCACAATGCGCTTAGAAATTTCATTTCTACCATAACAATTGTCATTAAAGATACATTCTATTAAGTGCACAGTCAGCGAAGTATGAACCTCGAGATAGGCTTGTGGAAATCCACATCCCAATAGTCAGTTTTATACAGTTCAAATACTGTATTTGACCAAATTAGCTCATATGTCCCTAATAGCGCACATCATGGTAATTTATGAGGCATATGACTATAAGTGCTCATACTTTTACTGGTTTATCCCTTTGTTTTCTAGATTACAGGAGCTGAGAACTGCTACAGAATCTTTCATTTTTCACTTGTACAATTTTTTCCATTCTTCTGTGACCATAAGCAGCTTTTCTCCTATGCTTAATGGTAACATTTGTTTCCATATATCATCCATACATACATATGATAATTCGTTGAAATGAGCGCTTGTAAGAGAGAAAATTTACTACAAGTATTGGCCACCATTTTGAAAAAGTAAAGCTCTCAGGGCGCTATAAAAAAAGTCGATTACAGTACTAGGTGAAAAAACAGTTGTCTCTAAACTGGTGAATTATGACATTGAAGCCTAAAGTGACAATAAACGGAAGAAAATACCAAGAAACTTGTGTGCTCATTAAGGCAAAAAGAAACACCCTAGGGGTGCACTTAAAAGAGTATGTGCACTTATTACAGCGAATACTGTATTGCCTACATGTAATAACTTTTAAATACTATCACCAGCATAGAAGACACAACTTCTAGCATAATACTAATGAGCCTCATTAAAGGGCTTAATATCTCCAACCTAGACAATAAAGCACATTTTAATATAACCTTTAGTGACAAAAAATAGAAAGAAATAGAGGATCTTACATGAGTGCTCATGTATTATTGAATTTATTAAACGAGTTGGGGAAAAAGATAAGATGCGAGGCTTTGCCGAGCATCTTATCGGTTTTCCCCAACGAGTTTAATAAATTCAATAACACAGGAGCACGAATGCAAGATTCTATTTATCATATGACACTAAAATCGCATTTTATTAGCAAAATTACACTAAAACGTCACGATTTCGCCATTAGAAAACGCGACGTTTTTATGGACGTCAACGTATAACATTAGGACGTAATTTGCATATTTAATCCACTAGTGGATTATCGTTTTTAATGCATGGCTTTATCACACTCTCAGATGCGATGTCATATGATAAACTCATATTACTCACCAAAAGCTAACCAGAACTTTTCTTTTGAGAATGAGAAAGTGAGGACAGCCATGTGTATATGAAAAGACTGTTCTGTGTCCTTCACGTCAATGTAACTACTAAAACACCAGTAAGAGGCTGAAAATGAAGAAGAAATCATTTCAGAGCCTCAGTATAATGCTACTCTTTACAATGCTGTTTGGATATAACTATTGCATGTCATGGCTCCCACTGATACAGAACTACAAAGGAATATAAGGCAAATGAGCATTAAATGCTCATTTGCCTTATACAGTCGAACCTGCTTATGTGGTCACCTCTATTAAGGAATCACCTGCCTTTAGCAGCCACCTTTTCTGGGTCCCTTGAACCAAAATACAGTGGAAATGAACCTGTATTAAGGGGTCACCTGTCTTAAGCAGCCAAATTTTGGGCTTCCCTTGGGTGACCCCTTAAGACAGGTTTGACTGTATTTCTTTGCAGTTAGTCTCAGTCTAATGCTATTAGGCTTTTCCATGGGCAACAAACATAGCATAATAAAAGAACTGTATTGCACATAGCAAAATAATACATCTTGTCAGCTTAAATTTCATGAAACTAATACACACCTGCCTCTTAAAGTAGCCACCCTTGAGATAAAGGTCTGATTTTGTGCAATTTAAGGATGTGACTGTTAACAATCATATACTACATACAGTTTATCATAGGGGAAATACCAATTTGCTTACCTATATGATGCAAGCCCGGATCCAGACCACCACATACTGGTGGGGCTGGGGGCAGTCGATATGTATTTGGGAAGGGAGGGGCGAGAGGGGTTGAAAATGACATAATAAAGGATAAATTTGATGAGATTTTTTGATAAAGTCTTTTTTTGCCTTGAAATATATGTTGTGATATCACATAAGAATCGCCTCGCCGAGGCGATTCTTATGAGATGTCACAACATAAATTTTAATCTAACCAGACCCAAGTGGCGGGGCTGAAGCCCCAAAGCCCACCCCCTGGATCCGGGGCTGTGATGTTGACCAATTCAGTATTGAGAAAAGTGGATGTTGACCATATTTGGTTGACAGCATACCAATAAAGGTATATGATACTACTCTTAATGATCATGCTACAGGAGCAAATTCTTTACTTTAAAGACAGAATTCTTGTTTATTCAATTTCATAATCCTATTATGCAACAGTCCAGTGACACAGCAGAAATATTTCATCAAAGGAAATATCCCATCTCACAAAGGTAATGACATAACAGTGTCATAAAACCATTACAGAGTGGTACCACTTTTTGGCTTACTTTACATATCCCACAATGGAGTACCGTATCATTTGTTGATGGACCCTTTCTGAGAAGGTATGCAAAACTAGAAGAGCTGCTTCCTTTGAACTTTATATTGTTTATTAAAGGTATTTTGGCACTGGCGGATTTACTACACTTTGGGCTCTAAGTAACAACCCCCACCCCCCCCCCCCCCTCGTAAAATACAATGCCCTAAGGGAATTTAATAGGATTAATACGGTAATATCGATCTTCTAAACATTGTGTACTAAAAATAACCACTACTATATTAATGATCTATGTACCATACTTACAGAATGCAAACACCCCAATAAAGAGGAGAAGGGTGAGCCAAACCATGACTCCAGCCAACCATCTCATAAGTACAATCCAGATAAGGGAGATAACCATAGCCACAAGAAACGCTCTGAAATGAAAGCAACAATATTTGAGCTGCAACACGACAAAACCCACAAAGTGGCATGTGCACCCAGCCAAGACTTAGATCAGCCTGGGCATCCACCCAGTCTGATCAGAGTCTTTGCTGTGCACTTAAAGAGTAGCTAAGGGTCTCAGCTACCTCCATGCCAACAGGGAAGACTCTGATCAGAATGGACTGATGCCCAAGCTGATCTGAGTCTGTGATGGACACACATGCCACTTTGTTTGTTTTATTGTGATGTGGCTCATATAAATTAATCCAGTATAGTAATGCAAAACTGCAAAAAATTAGAATGATCCAGAAATTATACCCATAACCTCATCGAACACAGAATCAAATAACTTGAGAATAATTATTTGTTTGAGAAAGTACAAGTTTCTGTTGGAAGAATTTCAGTTTGTAATGTCAATGAAAAATTTGAGGAGCATAGCATACATTATTTGCCATGCTCCAGAACAACTGACACCATATATCTGTTACCATAGCGACTAAGAGTTCATAATGATGTCTAAGTGACATCATCGTGACATCATTTAGCCCAGGTACTAAGCACAACAGTTGGTAATTCCATAGTTGCTATGGTAACAGGGGGTGGGGGGGTGGGGGGTGGGGTACTGCCTGGTAAAGAGTTTTGCTGCCCATATGTTGGGGGGGGGGGGGGGGGGGTGAAAAAACATGGGAGGTGTACTAAACACCTTAATCAAATGAATTTAGTTAAGTTGTTGTGTTTCACCTACGGGTTATCACTATAGTCCTATCAAGCTGCTACAATATCATACAGTAGCAACAATGGTTGTGTGATTAGAATTGGAAAAGCATAAGCTGCATATGGCATTTAAGATTTATGCCGTTTCTGGCCAGTTCAATCCAACAAACTGAATTTGTTGATTTAGTGGGGCTGAGTAATTACACTTACATGACAATCATCCACCATGAGGCTACAACATCTTGTATTATTTTTTCTCCATACTCTTTGGCTTTCAAGAATAAACCATAGGCACTGTAAAATAAACAAATTTGGAAAAAGCATATTCACAATTTTCAGACGCTGAGACATCCATTTTTTGTTTTGTTTTGCTTCAATTATGTGTTTTATAACTCTTCCAAGAATATTTCACTTATGCTGGGCCGTTCATTAAGCAAAGGTGAGAAACAACTCCCTGATCTTTGACAAGCTGACCAGACAAGGGCAAATAACATAACTATGAAACCCTGTGCTATCATTTATTACATAAAAACATCATCACAATCTGTTCTTTTAACTATGAAGTACAATGGAAGTATTCCAATCAGTATCCAAGTTATGGAGCAGAAATCAAATTGCTAAACAAAAGGGCCATGGTGGCCCTGAATCGCTCACCTGAGCATTAATCAGTTCACTGGCTCTGGTGAAGATTTATAAGAGTTTTTACCATACTAACATTTGACCTAGTTTTTGACCCGACATGACCCAGTTTCAAACTTGGCCTGGATATTGTAAGAATAAACATTCTGATACAGTTTCATTGAGATTGGATCAAAACTGTGCCCTCTGGAGCGTATACAAGGTTGTTCTTATATTTGACCTAGTGACCAAGTTTTTGACCCGACACAACCCAGTTTCAAACTTTACCTAGATTTCATTAAGATAAACATTCTGACAGAGTTTCATGAAGATTGGATCAAAACTGTGCCCTCTAGGCTGTACACAAAGTTTTTCTAAGATTTGACCTTGAGCCGACGTGACTCAGTTTCATAGGGGGCTTAGATATATGGACAATACACATTTTGACATAGTTTCATGAAGATTGGATCAAAACTATGCCTTCTAGTGCTTACACAACGTTTTTCTAAGATTTGACCTAGTGACCTACTTTTTTACCCGACATGACCTACTTTCAAACTTGGCCGAGAGTTTATGAAGATAAACATTCTGACAAAGTTTCATAAAGATTAGATCAAAACTGTGTCCTCTAGAGCGTACACAAGGTTTTTCTATGATTTGACCTAGTGACCTAGTTTTCGACCCGACATGACCCAGTTTCAAACTTGTGCTACATATTATGAGGATAAACATTCTGACAAAGTTTCATGAACTTTGAATCAAAACTGTGCCTTCTAGAGCGCACACAAGGTTTTTCTAAGATTTGACCTAGTGACCTAGATTTTGACTCCACATGACCCAGTTTTGAACTTGGCCTAGAGTTTATGGAGATAAACATTCTGACAATGTTTCATAAAGATTGGATCAAAACTGTGTCCTCTTGAGCGTACACAAGGTTTTTCTATGATTTGACCTAATGACCTAGTTTTTGACCCGACATGACCCAGTTTCGATTCTGTCCTAGATATTATGAGGATAAACATTCTGACATAGTTTCATGACATATGGATGAAAACTGTGCCTTCAAGAGTGTACACAAGGTTTTTCTAAGATTTGACCTAGTGACCAAGTTTTAGACCCGCCATGACCCAGTTTCAAACTTATCCTACATATTATGAGGATAAACATTCTGACAAAGTTTCATGAACTTTGGATCACAACTGTGCCTTCTAGAGCTTACACAACGTTTTTCTAAGATTTGACCTAGTGACCTAGTTTTTGACCCGACATGACCTACTTTCAAACTTGGCCGAGAGTTTATGAAAGTTAACATTCTGACAAAGTTTCATAAAGATTAGATCAAAACTGAGTCCTCTAGAGCGTACACAAGGTTTTTCTATGATTTGACCTAGTGACCTAGTTTTCGACCCGCCATGACCCAGTTTCGAACTTGTCCTACATATTATAAGGATAAACATTCTGACAAAGTTTCATGAACTTTGGATCAAAACTGTGCCTTCTAGAGCGTACACAAGGTTTTTCTAAGATTTGACCTAGTGACCTAGTTTTTGACCCAACAAGACCCAGTTTCGAACTTGGTCTAGAATTTCTAGAGATAAACATTCTGACAATGTTTCATAAAGATTGGATCAAAACTGTGTCCTCTAGAGCATACACAAGGTTTTTTCTATGATTTGACCTAGTGACCTAGTTTTTGACCCGACGTGACCCAGTTTCAAACTTATCCTAGATATAATAAGGATAAACTTTCTGATTAAGTTTCATGAACTTTGGATCAAAACTGTGCCTTCTAGAGCGTACACAAGGTTTACTAAGATTTGACCTAGTGACCTAGTTTTTGACCCGACATGACCCAGTTTCGAAGCTGGCCTAGAATTCATGAAGATAAACATTCTGACAAAGTTTCATAAAGATTGGATCAAAACTGTGTCCTCTAGAGCGTACACAAGGTTTTTCTAAGATTTGACCTAGTGACCTAGTTTTTAACCCGACATGACCCAGTTTCGAAATTATCCTAGATATTATAAGGATAAACATTCTGACAAAGTTTCATGAACTTTGGATGAAAACTGTGCCCTCTAGAGCGTACACAAGGTTTTTCTAAGATTTGACCTAGTGACCTAGATTTTGACCCGACATGACCCAGTTTCGAACTTGGCCTAGATTTTATTAAGACTAACATTCTGACAAAGTTTCATAAAGATTGGATCGAAACTGTGCCAGCTAGAGTGTACACAAGCAAAAGTTGACGGACGTCCGGATGTCCAGACGGACGGACGTGCGGACGTACGACGGACGACGGACATCAGGGTATCCCAAAAAACAACAACAAAACAAGAGGGCCATGGTGGCCCTGAATCGCTCACCTGAACATTAATCAGTTCACTGGCTCTGGTGAAGATTTATAAGAGTTTTTACCATACTAACATTTGACCTAGTTTTTGACCCGACATGACCCAGTTTCAAACTTGGCCTGGATATTGTAAGAATAAACATTCTGACACAGTTTCATTGAGATTGGATCAAAACTGTGCCCTATGGAGCGTATACAAGGTCATTCTTATATTTGACCTAGTGACCAAGTTTTTGACCCGACACAACCCAGTTTCAAACTTTACCTAGATTTCATTAAGATAAACATTCTGACAGAGTTACATGAAGATTGGATCAAAACTGTGCCCTCTAGGCTGTACACAAAGTTTTTCTAAGATTTGACCTTGAGCCGACGTGACTCAGTTTCATAGGGGGCTTAGATATATGGACAATAAACATTTTGACATAGTTTCATGAAGATTGGATCAAAACTATGCCTTCTAGTGCTTACACAACGTTTTTCTAAGATTTGACCTAGTGACCTACTTTTTTACCCGACATGACCTACTTTCAAACTTGGCCGAGAATTTATGGAGATAAACATTCTGGCAAAGTTTCATAAAGATTAGATCAAAACTGTGTCCTCTAGAGCGTTCACAAGGTTTTTCTATGATTTGACCTAGTGACCTAGTTTTCGACCCAACATGACCCAGTTTCAAACTTTTCCTACATATTATGAGGATAAACATTCTGACTAAGTTTCATGAACTTTGAATCAAAACTGTGCCTTCTCTAGCGAACACAAGGTTTTTCTAAGATTTGACCTAGTGACCTAGTTTATGACTCGACATGACCCAGTTTCGAACTTAGCCTAGAGTTTATGGAGATAAACATTCCGACAATGTTTCATAAAGATTGGATCCAAACTGTGTCATCTAGAGCGTACACAAGGTTTTTCTATGAACTGACCTAGTGACCAAGTTTTTGACCCGACGTGACCCATTTTCGAACTTGTTCTAGATACTATGAGGATAAACATTCTGACAAAGTTTCATGAACTTTGGATCAAAACTGTGCCTTCTAGAGCATACACAAGGTTTTTCTAAGATTTTACCTAGTGACCTAGTTTATGACTCGACATGACCCAGTTTCGAACTTGGCCTAGAGTTTATGGAGATAAACATTCTGACAACGTTTCATACAGATTGGATCAAAACTGTGTCCTCTTGAGCGTACACAAGGTTTTTCTATGATTTGACCTAGTGACCTAGTTTTTGACCCGACATGACCCAGTTTCGAACTTGTTCTAGATATTTTGAGGATAAACATTCTGACAAAGGTTCATGAACTTTGGATGAAAACTGTGCCTTCTAGAGCGTAAACATGGTTTTTCTAAGATTTGACCTAGTGACCAAGTTTTTGACCTGACATGACCCAGTTTCAAACTTATCCTACATATTATGAAGATAAACATTCTGACAAAGTTTCATGAACTTTGGATCAAAACTGTGTCCTCTAGAGCGTACACAAGGTTTTTCTATGATTTGACCTAGTGACCTTATTTTTGACCCAACATGGCCTACTTTCAAACTTGGCCGAGAGTTTATGGAAGTTAACATTCTGACAAAGTTTCATAAAGATTAGATCAAAACTGTGTCCTCTAGAGCGTACACAAGGTTTTTCTATGATTTGACCTAGTGACCAATTTTTTGCCCGACATGACCCAGTTTCAAACTTGGCCTACATATTATGAGGATAAACATTCTGACAAAGTTTCATGAACTTTGGATCAAAACTGTGCCTTCTAGAGCGTAAACAAGGCTTTTCTAAGATTTGACCTAGTGACCTAGTTTTTGACCCAACAAGACCCAGTTTCGAACTTGGCCTAGAGTTAATAGAGATAAACATTCTTACAAAGTTTCATAAAGATTGGATCAATACTTTGTCCTCTAGAGCATACACAAGGTTTTTTCTATGATTTGACCTAGTGACCTAGTTTTTGACCTGACGTGACCCAGTTTCAAACTTATCCTAAATATCATAAGGATAAACTTTCTGATTAAGTTTCATGAACTTTGGATCAAAACTGTGCCTTCTAGAGCATACACAAGGTTTTTCTAAGATTTTACCTAGTGACCTAGTTTTTGATCGGACATGACCCAGTTTCTAACTTTGCCTAGAGTTTATGGAGATAAACATTCTGACAAAGTTTCATAAAGATTGGATCGAAACTGTGTCCTCTAGAGTGTACACAAGGTTTTTCTATGATTTGACCTAGTGACCTAGTTTTAGACCTGACGTGACCCAGTTTCATACTTGTCCTAGATACTATGAGCATAAACATTCTGACAAAGTTTCATGATTTTTGGATGAAAACTGTGCCCTCTAGAGCGTACACAAGGTTTTTCTAAGATTTGACCTAGTGACCTAGTTTTTGACCCAACATGACCCAGTTTCAAACTTGTCCTAGATTTTATGGAGATAAACATTCTGACAAAGATTCATAAAGATTGGATCAAAACTGTGTCCTCTAGATCGTACACAATGTTTTTCTATTATTTGACCTAGTGACCTAGTTTTAGACCCGACGTGACCCCGTTTCAAACTTGTCCTAGATACTATGAAAATAAACATTCTGACAAAGTTTCATGATTTTTGGATGAAAACTGTGCCCTCTAGAGCGTACACAAGGTTTTTCTAAGATTTGACCTAGTGACCTAGTTTTTGACCCGACATGACCCAGTTTCGAACTTGGCCTAGATTTTATAAAGACTAACATTCTGACAAAGTTTCATAAAGATTGGATCGAAACTGTGCCCGCAAGAGTGTACACAAGCAAAAGTTGACGGACGTCCGGACGTCCGTCCACACGTACGACGGACGACGGACATCACGGTATCCCAAAAGCTCACCCTGAGCACTTCGTGCTCAGGTGAGCTAAAAAAACATCCAGGGGGAATAACTTGAGATGCCATTCCTAATTGTGAGCTGTAGTACATAAGTGCAAAGTGTCATAAAATATTCAAAAGGTAATACAAATACTGAATGGACATGACGCTGCAGCATAATAACTCAGAATGTATGAAAGTTAGAGTTGTCACTATGTGATACATTGTCATGACCCATTCTACATATAACTTGAAGTGTCATAAAATATTCTTATTAAGGGTATTTGAGTTATGGAACGGATGCAGAATTGCCACCAGGGACCCCAATTAGAGTTTACATATATTCCATATTGAAGGTAATGCTGTAGAGACATCATTAAAAAGATAAATATGAAAAGACTCATACATGTAATTACAGAGATATGAGCAATCAAAAAGGTTTAATGCAAAACAGATGAACAAAAGGATATATGAATAAATGGATGGGTAGATGAAAGGAATGAATGGAAAAAGTTTTATACACCCTATTCTATGGGTATAATTACTAAAATGATTCCAAATATGTAGATAGAACGTTCTAAATGGATAGTGTAGTACAAGATCAGACTGTTATCATGTTCTCAGACTTTCCTTAAACCTACCCTTCGTAACCTCAGAATTTCTTTGAGGTCATCTTTCACTGTCACACTATTTTTACCTTAAACTGTCTTTGAGGTCCCCTTTCATTGTCTGATTGTTCTTATCTACAAGGTTTGATGTGTTCTGCATGTTATTGATGTTGTCTGTTAGTGACCCCACTTCATCTAGTAGGTCCACAAGGGCCTCAGGAACACATCTGTGAAGAACTGAAAAAAGAATTCAGAGCTCCGTAGCCTGGAATTGTTGTGAGGATAATTTCAAGATAATTTTTATTTTTCAGTAAAAACATAGGTTGTGATCCCTCATTAGAACCATCTCAGTATCATCTCACATTGAAGGTTCTGAAGAGTGGTCACAACATAGGTTTTAATGCAGAAATATAGAAAAATGAGCCGCGGCACAAGAAAACCAACAAAGTGTTTGTGCGCCCAGTGCAGACTCAGATCAGCCTGGGCATCCGCCCAGTCTGATCAGAGTCTTCCCTGCCCTTATAGAGCTAGCAGAGACTCTAAGCTACCCTTAAAGCATACAGCAACCAAAAAGGGCGGCTGCCCATGCTGCTCTGAAGGTCACTGGGCCAAAATGCCACTTTGTTGGTTTTGTCGTGTCGCTGCTCAAATTATCCTTAGATTATCCCCATAACCCTTCTCCTCTGAACCACAGGGAAGGGATACATATTTAGCCCTACCCTTTCAAGCTTTGTTCTACCAAACAAATTTTAATATAGCACAGGACCTCAGCAAAGAAGTGCTCAGTGAACTGAAACACTAAAACATTATTGCAGAAAAGAATTAAAAAATGTCTTTATCAACAGGAATGAATTTCTAAAATTTCAAAAAATAAACCCTTTTGTTAATTATTTTTCGGCTTTAGCCGTATAACCTCACTATTGACCTAGTGAGTTGTTAGTTGTTGATGTTGTGTTGGAACTGTGACACTTTTAAGGTCATATGTGGGGCAGTCAGCCAACCAATCCTCATTGTTATGTGCAACACAGACAGACCCAAATCAAAATTCAACAGCATTTCCAAAATCGAAACCCAACACCAACAACAAATATGCATATCAACATGCGCATCCATAGAATCTGATAAGCACATTCGATACCTTACATGTGCCTGACTCATAATACATATTACAATACACACTTCTATTTAATCTAAGCCGATCATCTTTTTTTTAAAAGATATTTCTTGTTTCCATACATTTTGTTAATCAAACTTTTAGAATTTATAATCCAGCAATGCTGAATCTAGTCATTTTGTACATTGTATTCATGGTCAGTTGTATCAGTTGTTGTAACTTATGCAACTTGTATCCTAAACTAAACCCAAACCGAGACAAGATTGCTAAACTGAAACTGAGAAAAGGCTGCTATACTGAAACAGAGAAAGACTACTTAAATGATACTTAGAAAAAGATGCAAAATTTAAACTGAAAAAAAAGGTTACTAATTTACTATACTGAACCATAGAAATATTACCAAAATGAAACTTAGAAAAAGTTGCAAAATTTAAACTGAGAAAAGGTTATTATACTGAACCAGAGAAATACAGTCAACTCTCGATATCTCGAATTTAAAAAATCAGCCCAAACTACTGATATCTCAAAGTAAATTTTCTGGTACCAGAAAATTTACTTTGAGATATCATCAGTAGCTTGAGATAACAGGCGTTGAAATGTAAATAAAAATAGGAAATATATTCTTTGATATAAGAAGATAACTTGAGATATCAGTGTTCGAGATATCGTGAGTTGACTGTATTACTTAATTGAAACATTGAACAAGAGGGCCATGAGGCCCTGAATCGCTCACCTGAGTATGGTGGCCATATAGGTCATGTGATCTAGACCGCTTGATAAATTTTGGTTCCATCAGCCCCTGGAGGCTGTGTATGATATTTGGTTACAATTAGCCCAGTAGCTTTTGAGAAGAGGTCTTAAATTGTCAAAATATGAGAGATAGAGCATAAAATTGGTCCAAAATATTGAACCACCATGAATTTGTTACTTGTGTAATATAAGTAACGTTCAGTAACAACGTATTATAAACAATGCAACTTGAAGGGAATATCACTAGAACACTAAGACAGAACATCATAGTCACATATGAATAACATCAAATAATGTATCTAATATTAACGTTTTTACCGTATACATGGGCTGTAACGCTGTAACATTGTAACATTGGATTTGTGGAGAGGGCATATCGAGAATGCGCTGTAACTCTTGTAACATCAGTGTAACGAACAAAGAACATCACTGTCACAAAGAAGAGACATAAAATTCTCATAATATATTTTAAGATTCTAGTGCCCAGATGGGCTGTAACGCTGTAACATTGTAACATTGAAGTTGTGGAGTGGCCATATCGAGAATGCGCTGTAACTCCTGTAACATCAGTGTAACAATTAAAGAACTTCACAGTTACAACGAAGAAACATAATATTCATATCATATATTTTATGTTTTTAGTGCTTGAATGGCTGCAACGCCGTAACATTGTAACATTTGATTTGTGAAGATGGCCTATCAAGGATATAATGTAACCTGTGTAACATCAATGTAACTAAGACAGAACATTATAGTCACATATGAATAACATCAAATAATGCATCTAATATTAACGTTTTTACCGTATACATGGGCTGTAACACTGTAACATTGTAACATTGGAATATGTAGATAGGGCATATCGAGAATGCGCTGTAACTCTTGTAACATCAGTATAACGAACAAAGAACATCACTGTCACAAAGAGACATAAAATTCCCATAATATATTTTAAGATTCTAGTGCCCAGATGGGCTGTAACGCTGTAACATTGAAGTTGTGGAGTGGCCATATCGAGAATGCGCTGTAACTCCTGTAACATCAGTGTAACAATTAAAGAAGTTCACAGTTACAACGGAAAAACATAATATTCCTATCATATTTTATGTTTGTAGTGCCCTGATGGGCTGTAACGCTGTAACATTGTAACATTTGATTTGTGAAGATGGCCTATCAAGGATATACTATAACCTGTGTAACATCAATGTAACTAAGACAGAACATCATAGTCACATATGAAAAACATCAAATAATGTATCTCATATTAACGTTTTTACCGTTTACATGGGCTGTAACGCTGTAACATTGTAACATTGGATTTGTGGAGAGGGCATTTCGAGAATGAGCTGTAACTCTTGTAACATCAGTGAAACGAACAAAGAACATCACTGTCACAAAGAAGAGACATAAAATTTCATAATATATTTTAAGATTCTAGTGCCGAGATGGGCTGTAACGCTGTAACATTGTAACATTGAATTTGTGGAGTGGCCATATCGAGAATGCGCTGTAACTCCTGTAACAGCAGTGTAACAATTAAAGAACTTCACAGTTACAACGGAGAGACATAATATTCATATCATATATTTTATGTTTTTAGTCCCTGAATGGCTGTAACGCTGTAACATCGTAACATTTGATTTGTGAAGATGGCCTATCAAGGATATACTGTAACCTGTGTAACATCATTGTAACTAAGACAGAACATTATAGTCACATATGAATAACATCAAGTAATGTACCTAATATTAACGTTTTTACCGTATACATGGGCTGTAACACTGTAACATTGTAACATTGGAATTTGTAGAGAGGGCATATCGAGAATGCGCTGTAACTCTTGTAACATCAGTGTAACGAACAAAGAACATCACCGTCACAAAGAAGAGACATGAAATTCCCATAATATATTTTAAGATTCTAGTGCCCAGATGGGCTGTAACGCTGTAACATTGTAACATTGAAGTTGTGGAGTGGCCATATCGAGAATGCGCTGTAACTCCTGTAACGTCGGTGTAACAATTAAAGAACTTCACAGTTACAACGGAGAAACATAATATTCCTATCATATATTTTATGTTTTTAGTGCCCTGATGGGCTGTAACGCTGTAACATTGTAACATTTGATTTGTGAAGATGGCCTATCAAGGATATACTGTAACCTGTGTAACATCGATGTAACTAAGACAGAACATTATAGTCACATATGAATAACATCAAATAATGTACCTAATATTAACGTTTTTACCGTTTACATGGGCTGTAACGCTGTAACATTGTAACATTGGATTTGTGGAGAGGGCATTTCGAGAATGAGCTGTAACTCTTGTAACATCAGTGTAACGAACAAAGAACATCACTGTCACAAAGAAGAGACATAAAATTCTCAAAATATATTTTAAGAGTCTAGTGCCGAGATGGGCTGTAACGCTGTAACATTGTAACATTTAAGTTGTGGAGTGGCCATATCGAGAATGAGCTGTAACTCCTGCAACATCAGTGTAACAGTTAAAGAACTTCACAGTTACAACGAAGAAACATAATATTCCTATCATATATTTTATGTTTGTAGTGCCCTGATGGGCTGTAACGCTGTAACATTGTAACATTTGATTTGTGAAGATGGCCTATCAAGGATATACTGTAACCTGTGTAACATCAATGTAACTAAGACAGAACAAATATAGTCACATATGAATAACATCAAATAATGCATCTAATATTAACGTTTTACCGTATACATGGGAGAGGGCATATCGAGAATGCGCTGTAAATCTTGTAACATCAGTGTAACGACCAAAGAACATCACTGTCACAAAGAAGAGACATAAAATTCCCATAATATATTTTAAGATTCTAGTGCCGAGATGGGCTGTAACGCTGTAACATTGTAACATTGAAGTTGTGGAGTGGCCATATCGAGAATGCGCTGTAACTCCTGTAACGTCGGTGTAACAATTAAAGAACTTCACAGTTACAACGGAGAAACATAATATTCCTATCATATATTTTATGTTTTTAGTGCCCTGAATGGCTGTAACGCTGTAACATTGTAACATTTGATTTGTGAAGATGGCCTATCAAGGATATACTGTAACCTGTGTAACATCGATGTAACTAAGACAGAACATTATAGTCACATATGAATAACATCAAATAATGTACCTAATATTAACGTTTTTACCGTATACATGGGCTGTAAAACTTTAACATTGTAACATTGGAATTTGTAGAGAGGGCATATCGAGAATGCGCTGTAACTCTTGTAACATCAGTGTAACGATCAAAGAACATCACTGTCACAAAGAAGAGACATAAAATTCCCATAATAGATTCTAAGATTCTAGTGCCCAGATGGGCTGTAACGCTGTAACATTGTAATATTGAAGTTGTGGAGTGGCCATATCGAGAATGCGCTGTAACTCCTGTAACGTCGGTGTAACAATTAAAGAACTTCACAGTTACAACGGAGAAACATAATATTCCTATCATATATTTTATGTTTTTAGTGCCCTGATGGGCTGTAACGCTGTAACATTGTAACATTTGATTTGTGAAGATGGCCTATCAAGGATAAACTGTAACCTGTGTAACATCGATGTAACTAAGACAGAACATGATAGTCACATATGAATAACATCAAATAATGCATCTAATATTAACGTTTTTACCGTATACATGGGCTGTAACGCTGTAACATTGTAACATTGGAATTTGTAGAGAGGGCATATCGAGAATGCGCTGTAACTCTTGTAACATCAGTGTAACGACCAAAGAACATCACTGTCACAAAGAAGAGACATAAAATTCCCATAATATATTTTAAGATTCTAGTGCCCAGATGGGCTGTAACGCTGTAACATTGTAACATTGAAGTTGTGGAGTGGCCATATCGAGAATGCGCTGTAACTCCTGTAACGTCGGTGTAACAATTAAAGAACTTCACAGTTACAACGGAGAAACATAATATTCCTATCATATATTTTATGTTTTTAGTGCCCTGATGGGCTGTAACGCTGTAACATTGTAACATTTGATTTGTGAAGATGGCCTATCAACGACATACTGTAACCTGTGTAACATCGATGTAACTAAGACAGAACATTATAGTCACATATGAATAACATCAAATAATGTCCCTAATATTAAAGTTTTTACCGTTTACATGGGCTGTAACGCTGTAACATTGTAACATTGGCTTTGTGGAGAGGGCATTTCGAGAATGAGCTGTAACTCTTGTAACATCAGTGTAACGAACAAAGAACATCACTGTCACAAAGAAGAGACATAAAATTCTCAAAGTATATTTTAAGATTCTAGTGCCGAGATGGGCTGTAACGCTGTAACATTGTAACATTGAAGTTGTGGAGTGGCCATATCGAGAATGCGCTGTAACTCCTGTAACATCAGTGTAACATTTAAAGAACTTCACAGTTACAACGAAGAAACATAATATTCCTATCATATATTTTATAATTTAGTGCCCTGATGGGCTGTAACGCTGTAACATTGTAACATTTGAATTGTGAAGATGGCCTATCAAGGATATACTGTAACCTGTGTAACATCAATGTAACTAAGACAGAACATTACAGTCACATATGAATAACATCAAATAATGCATCTAATATTAACGTTTTACCGGATACATGGGCTGTAACGCTGTAACATTGTAACATTGGATTTGTGGAGAGGGCATATCGAGAATGCGCTGTAAATCTTGTAACATCAGTGTAACGACCAAAGAATATCACTGTCACAAAGAAGAGACATAAAATTCCCATAATATATTTTAAGATTCTAGTGCCGAGAATGGCTGTAACGCTGTAACATTGTAACATTGAAGTTGTGGAGTGGCCGTATCGAGAATGCGCTGTAACTCCTGTAACATCAGTGTAACAATTAAAGAACTTAACAGTCACAACGGAGAAACATAATATTCATATCATATATTTTATGTTTTTAGTGCCCTGAATGGCTCTAACGCTGTAACATTGTAACATTTGATTTGTGAAGATGGCCTATTAAGGATATACTGTAACCTGTGTAACATCAATGTAACTAAGACAGAACATTATAGTCACATATGAATAACATCAAATAATGTACCTAATATTAACGTTTTTACCGTATACATGGGCTGTAAAACTGTAACATTGTAACATTGGAATTTGTAGAGAGGGCATATCGAGAATGCGCTGTAACTCTTGTAACATCAGTGTAACGACCAAAGAACATCACTGTCACAAAGAAGAGACATAAAATTCCCATAATAGATTCTAAGATTCTAGTGCCCAGATGGGCTGTAACTCTGTAACATTGTAAAATTGAAGTTGTGGAGTGGCCATATCGAGAATGCGCTGTAACTCCTGTAACGTCGGTGTAACAATTAAAGAACTTCACAGTTACAACGGAGAAACATAATATTCCTATCATATATTTTATGTTTTTAGTGCCCTGATGGGCTGTAACGCTGTAACATTGTAACATTTGATTTGTGAAGATGGCCTATCAAGGATATACTGTAACCTGTGTAACATCGATGTAACTAAGACAGAACATTATAGTCACATATGAATAACATCAAAAAAAGTAACTAATATTAACGTTTTTACCGTATACATGGGCTGTAACACTGTAACATTGTAACATTGGAATTTGTAGAGAGGGCATATCGAGAATGCGCTGTAACTCTTGTAACATCAGTGTAACGACCAAAGAACATCACTGTCACAAAGAAGAGACATAAAATTCCCATAATAGATTTTAAGATTCTAGTGCCCAGATGGGCTGTAACGCTGTAACATTGTAACATTGAAGTTGTGGAGTGGCCATATCGAGAATGCGCTGTAACTCCTGTAACGTCGGTGTAACAATTAAAGAACTTCACAGTTACAACGGAGAAACATAATATTCCTATCATATATTTTATGTTTTTAGTGCCCTGATGGGCTGTAACGCTGTAACATTGTAACATTTGATTTGTGAAGATGGCCTATCAACGACATACTGTAACCTGTGTAACATCGATGTAACTAAGACAGAACATTATAGTCACATATGAATAACATCAAATAATGTCCCTAATATTAACGTTTTTACCGTTTACATGAGCTGTAACGCTGTAGCATTGTAACATTGGATTTGTGGAGAGGGCATTTCGAGAATGAGCTGTAACTCTTGTAACATCAGTGTAACGAACAAAGAACATCACTGTCACAAAGAAGAGACATAAAATTCTCAAAATATATTTTATGAGTCTAGTGCCGAGATGGGCTGTAACGCTGTAACATTGTAACATTGAAGTTGTGGAGTGGCCATATCGAGAATGCGCTGTAACTCCTGTAACATCAGTGTAACAGTTAAAGAACTTCACAGTTACAACGAAGAAACATAATATTCCTATCATATATTTTATAATTTAGTGCCCTGATGGGCTGTAACGCTGTAACATTGTAACATTTGAATTGTGAAGATGGCCTATCAAGGATATACTGCAACCTGTGTAACATCAATGTAACTAAGACAGAACATTACAGTCACATATGAATAACATCAAATAATGCATCTAATATTAACGTTTTTTACCGGATACATGGGCTGTAACGCTGTAACATTGTAACATTGGATTTGTGGAGAGGGCATATCGAGAATGCGCTGTAAATCTTGTAACATCAGTGTAACGACCAAAGAACATCACTGTCACAAAGAAGAGACATAAAATTCCCATAATATATTTTAAGATTCTAGTGCCGAGATGGGCTGTAACGCTGTAACATTGTAACATTGAAGTTGTGGAGTGGCCGTCGAGAATGCGCTGTAACTCCTGTAACATCAGTGTAACAACTAAAGAACTTCACAGTTACAACGGAAAAACATAATATTCCTATCATATATTTTATGTTTTTAGTGCTCTGATGGGCTGTAACGCTGTAACATTGTAACATTTTATTTGTGAATATGGCCTATCAAGGATATACTGTAACCTGTGTAACATCAATGTAACTAAGACAGAACATCATAGTCACAAATGAATAACATCAAATAATGAATCTAATATTAACGTTTTTACCGTATACATAGGCTGTAACGCTGTAACATTGTAACATTGAAGTTGTGGAGTTGCCATATCGAGAATGCGCTGTAACTCCTGTAACATCAGTGTAACAATTAAAGAACTTCACAGTTACAACGAAGAAACATAATATTCATATCATATATTTTATGTTTTTAGTGCCCTGATGGGCTGTAACGCTGTAACATTGTAACATTTGATTTGTGAAGATGGCCTAATAAGGATATACTGTAACCTGTGTAACATTTATGTAACTAAGACAAAACATTATAGTCACATATGAATAACATCCAATAATGCATGTAATATTAACGTTTTTACCGGATACATGGGCTGTAACACTGTAACATTGTAACATTGGATTTGTGGAGAGGGCATATCGAGAATGCGCTGTAAATCTTGTAACATCAGTGTAACGACCAAAGAACATCACTGTCACAAAGAAGAGACATAAAATTCCCATAATATATTTTAAGATTCTAGTGCCGAGATGGGCTGTAACGCTGTAACATTGTAACATTGAAGTTGTGGAGTGGCCGTCGAGAATGCGCTGTAACTTTTGTAACATCAGTGTAACAATCAAAGAATTTCACAGTAACGACGCAGAAACATAATATTCTTATCATATATTTTAGGTTTTTTAATGCTTTGATGGGCTGTAACACTGTAACATTGTAACATTTGATTTGTGAAGATGGCCTATCAAGGATATACTGTAACCTGTGTAACATTTATGTAACTAAGACAAAACATTATAGTCACATATGAATAACATCCAATAATGCATGTAATATTTACGTTTTTACCGTATACATGGGCTGTAACACTGTAACATTGTAACATTGGATTTGTGACTTCGAGATATCGAGAGTGGACTGTATGTCAGTAATTAGTAATACAGCAGTAATTCCTTGCAGGATGAACCATTGCTGATTAGAAGTTTCAAAAGAGAATTTCCACAAGTTTGGTTATCCTGTCCTCCTTTTTATTTTGTCTTCTTTACTATGCTTTTCTGTTTATCTCTTTTCTTCCTCTTTTTCTCTAAATATTGTGTCTCCTTAGTAAGCGTTTGTATCATCTCTACCACGGTTTAGCTCTCTTTTTCCTCTTCTAAATACTCTCTATCTCTCGCTTACTTTCTCTTTCTATACTTTAATTTGTGTATATCTGCATAAGGCGTAGTTTGAAAACTTGTAATCGTATATCTATGTCTATTACGGTTTATCTTCCTTTTTTCCTTCTCTAAACTCTCTCTCTCTTTTTTTTTCTCTCTCTCTATCTCTATATACTTTTAATTGTGTCTATCTGCATTATGACATGAAATATAATAATGTGTAGTTTAAAAATAAGTAATCGTGTATTTATGTATGTAAATTGTATGCTTTTGAAAAAATCTGAAATAAAATTAAAAAAAAAACTTCGAAAAACCCACACGAGATAACATGAGATGCAAGGTTCGAAAATAGTCGGCTCTGCTGTACCATTGTGACTATACTCTGATAATCTGAACTTGTTTCCATTAAAAAGTCATGAGCATGTAAAATGCCATTGCAAACGCAGCACATATCTGAATTGTTACCACGGGGGTAATACCATTATAGCTACCTGTGCTTTCGACCGAGACGGTACTATACAAAGTGGCTGTCGACCGAGTATTACGGCTTTCGACCGAGCAGTACTGCTGTCAACAGACGTTTTTGAGCTAGCTAGGTAAGTTGCGGTCATGTTTTTTGCTTTAGATATTCATGCAATTCGAATGTTTCTCGTTCAGGATAGTCGTCCATGAAGTATTCTGTGCTGTAATATGGCAAGGCAGGTTGGTCATTTAATATTTTGCTCGCGGGATCGAGTTCGAGAGAAAACGTCAACATTTACTACAAACGTGCAAATCATATGAAATACAGGGCTAAAAGACTTTGCCGTCTTTACTACACTAAACTATACCTAGATAAGCATTTTCAAGAAATGTCATTGTTGTATGTATACTTTCTGGCGTTTTGAACTTTTCGGTGGTACTGCTTTCGATGTGAGATAAACTGTATTGGTACTGCTGTCGATGATAGGCGGTACGGATTTCGACGTTTCTTTAATATTGCAGGGCCTTTGTAAACGTAATACATTAACTAGTTACACTAAATTATGCTGTTATGACGTGTATTTCATGCACAGGCTAATCAGTTACATTCTCTAGGATTCAAAGATCGTATTGCGGAAATGAAAAACCATGATCAGATGCGCCTGGTAATATGAATCTTCCCTGGCTGCACATACTGTAAAGGCCTTTTTACACAAAGATAGTCATGTATTATCACGTAGGTTCAGACGAACTGTCGCCACGCCGGAAAGGCAGCCATGGATTCGTTCCGCTGAGCCTCTCAGAGACCGTCGTAGCGAGAATTGAAATAACAGCAACGTCAACTGAGACAAGCCACAGAATGAGTTGATGTTGCGGTCAGGCAAGATTTAGAATAATAATAATAATAAATAGTCTAGTCTATCCCATAAACTTGCCAGGTAGTTGAGGCACCACAGATGATATTACAACAACCCCATTCCACATAGTCCTTTCTTCAGCTGCCCTAGTTGAGCTAGCGAAGTTCATTCCTGTCCACACCTTAATATTGTCTTCCCACCTCTTCTTCTGTTTACCTATTCTTCTTTTTCCTTTCACTGTGCCCTGCAAAATAGTCTTTGCTAAGCCAGATAACCTTGAAACGTGGCTAAACAATCTCAGTGTCCGTTTTTTGACCACGGTCAGGAGGAGTTCGTCATATTCTCCAATGGCTGCTTTGATCGTCCTGCGAACATTCTCATTAATGACGTGGTCTTAATACAAGATTTTAAGTAACCTTCGACAGCATCTCATCTCAACGGCGTTCTTTCCTCTAACTCTGCTGTCAAAGTCCATGACTCACGGACATATAGAAATATGGATATGACAAGAGAGCGCATCAGTTTCACCTTTGATCTGAAAGATATGTTATCTTTTCATATTGGATTGAGCTTTGTCAGAGCTGCTCTGCAGTGGCTTGTTCAATACTTGAGAGGACCTCCGGCTATGAGTCTTCAGCTGAGACAATTGTTCCAACGTACTTGAAGCTTGTAACTGTTCCAAGCGTTGTTCTTTAATCTTGGTCTCCCTCTGGATGCCATTGTCACTGTTTGTCATTAGCTTGGTCTTCCCAGCACTTATGTCCATTTGATATCCTTACAGGTTTTGTCTAGACTTTCAACTATGCTTCTAGTCCCTGCTCTACCTCAGCTTGCAAGAGCGTCAATGTCATTGGTGAATCGCAGATTGATAATAGTTCTGCCGCCTTTACTAACCTTTCCATCCTGTTTTTCCAGAGCATCAGACATAATCCTTTCGAGGAAATTATTAAAGAGGGTGGGTGAAAGAAGGCGTCCTGGCCTAAACCCAACTGCTGTTCTGAACCATTCTGCTGTGCTGCCATTCATCTGAACTGCACTTACAACCTTGTCATAGAGGTGCTCAATGGCACGAACTAGATGTATTTCCGCCGCATGGCTGTCCATAAGGCTACATGTCATACCGTGTCAACTTTTTTTTTATTTATTTTAATCTATGAAGACAGGGTGCAGATTCTGCTAATGATGAAGGTCACAAAGGATTCTGAGGTTGAAGATCTGTTCTGTGGTGCTTCCTCCGGCTCTGAACCCAGCCTTATTTTATTTTTGTTAAACAAAGAAACAGAACAATAACTTAATAGAAAATGGCAGAATTGTATACAATGCAAAACCCAGAGTCCGAGGGTTTATTAGGAACAGCTTGGTCTTGGTGTTTATAATTGGTTCAGATACTACTGTCCCGATCTTTAGACGAATTGAGGTGTCAAAGGGTTTTGCCAGGCAACTTCAGATAAATCAAGTCACGGTTTGAGACCATTGCCTGTGCTATCATGAATGGTTTCGGTAAATGAGGAGGAAATGGTTTGTTCACTCACAGGGTAAAAAGTGACAGACTTCCCTGCTGATTTAGAAGTATCTGACGAAAAGACATATGGCATAATCCTTCTTTCACAAATTAACCTCCTCAACTTTGCAATAATGGTTATCACAAAATCTTATACGCCAATAATACCAATTACTTCAATTTGTAGTTAAGTTTAACTCAAAATCGGATAAAATATACTTAGAAAATAAAATGAACTGCGTGGGCAAAGATTTTCAAGTGGTTCGTAATCTCTTGTGTAGATAATGACTAAAATGTCACAGATAGGCATTTACAAAATCCTCCCTCCCATCGACTGCATCACTGCTATTTTGTTCTGCGTGCTACTTGGTGCAGATACTCGTAGGACATACTTTCAAAATCTGAGGTAAGATATTTAGAAAACGGACTTGCATGAATCTTTCCAAGACTTGTAAGGGCACCCTGCAGGCACCCATCGTTGAAGCAGCATTGAATCAACGTTGAATCAACGTCATAAAGTTGAATCAACGTTAAATCAGTGATGGTTTATCGTTTTTCCCCCCGATGGGAAGAATGGTTGAGAAAGATATATGTATACTTTGGTTCATCCACCTGTATGGAAAAATATTCCACGGCCTTTAGAGAATGAATTGTCGGCTGGATGGATGGCTTGCGATTTCACGTCCCTTTTAACAATACTTCAGTCATATCAGGACGACGGGTGGTTGATAATGAAAGGCTGTGTGCAATGGGACCCCGTTTATGATTGAAAAGGTTTCCGCCACCTGTGGAGTCTCGAACCCAGTACCACTAGATCAGTAGGCCAGAGCTTAACCAACTGCGCTTTTGGGGCTCCTAATCGTCGACTCCCATATGTATGTGTGTGTTTGTATGTGCGAGAGAGAGAGAGAGAGAGAGAGAGAGAGAGAGAGAGAGGGGGGGGGGAGAGAGAGAAGAGTTAATGAGATTTGATGTATTGGTTACTCAGTCGCTATTTAACCATCTGTAATTCGGCTAAACTAAATTTTAATTTGTTGACATCGTACTCCAGTGTAAACGTTGATCAGACTGCTCAAATCTTGATCAACACTGATTATTTATGTAAGTCTTTCAAAATACTTTGGATCATTTGGCCCCCACTAGGCACACGACGATGCATAAACATTGAATCAACGTTGAGTCAACGTTATAGCGTTGAATCAATGTTGATTCAATGTTGAGTCAATGTTGTGTGCCTTCTGTGTAATTTAACGAATACAGGCATTCTGACAAAATTGTGAGCATGATGACGGAGACCTCAAAACAGTTTACTGATTCTATGTTTAGCGGTCTGACTCTCATGGTCAAAATATGTCAGATGACCGCCTATTGAAGCTATGCACGGCCCGCACAGTCTGTTTTCAGTCTGGTGGTTGTTGTTGTTATTTTATTGCTTTACGTCCACAGTAAACAAATGTGGTCATGTCGGGACGTTCAGTTAACCTAACCACACTATTCCTGGGCAGGCTTAGACCTCCTAAGCGGTTAACCAGTACTAAGTGAACATACTTTCGCCAGTAGCTGACAGCTGCCCTTCTCAGCAGAAGGAGAAACGAAAGCATGTGGCCGGACCGAGTATTGAACCTGGGACCTTTGGCTGTTGAGTCAGACGGAATACCTACTGCGCTACGCGGCCCGACAAATCCGGTTAATATGTCAGAGCGGTTGCAATTCCATATTTTCCATATATTGTGTTATTGTAAGGAATCAAAATTCTTTGGCTCAGTTTGAGGAAAAGTAGATGGAGCTTAAAGTATTCGACTAGTAAAATGCGAAAAGTACGTTAAACGTGATCTTAAGATCATTAGCGTGGGCGGGGGTATTACTGAAAGAAACTTTGGACCTATATCCGACATCATACCAAATGTGAGCCAAATCCATCCCATGGTTTGGAAAATATGAGCTCTTAAAAAGACTCCGACGACTTCCTGGACTAAAAAGGCTAGAATTGCTTCCCCTGAAACTGTACCCGTCTGTCATACCAAAAGAGAGTTCCGCGTGTGAATACATACCTCCGAGGTAGATCACTCTGATATGCAAATAATTATCTCCCTTCTTCTCTAGCTAATTCTAAAGAGGGTTATCAGAGTAGTTCTAAGGATAATTCTGAGATAATATTTCTTATTAATGAAAACATACGTTGTGACCCCTCGTTAAATGAAAACATAGGTTGTGACCCCTCATTTGAATCGTCTCTTTGAGATAGTTCTAACGAGGGGTCACAGCGTATTTTTTTATGAAGACTTACGGGAAATTATCCCTTTCACCCCTTCTTATCTGTAACACTTGATATAATATATGTTTCCATGCAATCTCAAGAGAAACTGTCTTCAAAACCCATCCTCATCTGAACCCTTTGAGGCATACATGTACTTAGAGTATATGACCGCGTTTTATCCAAAGCCTGGACATTTTTTCCAATACAAGCTCACAACTCAGCAGACAGATAAGAAAAAGCTCTTACCTTAAACTATCGTGTATTTGGACAAGCATGCATAAGCAAACAGTGTACACCCAGATCAGACTGCTCCTAAAGATATGGATATATATACTGTCCGTTCATCTGTTCATTCGTCCGTCCGTTAACATTTGCGTTAACGTTTTGCGTTAAGTTTTTTTTTTATTTTGATCTGTTTTACTGAGAGTCTTTACTGGAACTTATTTATATGACTTATTGTACTTAGTGTTACTACAGGAAGCATTTTCATTCGTTTGCATCACCTATTAACTGGATGCTGCTGTCAGAGAGTGGTCCCCCCCCCCCCCGGAAAAATGGCTATAGGAAGAAGGGCTATATAGTGGATTGTCCGGACCTCATAGAGCCACTTTTCCCCCATAGTCCTTTTTCCCCCACCGGGAAATTGGCTATTAGTGAATTTGGTATGGCAATTGGTATTTTGCGGAACGGAGCGAAACGGAAAGGAATGAAACAGAAACATTTTACGGAATTAATCCCATAAGAAATGTATAAGTACTTCAAGGGAGGTAATAAACGTGATCAATTCCAAAAAATCAATATGCAAATTTAGCAACCATATTTTTATAATAATCACTAATTACTAATTTTAGGAACGAGCGGTGTTTGAGTTCTTCTTTTTGGACGGACACCCGGCGCCAGGTGTGTGCAACTATGGTTACGTACCGTTGAGCCACTTGGGTAACGTCGATACGAGAATTGAACAGAACAGAACAGAACTGTTTGAGTTCTTCTCATCGCAGATATTTATATATGTATACATACGCATGCAAGCTACAGGAAGATGAACAAACTGGTGCTTTGTCTAGTCACGATTGATTTCGTAGGGAGTTTATTACAATGTACATCGAAAATCATAATCGGACGTGTGTCCCTATGGGAGTCGAGCCCACGACTCCTGTATGAAAGGCGAACACAAGTCTAGGCACTGCGCGCACGCACAGCTGAACGCTTGTACAAACACAAAATTGTACAAATGTTTGCACACAACCACATACACTCATATCCGATTTAGGCTAACATGGAAAAGCAAAATGCCTACCTGTTTTCCCCAAAACAAAAAAATAATACAGACAGACGGACACATGCATGCTGTTCTAGCATCTGTTATCCATGTATATTTTACGGACAGATACTCATATTTCTGTTTCAGTTATGAACCTCACTATCATATTTGGAGCAAATTCCACTATGTAGCGTGTTTACTGCAATCATATTACCAGGGGGAAAATCCACTATGGAGGGGAAAAACGGCTATGCAAAATCACGTATAGTAGATTTTCCCCTGGGAAAATTGGCTATATAGTCATATTTCCTGGGGGGAAATTCTACTATATAACCATTTTTCCGGAGGGAAATTCTACTATGGGAAAAAATCATAGTCATTTTTCCGGGGGGAAAAACTACTAGGGGGGAAAAGCTACTCTCTGACAGCTGCTTCTGGCCTATGGTCAAGACTTAGAAATTTGTACGACAGTTGCGTTAAAGTTTTGCGTTAAGCTTTTGCTTTTGGTCTGTTTTCATGAAAGCTTTTACTAGAACTGGTTCATATGTGCCCAGTGTTACTAAAAGATGAATACTGATCAGTTTGCGTTACTCGGATGCTGCTGCTGGTCGAAGGTCAAGGTCATACACTTAGAAAGATGTTCAACAATGGCGTTAAAGTTTTGCGTTTAGTTTTTGCTATTGATCTGTTTTCCTGAAAACCTTTACTGGAACTGGTTCATATGCGCTTAGTTTTACAACAGGATGGATTCTGATCAGATTGCATCACCTGGATGCTGTTGTTGGGACGAGGTCAAGGTCACAGACTGAGAAATTCGTACAACAGTTGCGTTAAAGCTTTGTGTTGAGTTTTTATGGGGGCATATTGCTTCTGGGTTATCCGTCCGTGCGTACATGCGTGCGTCCGTCCGTCCCTCCGTTAGTCACGCGTACTATATCTTGGGAACTGTGCATGCTAGTTTTGAAATTTTATGTATGGATTCATCATCCAAAAATAGTTGACCCGTAATTTAGTATGCTTTTAGCATTTGGTAAATTGATTATTCTGATTATTGTTTCGATATGCTAAATTTATTAGTGACAGAGTTATTCCCCTTTCATAGAAAATAGACATTCACATAAAGGTAAAAGGATAACTCCAGAACAATTCATATTAATGGGCTGAATTTTCATAAATGCATTGTTCATTTTTCATCAGATTCATATTTGCAAGATTATGGTCCTTGTTATTTTGTTTTTGGTTATACAGTCTTGATGTTTGGGCATGCTGTAAGGGCCTAAAGTTTAAGTAACCTGATTTTACACCCATATGCCCCGTTCTGAACTTAAGTATTGTATAACCTCATAGAGGCCCAGTAATTGGGTATATGTCTTTGTTTATGCTTCAAGGAGCCCCGGTAGCTCAGTGGGTTTAGCGCTGGCCTACTGATCTAGCGGACCAGGTTCGAGCCCCGCTTGAGGCGAGAATCTTTCCTAATTTTCCTAACGGGGTTCCATTGCACACAGCCTTTCATTATCATCCCCTCATCATCCTGATATGACTGAAATACTATTGAAAATGACGTAAAATTTGCAAGTCATCCATCCATCCATTGCTTACGCTTAAGTTATTATTTGCTAACCAGGTTCTGTAATACACATATTTTCTGTTTTTGGCCATACAGTTACTCGGAATAAAGGGCTGCAGTTTGCGACACATTTCAAACGTCGGGTGACACTTGGCCGATGGCCTTTTATCTTGAATAGTGTATGACCAAGATGTAACACACAATTTCATTGGCTAATTTGAAGTCACGTGCCGGTCAATATTTTGTGATATTCACCGGCCTGTCAGTGAATATTACTTTTACGCTGACGTCGTTGTATTTTCGTGACGTAACGTCTGATGTACCTTAATGTTAATGGCGTAACGTCGCGAGATAATAACATGTAGTACTACTTACCTCGTACTAAAGGAAACTGTATTTAAAATTGTCATATTATACAACATTTGTAGACCTTTATTTCGGTGAATATGCAGTTTTATTGACCTGAAACATAGCATATTGACCTCCGCTTCGCGTCGGTCAATATGTTGTTTGCAGGTCAATAAAACTGCATATTCACCTCAATAAAGGTCAATAATTGTAAAATATTTATCACTTGGATTGGACTTATTATTGCCTTAGATGTTGTTCAAATGGCATATTATCCTATGTTAACTGAATAAATTGCTTGTATCGCTACTTTCCTTATAACTAAATGTATTTGCTCACGGCATGTAAGGTGTTAGGATGTATTTCTGTTTTTGTGTTTGACTTTTTGTGACTTCCTGTCTGTTTCGCTGATTGACATAGCCAGGATTACGAACTACTTACTAAGTGCACACGGCAGATTGATAAGACTGGGAGGACGCTCAGGCTGATCGGAGTCTTCGCTGGGTGCACATACCACATCAGTGCTTTTTTGTACGTGACGGCTTGTATACTTACGGCAGGTTTACATTTATTTTTCAGACGAAAAGCCGATTGCGGATCTCTTCGAAAAATACCTAAAGACACTTAACGAAGGTGCGTTCTATTGGAGGTCTCTAGCTGGTCTCCCGATTTGGTACGGGAATCAAGTGGTCGAAGTCAATAATCTCAAGAATATGATAAAAGTGATCTGCGCGATAGCTGATCATGCCGGAATCTATACAAACCATAGTGGCAAAAGATGGATGGAAGGATGACTTGCGACTTTACGTCCTTTTCAACAGTATTTCAGTCATATCAGCACGATGGGCAGATGATAATGAAAGGCTGTGTGCAATGGAACCCCGTTTACGATGGAAAGAACTCCGCCTCTGGCGGGGTTCGAGCCCGCGATCGCTAGATCGGTAGGCCAGCGCTTAACCCACTGAGCTACGGGGGCTGCTAGTGGGAAAAGAACCTGCGCGACACAGTTGTACATGGCGGGGGTGGACGAGCATGAGATAATGAAAAGGACTAGACATATATCAGAAAGAAGTGTACGTAAGTACAAGGTTGCGTCGAGTGATATTCAGAAACGACTTGCGGCTGTTATGAGGACACGAAGGAAAACATACAACCCAAAAAGGCTAAAATCGAAACTGGGCAACTGTGTGATGACACTATATATAATGACAGGGAAGTGTTCAGAGAAAACCGACCTTGTTTTTCTAATTGCAACGTGTATGTCAAATATTGAAAAGATTAAAAAATCTAAAACAAACCACTAGACATAGCTAAGGATTGGAATCCTGTGGATCCGTATAGTCTGTTATCTGCTATAAAGACACCTTTGGCTATGTTGAGACTTTAGTCAGACTGGCTAATTTAAGTTTTGAGTTTACTAGTAATTGTATAGGAGATAAAAGCGTGACGTCACTGATAAGATACCTGGGGGATTCCCCGAGTCTGGTTGGCAGAAAGGGTGATACAGCATTATAGAATATAGTTAATACGCGTGATTGTTTGTGTAAATTATGAATTTAAAACAGCAAAATGTTAATGTTTTAGACAGATAATATGTAAGGCTTACATTTTCTTTAATGAAATTGAATTTCATTATTTATATGCGTGCTAAGATGCTTCAAAAATATATTTTGTTTTTCCTTTCTATCACAAATGTTTATAGCGCAAATTTATAAAAGTCTAGATGATGTAGCATGTAAAAGGGGAAACGGAAAATACAACGAATGAACGAACGGACAAACAAACCATTAAATGAATGAATGACTGAATAAATGGCGGTGAATCGTTCATGAATGACTAGATGCTTATATTTTTCTTTTATATTTCTTAGTTCAAGCTTTTGAACTTCATGTAACTTCCAAAAAGTACTGTTGGCTTAGCTCTATTATAGAATTTTATAAACTGTTATAAAATCAATATTTTAGTTGGCATTTACTTGTTTTATGATACACTGAAACAGATGAAATGCGAAATTCAATTTTATCATTTAATTATTGTTAGCATTAAACTGTTCTTAACTTGTTAGATCTCGTATTCACAAAATATAATATATACTTTTTATCATAGATACTCTAATAAAAAGTATCTGAGTCTGTTTCTTATGTTAATTTTCTAAAGAAAATGTTTGTTTCCCATTGTATGATAGTATATTCGCGGTCTTTAGTGGATCCTTTGATCAAGGACGTCTTATTATAGTTCAAAACTCGCCGCGGGTGTCCTGTGGTGACAATTTGAAATAAACATGTATCTAAAATAAACTGTTTGTGCGCCGAGTGCGGCTAATTATCCGTTAGCACAAACGCATGGCTTCCTCTATTTTATTTATTTTTTCTTTCTTCCTTTATTGTTCACAGAATTTTAAGAAATCGCAATCATCGATATATATTATTATGTCTATTATTTTATTTTTAATTTCCTTCTCCCTAAATCCGATCGACATTTTACAGTAATTCCGCTTAAGTTCTCTTAGATGTAATACTCTATTTTTTCTTCATCTTATCCTATTTATACTAATAAATACAATTTATAGTAGAACAGATTAAAATACTGATCTGCAGTATTTTCATTTCATTCTGTTAATATTTTTTCAGTCGCAGTTATTGAGAAAAACAGTCCGGTTACGTTAATGGGTTTATCCAAATACGCGTTTAACTAGATGAATTCAATTAATTAAATGATTTCTTTTTCGTATGACAGGTGACTAAGACCTTATTTCCTGTTGTTTAAAATCAGTAGCTATTTATTCGCACTTATTTTAATAATCTTTTACGCATTTTAGTGATTACACTTCAGACTATCCTATAGAAAAACACTGTCCGCTGGCTAATCTTTTGCCAACCAAGCTACCCACGTGATCATCCGATGACGTCACTGCTGGGATTCCCGTTAACTCCTATTGGTTTTGACCATGAAGGCACACAACATTGAATCAATATTGAATCGACGTTGACTCAACGTTATAACGTTGAATCAGTGTTGACTGAATATTGATTCAGTATTGTGTGCCCAGAGTGGACGTTCTTTGGATAACTATTCTATTTGAAAATTCAAATTTTGTCAAGTTTTATAGTTTAAACGTCATTGAAGTGACGTCAGGCTAGTTTAAAAGTTCTTAGTTCAAACGTGTTTTAGCATTTTCACACGAGTGAGGATATGAGAAAATGAGTCTAACATCATTAAAGGATATCTAAGGTTCTAAGCCACATCCATGCAGACTGCGAATATTCCGCCCAGGCTGAACTGAGTCTTCGGTGAGCGAAAGAGTTGATCCAAGCTCCAGGAAAGAAAACAGGAAGTCAAATAGTTATTTCCACTTGTCAAAAAGGGTGGGAAAATATTGCTGGCGATATATCCATCTGATTGTATGCACAAAGCATATAGAAATACGTTAGAACTCGTGTGAAGAGCAAACTTTGTAAAATCTGCGCTATAAAGATGTCTTAGGTGCCATAAGAGTGTAAATTTGAAATGAGCCGCGACACAAACAAAGTGGCATGTGCACCCAGCAAAGATGCAGATCAGCCTGTGCGTCCACCCAGTCTGATCGGAGTTTTCTCTGTCCGCATGAAGCTAGCTTACACTCCTAGTTACCATTTAAGCGCACAGCAAAGGCTCAGATCAGACTGGGCAGATACCCAGGCTGGTCTGATTCTTTGCTGGTCACACATGCCACGTTGTTCATTTTATCGTGTCGCGGCTCAAATGTCCAGTTCTAACCTCGCTGAGGAGCAAGATGATGTTTTGCGCTGTCTCTACAAAAACCAAGACCAGGCTATGCATGACGATATCTGTTGTCCGCTTAAAATATTCCAGAAGTTTCATATACTCAGGACAGCCTGTGCGCATACTTAGCCTTGTAAGCGCATGCGCAGCAACTCTACTGTATAGAATTTATGGAGCAAGCAGCATTGTAAACGCATTTTGCGCAAGCTGGTCCGGCATGCAAATAGTTCACATCTGCAATAAAATTCTGGGAAACGCCGTTATGGAACTGGACATTATATATACCTACAAACAGATTGCTCCACTGTACGCCATTAATGATAATGATATGAGCCGCGACATGACAAAACCAACAATGTGGCACCCGCCCAGTCTGATCAGTGTCTTCGCTGTCCGCATGGAGGTAGCATAGACCCTTAGCTACCCTTTGTGCACTTAACGAAGAGTCGTGTCAAACTTGGCGGATGCCCAGGCTTATCTGAGTCTGCGCTGGGCGCATAACCTCATCGTTGGTTTTGTCGTGTCGCGGCTCAATTATGGTGACTTGATTGGGTGTTCAATAAAACTATTATCAAATAGTAATTATTCGTAAAATTTGTCCTCGGGATCAGGTATTTTAGGCAAAGAGGTTGGAAAAGAATTTAAAACTGGTCGGATGCGCAATCTTATCGTGGTCTTGGCACTTAGCATGAAATAATGCCACCTTTCTTGTGTTATGGCTCAGTCCAGAACGCAGTGTGGTGACAAGGTATTTTGTGATTTTTATGGCCCTGTTAAATGTATGAGATTGGGTATTTCTTTGAGAGGATTAGGGTTTTGGCTGCCAATAAACAAGAATTATCGTGTCAAAAGTTTCAAGCAAAACTAAACCTTACAGCCTATGCTTAGCTTATGCATCTGAATAAGTGAACCGCAACACGATAAAAAATGGCATGTGTGCCCAGCGCAGACTCAGATCAGGTCGGGCATCCGCCCAGTTTGATCAGATCTTCACTGTCCGCATGGAGGTAGTTTAGACCCTTAGCTACCCTTTAAGCGCTCAGCGAAGCCTCTGATCAGCCTAGGCGGATGCCCAGGCAGACATGAGTCTTCGCGTGGCCGACATGCCACTTTGCTTGTTTTGTCGTGTCGCGGCTCAGTTGTCGATTTGTCAGACGCTGTTTATTCGAACAGGGTAGATGAACGAAAATATTTGACGGACACACGGCGCCAAGTGTGTGCAACTATGTTTACGTACCGTTGAGCCGCTTGGGTAACGTCGATAAGAGAATTGAACTGAACTGAACTGAACTGAACGGAAATAAACACAAGTCATACGGCTTCATTAGTGCAGGTTTGTGGATTCTGGCATGACAAAAAGTATTCATACTTTCGTCTCCAAAAGACCAAATGATCAGTCTTTTGGTTTTGCCGTATAAAATGCTACACGATGGGCATGACACAGTACCCATGTAATATAGTAGTCTAACTAGGACGGATTTTTTTTTTTTTTTTTTTTGTCTTTCAAAAATGCAATGACAGATTAAACATTTTCTATATTTCCCTCTGTTACAAAAGGTAAAACCTAAGTAAATTAGCATAACCAGTAGAATCGACACAGCTCTGCCAATTTATTTCAGTTTTGCCTACCTTCTCAGTAGGGGTCAACACATAACGGAAAGAATTTTGAAAAACAAATTATAAAGTAAATAGAACATCTGTTACAAGAAAGTGGCAGAGTTTATTTCTGAGTAAATGTAATATAAGAGAGAGAGAGAGAGAGAGAGAGAGAGGAACGCGGTTGTTCTTGTATCCTTGGCAACATTTGTTTACCGCTGAAATGCAGTTATATCGGAAGTTAATCTAATCGTGGTGTTGCAAAAGCTAATACATGTGACTTATTAAGTAAAATTAGCAGCTAAATGATAAAAAAACCTTAATAACATCATATAATAACATAAAAAAATCTAATGGAAAAAAAATGAAAAAGATAAATAAAAGCAGTGAGATTCGAACTCGCGACCCGAAGATCAGAAGTCTAGAGCTGTAACCACTAGGCTATGAAATTTACTGAAACATAAGGTAAAACTTTGAAAGACATGACAAGATTACTGACTCTGCAAATACCGTTGGTCTCGGGATAGTTTCGTATTGGCAGTGGTCAGGAAAATGATACTTTTTGGTAGAGGGTTAGAAAAAGCATGGTTGCTCCAACAAATTGAGTTTTTTTAATATTTCTTTAATTTGTAAGGTTGTAAGAAGGGTAGTTATTTCAGCTGGAACTGGTTATGAAAATTTGCTGTTAGCTTTACTAGTCAGGATCAGTCAGCACAGGGTATAATCGATTCCGCTAATTTCGCTTCCTGCAGAGACTGTCCGTCATATTTGGCTTCCGCCGAGACTGTCCGCGAACCCTTGCTTCCTGCCGAGACTTCTGTACATGATAAATGGCTTCCTGCAGAGACTGTCCGCGTGATTCTGCTTCCTGCCGAGGCTCTCGGCAGGAAGCACATTCACGCAGACAATCTCGGCAGAAAGCCATTTTTCGAGGACAGTAGTCCCTGCGGGAGTAAGAGTTAGTTGACAGTCTCGGCGGAAGCCAAATATGACTCACAGTCTCTGCAGGAAGCGAAAATTGGCGGAATCGATTATACCCTGTGGTCAGCAGAAACCCCTAAGTAACGGCGAATATGTCGAATCACAGCAGACAACTTCGTGGAGAGAAATAGGCCTGATCACAGGGTATAATCGATTCCGCTAATTTTCGCTTCCTGCAGAGACTGTCGTCATATTTGGCTTCCGCCGAGACTGTCCGCGAACTCTTGCTTCCTGCAGGGACTACTGTCCTCGATCATTGGCTTCCTGCCGAGACTGTCCGCGTGCCTCTGCTTGCTGCCGAGAGCCTCGGCAGGAAGCAGAATCACGCGCACAGTTTCTGCAGGAAGCCATTTATCATGTATTCATACTGAAATACTGAAAAACTTCTATGGTTATGACCCCATTTGGGATTTTTGTTTGACTGTACATCATATTTGGCTTCCGCCGAGACTGTCCGCCAACTCTTGCTTCCTGCAGGGACTACTGTCCTCGAACATTGGCTTTCTGCCGAGACTGTCCGCGTGACTCTGCTTCCTGTCGAGCCTCTGCAGGAAGCAGAATCACGCGGACAGTCACTGCAGGAAGCCATTTATCATGTACAGAAGTCTCGGCAGGAAGCAAGAGATCGCGGACAGTCTCGGCGGAAGCCAAATATGATGTTCAGTCTCTGCAAGAAGCGAAAATTAGCGCAATTCCATTCCCAAACTGCTAATATTTGATTGTGTATGGTGAAGTTGCTGATTTTATGAATTTGAGCAGGTTTCAAACCTGTCAAAGTGTGTATTTGCATTGGTTTTCCGGCTGTGATTATTTTGTCTTTAGTGTGACATGATTACTAGAAGTGTGTATTGCTGTTTAATAAAAATGTCCGTTTATAAAGCCTCCCCTGAGGCATATGCAATAATGCGCATATATGCACTCTAGTCAGACTGCGCATATGCGGTGCCAATCATCTTTGACGCAGCCTGATTGTATCGATACGTCGGTACCATGTTGTTTTAACAATTAAAGCCGCCTTTAGAGTCTATGTTTGTCTCGAACAAAATTGTGCATGCTGATCAAATTGCTTGGTATGGTTGCATGTAGGGAGTACCTCTATGAAATCCTGCTTGAGTGTATACGGTGAATACCCAGCAAAGACCAGCATGGCACATATTAACCTTTTTTCGAGAGTGTACATAGTCTCAAAAAAATGTGCATGCTGATCACAAACTGCGAATAAACGCATTATTGGAAGGTCAAATTCGCATCGAGAAGACAGGTATATTGGTAAGTTAATCGAGCGTCAAATTAATTATCACTTTGTATATTAAAAGGTGTTATTGTCCGCATCCTGCAAAAACTACCGTCTGCATATACAAACACTGCCAACCTGCACACATACAAAATATACTGATTTAGCGTGAGATCTTCGCAAAGAAAATATCTAGGCATGCACAGTTTTGAAAAGGAACTGTGCAGGTCTGATCAGACAGTGCAGTACCATGTACAGGCTGGTTCAGACAAGCTTAACTCGTGCGTTTATCCTATGTATGCATATACATTTTTCATGACGCGCCTGAAATGTTTAATTTTGATTTGTGCATGCGTTTTGGAATATACAAACCGTACAACACAGAACAGACTGTACATATGAGTCGGATCATAGTCTTTGCTAATAGCACATGATATATGTCTTTATTCGGTAATAAGACGCGGATTTCCCTCCAAGGAAGTAGACAAAATTCTAGTTCCATCTTTTAAAATGGATGTAGGCTTTAGACTGTACGAGATTAACGGTTTTATAGCAAAATTACTAAATTACTATTGAACGCATTGGAGTTGTTGTGTGTGGGTTTTTACTGGGGGGGGGGGGGGGAAGCCCCGAATTAATCTGGCAGTCAGGTTCCCAATCCAAGAGCTAATAACGCACATTACAGAACAACCTTCTCATAAATGTTGGAATTGAATCTTCTCTGTTCGCACATGATGAAACTTTTTATTTAGTTATAAGACGGGATTTCCTCCAAAGAAGAAGACAAAATTCTAGTTCCATCTTTTAAGATGGATCTTGAGTTGTTTTAGACCGCAAGAGAAATCCCGTCTTACAGCACAATTACTGTAGGTTTCAGATGTTTGGGGTCATTATGTTTGTGTTGGGGGGAAATGAACCTCCGTCTTATGGCGGAATTAATATGGTAATTAGCTTGTCAAACCGAGCTAATAAATCTGGTCTCAGAAGCCAAACATTGGTTTTGCCGAACTTATATGTCGGACGAAATTAATGCATTTCAGCGGAAAACAAACGTTACCCAGCAGACAATTTGGTAAAAAAAAAACGCATTTTTTTCTGAAGAAAACAGTAAGAATAATGATATTACATATGTCCTGTTCATCTTTTCTTATAGTATTATTTATTTGAAAAATCCAGGGAGGACACTTTTAACGAACTTTGCGTTCATCAAGTTATTTATCTCCCCCGCACCCCCCCCCCCCCCCCAACTCTCCTCCCCTTACAACCGGGTCATATAAGACAGTGAGCACTGGAATATTCCCCTTGTAGAACGCCTTTAGCGTCCGCAATTTTCTACGCCACCTGGACGTCCCCAACAATTCTCCTCACCTCGATATAGTCACGCGCGGTACTGAAAATTCAGTTTTTGGATGTAGGGTAGTATTAAGTTTGTAAAAAATGACCGCACTAATATTTCTTTGATTTTCCTACAAAATATATCAAAAGATTTGTAAGATAGTGTAGAATACTAGGATAACACAACATTTTTTACTTAAGATCCGTGCTTTAAGAAAAACGTAGAAAACTGAGTAACTTTTTGCTCATTTTCTCTATTTTCCCTATATACTATTAGGAAATGATGGCCATATTAATCAGAGCAAAAATGACCGCATTAAATGTAAACTTAAAAGTTTAAAAAAAATATCTATGTGCAGCTAAAAAAGTGCACTATATTGACCTCACACAACATTTTTCATTTTTTATTCAGGGAAGACAAAAAACAAAGAAAACTGTCAATGTCCTATCTATAATGCTATTTCAAGCTCACGCGATATCGTCGTTTACAGGTAGATTATACGGGGCTGAGGAAAAAAGTTGCCCATGATCGTCAGACACGCAAGTTCGGACATAACTATTTTTGGTTTGCAAGACCAAAGTTTTATTAGCTCTTAGGTACGCCGAATACCATTCAATTCGGCTATAAGACACAGAATAACCCACAATATCTTAATCTTCATTGTGTTATTGTTTTGTAAAACGGCAACATGCCCTGTCCCCACTCATATCCCACCTCCCCACCCAACACGCACACAGAATAAAACGACAATATCCTAATCACTATTGTGTAATTGTGCTGAAAGACGGCGTTTCCCATTACAATCTCAAATATCTAGATCTTTTCACGATCTAGACCTAGATTTCCTTATCTTATAACTTGATTGATGGATTGATTTGTTGCTTTACGTCCACGGTAAACAGCTATGTTCATGTCGGGACGGTCAGTTAACCTAGCCACACTATTCCTGGGCAGGCTTAGACCTCCTAAGCGGTTAACCAGTACTAAAGGCACATGCTTTCGCCAGTAACTGACAAAATGCACACACTTTCGCCAGTAACTGACAACTGCCCTTCTTGAATCAGCGGAAAGAGAAACGAAAGTATGTGGCCAGACCGACTATCGAACCCAGGACCTCTGACTTATGAGTCAGGTGCCCTACCGATTGCCCTACGCGGCCCTATCTTATAACTGAATATAGAAGTAAATCATGTGTGAACAGCGATTTGGCTAAAAGGCGCATGCAACGAACCTAGATTTTTTCGGAGGGAAACCCCCGTCTTACAACTGAATAAGTAGGTACCTCCTGTTCAAACAGCCGTTCGGCTATAAAACGCATGCCGCTACAAACAGAAAACCCATTGTACCGTAAGACTAGGTTAAAAACGGATCTAGATTTTTTGTTCGGAGGGAAACCCCCGTCTTACAACTGAATATGTACGTACATCCTGTTTAAACAGCCGTTCGGCTATAAAACGCATGCCGCTACAAACATTGTGCCGTAAGACTAGGGTTTTCCTCACAAACCCAAAGATCTTGGGGGAACTCCCATCTGATAACCGAATAAGTGGGTAAACCATGTGCGATTAGCGATTCTGCATTAAGCCGCATGCTCCCACCATCCCACTCAGAACAACCCAATTTGCTGTAAGGCGAGAGTTTCCCTAACAATCCCAAAGATCTTGACCTAGACTTCTTCTTTGGAGGGAAACCCCCGTCTTATAGCCGAATAAGTTAGTACATCTTTTACGAACAGCGAGACTCTGATCCGGCCTTTCCACAAGAATGGGTCCACTTTTCACGTTAATGGAGAAAGAATCTCACTGCATATATGTTAAATATTTGAACAACTGTTTAGATTAGTCTGAATTATTATCATCTCTGGGGCATACACTATTCAAGTACAAATTTTAGCGCCTATTGTCCCCTCCGCCGCGCCCGAACGATCCGCAAGGAGGCACCTAAGGTCGAGTAATATGGCATGTCATAATACTGTTAAATCGACGTTGATACGTTTCTTTTCAACGTTTTTGCGCGGTATAATTGTACTTATTGGCCTACATGCATCAGCAATGTTTTTCTCCCTGCCCCCCACCCCATCTAATACCCACCAATAAACAAGTGATAAGAAAATCAAAGGCGCCTCCTAACCCCCCCCCCCTCCCCCCCCCCCTCATTTACCCACCAATAAACAAGTGATAAGAAAATCAAAGGCGCCTCCTAATCCCCTCATTACAATCCAGTGCTGAAACCGCTGCCTGCCTGTGGGGCCACAGTTGGATAAATTAATGCATCGGTGCATCAGTCAAAATGTAAGAGATCAGAACAATTATATTCTATTATTTTTAAAATAAAATTTGCTGATTAGCAGTAAATATATTAATTTAGAAAAATAGAAAGAAATGAAAAAAAAAGAAAGACAGAAAAAAGAAATAAAAAACAAAGAACTAGGGAAGAAAGAAAAAAATGAAAATTGAATATATTTTACAAATATTTTCTTGTATTATCACTAACTACTAACTACTATAATTTTTTTAAATATTAATACCTGTTATTTTTAATTTTACTGTCTTAAATTTTATTTACTTATTTTTATAATTTCTATTTATTTATTCATGTGTTTATTTAATTTTTTACGAAGTAAGTCAAATGCCCTGTAATTGAATAAATTATCCATTATAATAATCTCAAGAAGAAAAAATATGCAAGATTTGAAGATCATGTGAAATTCTGTTTCAAGGATCACTTAAGAGACCCAAAAACACTTCAGCTTAACTAGATGGCAAAACCTGTGTTTTGAGAAGCTTGGTGACATTAAACATGTTTTTGACACCTTTTGAAAACAGTGAATTGGTCAAAGTTCATTTGTTTTACAAGAACTGACACTGTAGATTTGTTGGTTTTAGGCTGTAATTTGTCAATTATGGATTTATCATTATTAATATTTTGTTTCCACAGAGTATATTATTTTATTGTGGGTTCTCTAATAATGAATTTTAATTGTGAAAAGGGATAGTGTGAACTTAGGATAATTTTTGTAAACATTACCAGAATATAGGTATCTAAACTGTTTTTCTACATCAAAAACTTTGATGACTACAAATGCCATTATCTCTGTTATTGGTTTCTCCCACTTTGGGCCTCCCAAAGAGACTGCTGGGACACTGGTCTAGAGAAGGCAGGTTAGCCAGAGAGGACTGTTTATTGGATTAGATAAGGATTACATAACTTACTAATGACAAAAATCCAGGTCTTTAAAGACACATTTTTGATTGCATAATACCCTATTGACCGTTTATTGAAACATGCTGCTCAGAGATAAAACATCCCAGAAGGCTTTTCACTGAAGTACAGGTAAGGGGCCAGATAAAGGGAAATCAATTGTCAAGGGAAAAGACAGAATATGGTTATAAACAGATGATAATTGGATCAGACTGTTTTTGAAGACCCAAATAGACCTGTGTTGAACAATGCTGCCATAATCTGCTCAAAACCAGTTTTTATGCCAAGGGCTACTAAAATATGCCATGCAATTATAGGTACTCATAAATTACAACGTTCGCGCATACAGAAGACTTAGATCAGCATGTGCAGTCTAATCAGTCAATCATGTTTGCATAAACAGTCTACGATTCCTAGAAAGCAAAATTGAAGACTATGATCAATCTACACAATGTGACAGCTGATTTGAATATTTACTGTTAATATTCAAGTTATGCCAAATGTGACATATTGTTCACACGAAAGTTACGTTTTCAATGAGTATTCAAAATCAGCATGCACATTCTGTCTTTATTTTCGCCTTTTCAAGTTTTGGGCATATATATATGTGTCTATGTTTATATAAAGATTTTCACAAAATATCACATAAAATCAGATCTAGAAAATAAAATTAAAATAATTATCTCTTTGTTTTGTTTGCAAGTTTTATATGACTATTTTACATATATCTAGCAAAAAGTCATTTTTATATTTTTTATAATGCCAGAAACTTTCATATGTTTAGCTTTTAGCAGACAGTGAAACCTTTTTTTTATTTTTTGCATTTACTTTAACATAAAATAATCATAAACAAATCAAAGAAAAAAAAAGGAAAACAGTTGTACAACCATTATCTTGGATCAGACAAAAAAAAAAATAAAACAATAAAATCAAAAATAGATAAAATGAAAATCATAATAATTTTTTTTCTTTATTATGAATTACTTTTTTAACTCATTAGTTTCTTGTTCTTGTTGTTAAATTGTTTAAAGTAAATGCATCTACAAGATAATATCAGTTTCCCCATATTAGGCCCCACTTTTGGAAATTGTCACTGGCATAATCCCCTCATAATCACCTAGATAAGACAATCCTTTGATGTTAGCTGTGGCCCTAAGCACTGTTTATTGGGAGCTATCAAAGTGTGCCACCCCAATTTGTTAAAGAAAAAAATGTGTCTTTAAGCTCTAAGAACTGGTACTGAAGGGAGCGGTCTGGTCTGGATCTCCTCTGTATTGCATACAGCTAACAGTTGTTTAAGCAAATGAGAAGCCGGATTCACAAACATATATATGAACTCTGCAAGCTCAGTTCATCCAGCACCCATGCACAACCTGACATTTCCAGACTGCACATACGCCCAGGCTGTTCTGTGACGTTCGGACTGTATAATCGAATGTCTTTTTTCCACGCGCATGTAATATATTTGACTCGCGTCACGGGATAAGAATATGAAGAATATACGCCAATTGCGCTAGTCAAAAACTAGACTCTACATGTCATGCGCAGTCTGATCAGACATGGGCAGTTCTTTTTCAAACCAGTACACACCCTAGCTATTTTCTTTGCCTTACATTGTGCATGTATGCAGTCTGGGACAGTTTGCTTTCGCGAAAGGTCCTTTTTCTACGGTCGGAGTCAATATGAGGTTAAATAAACAAAGTGACGCTCGATTAACTAAATTTAGGTTTTGTGTGTGTGTGTGTGTGTGTGTGAGAGAGAGAGAGAGAGTCTTACTTTAACGGTCCTTTCACCATACTTAAGACGTTTTGGAAATGTGCAGTCAGACTAGACAAAAACGTCTGCTTTCTGAAATATAATACCACGTTCTGTAAATGTTGTATGCCAATAACCCATGTCAGTTATATGAGGACGATGGAAGGGTGCAATATAGCCCTGATCACGGTAAGAAAGATTTCCGCCTCCAGCAGATATCGAACTCGGAACCGCTAATTAGCAGACTCAGTGCTTACCCATCTGAGTTTCCGCCCCCCCCTCCCACCCCCTACGTGTATTACCACCAAGCTGTGTATTTGTGCAGTCTGGTCAAAAGGCATACGCAATTTTCTCAAAATGCAATGAGCGAAAAAAAAATTTTTTTTTTTTGTATTTATCAAGGTGTAAAAAACCGCTCAAATTCTTTTTGAACTGTTGATAAAAAAGCAGTTGGAGATGTATGCGAAAATGACGGTGAATTATCCAAGGAAAGGAATATTGTGGGACCCATTATAGTAGCGTTATAGACGCCTTTGGACAAATGCAAACTATGCAGTCTCTCCATCAGCTTCAAAAAGTACGCAATCTACAGTTCGGTGCATTTGTGCAGGCTGTTCCGGGAACCGGCATGGCGGTGTAAACAGTGTTGATTATGCGCGCTCTGCTAAAAAAAAGGATTTTAGGACATTTTCAGCTACCGTTAAAGTGATTTGAACTATCAAAGGTTATTATTAAATTCAGGAGAATATATCTATAGATAGAATTTCTAGCCTGTCGTGTCAAAAGGTCGCCGATTCCATTTGAACCTAGTAATCGGGTAACCACGACTATACCTGTAGCAAAACAACCGTCCGCCTAAAGGGCCGTATACACCATCATTTTTTCTTGTACAAGTTTATTGTACAAGAAAAACTGTCATTTAATTTGATGGTGTATACAGCAGAAAATGATCAGTTTTTTTATTGTACAAGAAAAACTGATGAATAGAAACTCATCCTATTTTCAATGATAACTTATCAAACTTGCCATCAAATAGCCAATCAAAAGCAAGAGAATTTGTAGCAGCAGCATTGTAAACAAAAGCACATGGCCAATATTTGGCGGGGAAATATTGCTGCAAGAGGTTTCTTTGTTTATACGCAAATAGTTTGCATATTCACCAGGATCTTCACGGTCAAACTCCTGTAGAAGTGTATGATAAGCACTATGCTGCTGTCTCCGCAGTAACCAATCTCGCGACCACACATGTCTGTATCTGGTGCTTAATCTCCTTTGCAAAATCACAATGCATAAAATGCACAAAACAAATGCAGCATAATCTTCCTCTGTCTCCATTGCTACTATTGTGTAATTTCCCGCAAAATGTTTGACAGCAGAGTAAAATTCTTGCTAAGTGTATACACCTCATCATTGTCACTTTTTCTTGGTCAGTTTTTCTTGTACAATAAACTTGTACAAGAAAAAATGATAGTGTATACGGCCCTTAATATACTCGAATGCACTCGTTATTATCCGTCAGCATAGTGCATGGTATAACTATTGAACAATAATGTTTACCGTGGCGAAATGGGTAAAGCGATAAGCACTGTGTATGTAATGCATATTTTGCATGGGCATGTCCGTTGGGTCAGGGTTTTTTTTCAGCGGCAGGGGCGGGGCGGGGGAATTTTCTCCTCCGATAAAGCATGATGGTACGATTTTTAACTGTTTATGGGCCCCATTGGCACTGAGAAATTTATTCTACTTTTTTTTCGGGAAGACTCATGAACGTGCATATCAAACAGAGAAAGAGCAAAAAAAAAAACTGTCTCAGCGCAGCATGCAGCCTAAACAGGATACTGCTGATTAGACTAAGCAGAAAAGTCGGCTCAAAATCTTGGCTGGTTGGTTGGTTGATTGGTTGTTTGGGTTTAACTGCTCGTTGGGACATATTTCAGTCTACATTGAGTTGTCTGCCAGAGAGAGAGAAGGGGGAGGAAAGAACAAAAATATGACAGGCGAGAGAAAAAAAAAGCCCAAACGACCCCATCCGTACCTACTACAAGTACAGTAGGCCCTTGCCCTACTATTATCCAAATTAGTAGGACGCTCGGCACTAAGTCATTTTGAGCAGCGAGATTGGATGTCGGGCGATGACACCGACACCCAATCTCGCTGCTCAAAATGACGAATTTTATGCTTTCCCTAGCTTAGACAGAGATTCAGTTTTGTCACAGTCGAGCGTGTGTTTGCATTGATGCTAAAGCGCCCGCGTAGCCAAATGGTTAGCGCTCCCGAGTTTGGATCATTGGGTCGCGGCGGGTTCGAGTCCAGATGGAGCTTTATTGCACAGAGTCCTTCATAATCACCCTTGCGTCGTCCTGGTATGACCAAAATAGTGTTGAGTAGACTGTAAAGCCGCCATTTCATCCATTCATCTTGTGAATACACGATTGTTACACCCTCGAGAAACAGGGATTTAGGTGGATCGATGGGAACGCCTTCGCTTGCCAGTTCACACATGTACGTAGGCGTCTCTTATACCTGATGTCTGCAGCCAATGTGCCCCGCGGAATGTGAAAGTGAGTGTGGATCGGAGAGGGATGTTCTTTGCCTGCCGAGACTTGTCCATCATGATTCTTTCAAACGTTTGGGAGTTAGCGACACTGAAGAAGTTAAAAAACAGAAACGCGCATCTGTCGCACTAAATTTGGTATGAATACGTTTATACTTAATACAAGAAAACCCTTATGCATTATACAAACCCTAGCTATTGTGTGTAGTTTCGCATACAGTCATACCAAAACAAGAAGAGGGGAATTCACTATTAGACGTGGAGAACTCAAAATTAAATAATATGAAAAAAAAATAAAAATAAAACAAAATAAGTAAAATGAACCAAAAAAAAAAAAAAAAAAAAAAAAAAAGGAAGAAGAAAAATACGGGATTCGAACCATTGATAAATAATATTTAGTCTAACTATTGTATACATAGATTCTGCAAGCTGAACCTCTGGACTACACTGAAATGCTTCGGTATTGTTGTAAATGGCAATATATAAAGTTGTTCTGGCTGATACGGAAAGAGCCGACTTTTTCCGTGAAAAACTGTTCAACCTATTTCAAGGTTTGGTCCAAAATTAAAAGTGCATTGACACGACAGTAAACAAAATTTGATCTGTAGTGACTTGGACCGTGAATAAAGCTTTTATCATTGCAGTTTGTGAGAATTCGAGGTATGTTGCATAACAACCCCCACCTGCCACTTCAGTGCAAGACACGTCTGATATTCTAAGTCAGACAAGAAAACTGTTAAATACTCATAATATGTTTGCCCAGGATGCTCCTCAAGCTTCTCAAGTTCAGCACAGTCAGCAAATTCGCCCTAGCATCCAGCAACAAGATGCACAATAGCCTAAGGACCTCTGACAGTTTCCATGCAAATTTGCCTTTTTTTCGACAAATTACTGCCGCTTTCTTGGGAAGCCAAAAATGAAACTTTTAGCATTAACGGGTAGACTTTTCCATTATAAAGAGGTTTTGGTATTGCTTTTGAACAATTATTACATCTGCATACTAACTTCTCACTGAATCTCGCAAGAGGGGTAAGTGAAATTTTCAGTCATCTTAAATACATAATTGAGCCGAGACACGACAAAACCAACAATGTGGTTGTGCGCCCAGCGCAGACTCAGATCAGCCTGGGCATCCGCCCAGTCTGACCAGAGTCTTCGCTGTCCGCATGGATGTAGCTTAGATCCTTAGCTACCCTTTCAGCACTTAACGAAGGGTCTGACCAAACTTGGCGGATGCCTAGGCTGATCTGAGTCTTCGCTGTCCGCATGACCACATTGTTGGTTTTCTCGTGTCGCGGCTCATATATTTTTCGCTTTTTCTTATTTAATGAATTTTATTTATTAAATAGGCTTTAAAAGAATTTTCTCCTCTAGGAAAATGGCGGAAAGGTTGAACAGGTGTACCCACTCAGCTTACGTTGTTGATGTTCCAAACATCCCCACCCGCACCTACTGCAAGGCCCTTGTCCAACTTTTAATCTAATTACTAGGATGCCACTGCAATAAAAGTTACTAAGCACCATAGCTCGACCCGACCACTCCATCGGCTTCCATAAACCTCAAAGTACAGAGAGACGTGTCCTATCAAACAGTGTTCTTGTAGACATTGGCGCGATGAGAGTTAAACGTGAATGTCTACAACTCCATATTTCCCAACCATTTTTACATAGGGAAACAACTTTTGTGATTTCATGTTTGCTTCGCTGGACAAAAATGGAGTCTACCCATAAAGGAAAGAATTTGCTTCAGGAGGAGCAAATGCTTTCCTTGAAGATTTGATCCCCATTTTAAAGGGACGTAAAATGATGAGGGTCTTTGCTGTCCGCCCTGAGCTAGCGTAGCCCCTTATCTAACCTAAAAGCGTCATTTCAAATGCAGATATCTCAGTTTAAATCAGTGTTTTTTTTAAAAAAAAAAAAACCCCTCAAATAGCTGTATTTGAAAAGCAGATATCTCTAATTGAAAACAGATATCTCTGATAGATATCTCTAATTATCATTTTAATAACTATATCTGAAATTCAAATGTAAAATCTCAACAGTAAGCGCAATTGTGCAGGCTGGCTCAAGTAGTCACTGTGTGCAAATGGGCTTAATGTCCCTTTACACGAAACACTGATCATCACGATTATTTTTTTTTTTGATTATTTGATTCAGATTTTGATTCTATTCCAATTAACATACTGTCATCCAAAGATAATTTGTTTCCCGCGCAAATGGCCTAGCACAACCATTTAAAGTCTTCATAGTTCTATCAGCGGTAAAAACGTCTATTATAGTAAATTCAAATCATTGTAAAAGCGGTTCATCCTTCACGTTTGGCAATAAATATGGATTGAGTCATTAAACTGGCAAAAAAAAAGAGATAAGTTTTTGAAAAATAACAAAGCGTTCTACAAAATACAATTTCCTGTTCTGGTTTCCCGTCTAGCAATGCTGTTTATATATATGCGGGATAGAGATAGGGGCGCCACGACTGTACGTTGTATTTTTACCATTTTATTCAACTTAATGAAATCGAAAGTAGGTCATTTTAGTTGCCAATTAAAATGAACCAAATAAGTTTTCAAGGCATTTTTATGTGAAACTCAGGGATTTTTTATTTGTTTAAAGCTGGGTAATCACGGTAATTTACAGTGACGAAACTATAGTTAGAAGTTTGCAGTGATACCTCATGAAAAAGAATTTTATGCTGATAGAGCGATGGGGCCTTTAATGATAATAGGTAAAACAGGTAGTTAACGGCCCTCAGGAATTATCCGTATCAGTATTTTATATTACCATCGGTAATCCAGTGCGGACAGACAGACAGACAAAATCGTTTATTAATAGCTCAGGTCAAGTTATATGACATAAGAGCAAATATTCATACAATACAACATTATGAAGCATGGCATATTTAAGTAAAGACTACCTATCAAATGTAAATAGCGAAGAATTGACAAGTAAATACGGTAGTAAACCAAACAGGGCTCCAGACAGGGCCTCATGACCCCGAGGGGACACTCGATAAGGCGGCTTCAGTGTAACGCCCAGACAAGCTCCCATGAGAACTTTACAGAAGCCACCTAAAACTCTTCCAATCTGGAGCGCTGTATGAGAAAACGTTGCCAGGGAAAAAACAGAACAAAGAGTGTAGGGGAAAGCATTAAGGAACAGTAGAGCTGATTTTAGAAGAACATTACAGTTATGGGTATGTGTGGAGGAAGGAGGGGGAGGCAAATCAGATTATACTTGGATAGTACCGCATAGGTTGAATTTAGAAAAAGAGAGAGAAAAAAGAAATTGTAGCAAGAGTTTAGGCAAATGAAAACAATTTTATCTTGAGGTACTCAAAAATGGAGGGAAAAGAGTACAACACGTACATATGTATATATAAGCATCGCCGACATAGGCATGTCATCATTGGCGCACATATATATACTCAGCGTCGATGAAAACGCACCAGGCTTATAATGCCATATATATTCTTCATATTGATGACAATACTATATCTAAATCATATATTTATTATTTTGAGCTATGTTATTACGCCAATGATAAAATTTAGCCAAGACATACGCTCTCAGCCTGTGACGTTACGTAGGCTCTGAAATCAAGAAACCTAGCAAACCAGTATGAATATCATATTGTAGAAATTCTTTGTTGGTGGCATTTGCTAGAGAATAGATTGCCTTACAAATCGCCATAGAAAAGAAATCCAGAAAGCCGCATGCAATGAACTGAATAAGAGTCGAACGTCACTTAATTGTCACGTTCATTTAACAACGGACATACGAAAGGAATTGAAGGTAAAAAACGTCACCTTTTTCAACCGAAAGTGTGAAATTGGTTGAAGAAAATGAATTTCAGACATTTCGCGAGAGAAAAACCAACCATTTACCCAGCCTAAGTATGACGTTACATGTTTAACGTCACTTTATCTGCCTAATTACGTCGTAATTAGATAGCGTGTAACTGGCTGTATGTCAACAGATATTTTCAAAGAACGATATACTGGCAATCAAGTTTCTGGCAGATCGCGGAATGTGGATTTATTACGCTTTAAATGTGTGGTTTGATGTCGACAGTTTTCAATAACGTCACTTTTGACGTTACGCTTAACAGTGCCTACTGGTGAAAAACAGTTTAATTTGTATACATTTTATCTCAATGCCAGAATATAAAGTTTTCTTGAATTGTCTGTTGCATACGCCATATATCAAATAAACAGTATATGCCATAAGTCCCAAGCTGGAGCATTTTCATTGACGCTGAGTATATATAGGTCGTATATACGTCCACGCGTATAGATTACGTAACCGCTCTGCACATTGTATGTAATAGTATGCAGTATATATAAGTGCTAATGGTCACTTGCTTGGAAAAGAAAGAGAAAAATGTACCAGCACATATGCCTTTACACAAATACAGGCTTGCAAAGGCACATTCTAACGTGTGTAACAGGTTGTACCCAAGTGCGCACATACCTGAGCGCACGCATGTACACCGATACACCCTTTGAAATACGCATGCCTGCATCTGGATCTGCGATGAAACCTTAGCGGCGTCGCTCAGGAAGGGATTCCAGTTCAAATGCAAACAGTCGCTATCCAACCAATCTACCCCCCGCTCAGACAAGGGCCCTTACTTTCAAATTAACGAGTACCCATGATTCATAATTCGGCCGCTGGCTACTCTAGGTCCATACAGCTCACCTAGGCTGTAAAGTACAGCCCAGGGCGACATCGCTCGTATATATCATTAACTAGGGGGAACACGTCACAAAATTGCGTTTTGGAAACCATTCCTATCTAACGTTATGTTTATCCCAAAATATTAACACTATAGAACGTTTGTCAAGCGAGTATGTATGTCGTCGCGTGAAGTCTGAAAGCAGTTTGCACGTGCTGTCTTCGTCAAATGAGCACGAGGTCAAGTTATTTGTGTCAAGTATGTGGAACCATGATAAAAAAGTGATATTGTTAAAAAAAGAGCTAATAATAGTAATAGTAATAATGATAATGATAATTGTTAAACAAGTAACATACTAAATAGATAGGATTATAAATCAAGCTCGTCAACCAGCGGTTAATAGGGGCAAGTAAATCTAAATTGTCACAGTCAGTTAGTTGATATTAGATAAGACAACACCAGTGGTTACAATCGGAACACTGCTCGGTCACTTCCGTAAAGCAGACCTGGTTCACGAAAGTGGTCGAGGAGGAGCTCCGATTGGAGTGACTATATTATGTCCTACTTATTCGTCACTGCCATGGTTGGTTGGTTGATTTGATGCTTAACGTCCACGGTAAACAACTAAGGTCATGTCGGGACGGTCAGTTAACCTAACCACACTATTCCTGGGCAGGCTTAGACCTCCGAAGCGGTTACCCAGTACTAAGTGCACATACTTTCGCCAGTAACTGACAACTGTCCTTCTTGAATCAGCGGAAGGAGAAACGAAAGTATGTGGCCAGACCGGGATTCGAACCCAGGACCTCTGACTTACGAGTCAGGTGCCCTACCGATTGCGCTACCCGGCCCGTCACTGCCATGTCCAAGGGCTAAGGGAGGTATGCAGTTAAGAGTGCGAGCATGATCATCCTATACATTTGTAAACTCTCATAAGCCTGCTCCGATTTGAGTCCCTCACCCGACCCATGCCAGTCTAGCTGCAGAACTGGCATGTATCGGGTAAGGGACTCCTTGCCGTATTATCTGTTTTCCTGTTATTCCGGTTCAAAAATACGCAGAAAGGACCGACCCGGTGTACACCAGACCGGCACCGACGAGGTCCGGATGCACAGGATGGTCACGCGCTTATTCAGGTTCAGAAGTTAGAGGAGTTTATTTTACCGTTTGTAAGAGAATACGTATGAAATGGCAGAGTTTTTTTCAGCTTAGGCAAATTTTCGGTACACATTAATTGTTTGAATTTGATGATATTTGTCCTAATGTAATAGTATTTAGATATAAATTTAGTCCTGTCTGCGTGGAAAAAAGGGCAAATTAAGAGATAGTGCATTTCATCGCCCACGTCGTTTTTATCGCATAAGGTACATTTTCTATCGGACAGTTCAATATTCTGATATCGGCCTAGCTCACATGCTTGTGCGAAATTTGCATTTGTTTTGGTAATTTCAACCAATAGCTTTCAAAATGCGGGTTGTCTTTGAATAAGCTATAGTTCCTGCCTTTTGAAGAATTATCTAAACTAGAATTCCAATGTTGAGTAAACTGGTCTATAAGATTTTTCTTTACAAATGCAGCAATACTAATATTGTTGGGCGGATTTTGCCAGAGATCAGGTCGGCCACACTCTTCGAGTATTTGCTTAATTTTTATCACCCACTTTTAGTTAAGACCATTTGTACTACAAAGTTTCTGGTACAATAGGAAAGGCAATTTGTTTTGTTTAACAATTATAATTCGGTGCCAGAAGCTTACCATTCTAGTTTTAATTGTAATTTCTAGGGGATATCGACCTTTACGTGCATGCATGATAGACCGAAGAAACTGATTGTGAATAGGTTCCAAACGTTTACAACTTTCAAAGCCCCAAACATCACGAGCATATGTTAGGATTGGAAGAACTGTGTGGTCGAAAAGTTTGAGTCGGAGATCAACTGGTAAATCGTGATTATTGATCCTCATATATAATACATGTAAATGCATGGCTTTGTTTGCTTGTGTGGCAATATGTTTCCGGGCATTCAAGAAACTACCAGACAGGGACAGAAAAGTACCTAATATTTATAAGTATTAACCATTTCCAATTCGGAGTTTCCAAAAGAAAACTTAAAGGAATTAGTTTTTCGTGCTCCAAATATCATGACTTTGGTTTTAGTTTTATTAACTGATAATTTCCAATCTCGGCAATATTCATTAAATGAATTAAGACTATTTTGGAATGCTTCAGGGTTATCCGCTAAAATGACAGTATCATCTGTGTAGAGAAGTATAAATATTTTAATGAATACAGACATGTGCTCGTTATCACAATCAAAAGTTATACCTGGTATTCTATCAACTATCATGTGGTCCCCAAGATCGTAGAGGAACATCGAAAATAAGACTGGGGAGAGGTTGTCACCCTGACGTACGCCACAATTACTAGGGAAAAAGAGTGAATTTTCGTTGTTAATCGAAACACAGGCTTTAATATCGAGGTACATATTATGTATAACGCGAAAGAATTTGCCATCTAAACAATTGCGTATTAGTTTTCTCCACAGTCCAACTCGCCATACCGAGTCAAAGGCCTTAGAAAAGTCTACAAATGAACAGAATATTTTTTTCTTTTCAAACTTCATAATTTCAGTCAGGGCATAGAGGGCAAAAATATTGTCTGAGGTAGAGTAGTTTTGCCGGAAACCCGCTTGATTTCCGCATAATATACCACTTTCATCAAAAAATACGTTCAGCCTCTCGCTTAATAGTGCTGTGAAAAGTTTGCCGAGACAGCTGAGGGTGGTAATTGGTCGATAGTTGTTAGGATCTGAACTATCGCCATTATTTTTAAAGATGGGTTTTATTTTGCCGTTCATCCATCGTTCGGGTATATGACCTGTGTTGAGAATACGGCCGAGTGGGTTAAGTGCGAGCAAGTTCCTATACACTAATTAATGTAGCACAATCCCTCCCTCATTTTTTTTCTTTTTAGTTCGATTGATTGATTGACTGTTTAGGGTTTAACGGCCCGTTGAGACAGTATTTCAGTCTATATCGGACCGTCTCTCAGAGAAAGAGAGAAAGAAAAGAGAAATGATAGACGAGAGAAAAAATGTCCAAACAACCCCCATCCGCACCTACTGCAAGCACAGTAGGCCCTTGCCTTTTGAGTTCGACTCCCTTCCTCATTTTTGTCGAGCCCGCTTGCGGAGAGCGAGACATAGTTGTTACAATGTCAGTTCGGTGTATGTCCGTGCGTGCGTTAGTGCGTGCGTGCGTGCGTTAGTGCGTGCGTGCGTCCGTCCGGATTTGTCCGGGCCATATCTTCTACATTTATGGATGAATTTCAAAATAATTTGGCACAATTGTTCTCCTTGATGAGTAGAAGTGCCTTTTGAAACATTTGTTCAGGTAGGACCAAGGTCAAGGTCACACTTGAAGGTCAAATGATAAAATGGCCATAAATTGAGCTTGTCCGGGCCATAACTTCTACATTTATGTATGGATTTCAAAATAGTTTGGCACAATTGTTCACCTTGATAAGTAGAAGTGCTTTTTGAAACATTTGTTCAGGTAGGTCCAAGGTCAAGGTCACACTTGAAGGTCAAATGATAAAGGGCCATAAATTGAGCTTGTCCGAGCCATAACTTCTACATTAATGGATGGATTTCAAAATAATTTAACACAATTGTTCTCCTTGATGTTTAAAAGTGCCATTTGGAACATTTATTCAGGTAGGTCCAAGGTCAAGGTCACACTTGAAGGTCAAATTATAAAATGGCCATAATTTGAGCTTGTCTGAGCCATAACTTCAACATTTACGAATGGGTTTCAAAATAATTTAACACAATTGTTCTCCTTGATGAGAAAAAGTGCAATTTGGAACATTTGTTCTAGTATGTCCAAAGTCAAGGTCACACTTGAAGGTCAAATGATTAAATGGTCATAAATTGAGCTTGTCCGAGCCATTACTTCTACATTTACGGATGGATTTCAAAATAATTTGGCACAATTCTTCTTCTTGATGAGTGGAAGTGTCAAGTGACATATGTGTTTGGGTAGGTCCAAGGTCAAGGTCACACTTGAAGGTCAGATATTGTAACTGTCATAAATTGAGCTAGCCCGGGTCATCACTTCTACTTATTTTCCTTTGTGAAAATTTGGAGGAAAAAAGAAGAAAATGCTGGCTAAGCATGATGTTTTTTGGCTTCTTTCTAGATTGAAGCAGTTACTTACTTGACATACTTATAGGTCACTAAAGCAAACAAAGGGCTCGACCAGTTGTCCCTGGACAACCTTCTAGTTTTCAAAGACAGTTTTCCTCTCAAGAGGTCTTGCTTCCTTCGTTTTTAACCGTGTTTTATACTGTTTCATCTCGTTCACGTTTAAATAATTTTTACTATAGTATTTTAAAGTTTTAACTTTTATTTTTACGAGATATTGAAACTTATTCCTGCTCAACGTAAGCCGAATCAATGGAATATCGACAGCACCGAACTGACAACTCAACATTAGTCGCCAAAAAATTAGCTTGCCCAACAAACACTCCATGCGTAATTAACATTGACTGAGTCGAAAATGTCTTCTTTTTTGCATGGTAAATCATCTGGCGCAACCTTTGCTCTAAACCTTTGCTCTAAAAATTGTGCACTAACAAAGTCAGAGACTTAAAATCAAAATGTGACTTGTTCCTACATGAATATATCGCCGAGACTGACCTTGAACACAGGCTTCGCCATGCTAAATGAATATCTGGAAAAATGCAAGACCATATTTAATCCTTTCGTGTGCGGAAGAAGCAATCGATATGCGACAAAATAGTATTCTTATATTTTCGCATTAACACATTTCAGAGAAAATAAATAATTGAACCGATGTCAAATTCGTTTACCTTTTCGACTCCCCATCTGCAAAACAGGAAACTCCTCGCATGGATCTGCGTTCTGAACCGCGGTTTCGCATGCGAGCAATTAGTAGGCGTGTACATGACCATAACAGATTTTTTTTTCTAAATTTTGCACACGAGTACAGTTTTCTGTGTTACATCGAATGGGATAGGTCACCGGGTTCGTTTAGTCGCTTGATCAGATTGAGAAAAAAAAAAAAAAAAAAAAAAAAAAAAAAAAACGTGGAAGTTTGACGGCAATGGGAATGCTAGGAAAATACTCAGATTTTTATACCCCGCCACACGTTAGTGGCGCGGTATTATGTTTTCACGTTGGCTGTCCGTGTGTCCGTCTGTCCGTCCGTAATACGTACGTCCGTCTGACCGTCCGTCCGTACTTCGTTTCTGTTCGATAACTTAAGTATTTATCAACGGATTTCCTTCAAATTTTGCATATGCATTTGTACCGAGAATGTCTCGCTTGGGATTGTTAATGGGCAAATTTCATTAATTTCTGACAGAGTTATGGCACTTGTCCATTTACAAAAAAATGATTTCTGGCCTCTAGTTCCTTTACTACTTGAAGTATCATGATGAAATTTCACAAACATAATCGAAGTAACAAAAGCTTTTTATGAGCACAGAAATTTTATCATCAGGGGTTATCTGCACCTGCCTGGGACTATATACATGTATAAAATCATGAAAAATTCCATATGAAATCAGAGTTTGAAGCATTTTTTCTGAAACTTTAAGCAAATGATCAGAGTGATGAAAGCCTCCAGTGATGCTCAAATTTACCCCATGGGAGTTAGCTCCCCCTGCCCGCAGCTATATACATGCATAAATCTGGAAAAATCTGTGAAAAAGGTTTGCAGTGGCGGAGTATCACGCAGTCGTTTGCGATGCTTTTATTAAACTTAAGCGCACACACTTTTTATACCACCACATAGATTTTTTTCCAAAACCGTATATTTTTGTTGGTTGGTTGGTTTGGGTTTAACGGCCCTTTGAGGCAGTATTTGTTAACTGCAGCGACACTAAATTAATAATAAAACCGAGAAATATCTTTTTTTTAAAAAAAGATAATCGCCTTAGATTAAATAGAAGTGTGAAGTGCGTATTGTAATATGTACGAATCAGGTACATGTAAGATATCGAATGTGCTGATCAGATTGTACGGATGTGCATGTTAATATGCATATTTGTTGTTGGTGCTGGGAGTTCGATTTCGGAAATGCTGTTGAAGTTTGGTAAGGGTCGGTCTGTTGCACATAACAATGAGATTTGGTTGGCTTAGCGCCCTACATATAACCTTAAAAGTGTGCAGTTCCAACACAACAGCCCCGTTACTGCGGCTATGGATTCGTTCCGCTGAGGTGCGGGGGCAACGTCGATATGAGAATTGAAATACTAGTTCCAACACAATATCAACAACTGTCCGAACCATTACTTAATTTCGTCTTCGATTTCTGTGTCAAGTTATTTTGTTGGTTTTATATTTTACGTGAGCGACATAATTTGGCAAAAAGACACGATTTATAGGCCGATAGTCAAATGAAACTGAAAGTAGAAAGATAAAGCGAAAGTAAGCTTTTTACATCTAAATCCCGGCTGTATTTACATTGGCCAACAAAATATTTCAAATGTTGGTCAATACTAAGGTTATACGGCTGAAGCCGAATGAAACGCGCAAAGAGAATGGAAGAATTTAAGTACACCTGAATGAAAAGTTGGACAGTCAAATGATTAAATGGTCATAAATTGAGCTTGTCCGAGCCATTACTTCTACATTTACTGATGGATTTCAAAATAATTTGGCACAATTGTTCTTCTTGATGAGTGGAAGTGTCAAGTGACATATGTGTTTGGGTAGGTCCAAGGTCAAGGTCACACTTGAAGGTCAGATATTGTAACTGTCATAAATTGAGCTTGCCCGGGTCATCACTTCAACTTATTTTCCTTTGTGAAAATTTGGAGGAAAAAAGAAGAAAATGCTGGCTAAGCATGATTTTTTTTGGCTTCTTTCTAGATTGAAGCAGTTACTTACTTGACATACTTATAGGTCACTAAAGCAAACAGCGGGCTCGACCAGTTAACCCAAATTAATCTTAAAAAAAAATAATAAATTAAAAAATCGCCGAACATGGTAATACAAAATCATAAAATGTGCAAAGCCAAAGAAAATAAATCTTTTCCTGTGCAACCTTGCAGTCCAATCAGAGCCTTTGCTGTCCTCTGACACAATGATTCTATAAGCGGACAGCGAATATCTTTATCAGACTGCGAATATGCGCAGGCTAATCCAGGCCTATGTTGTGTGCATATGACCTGACGACTCATGCCTTTTTTCAGCGTTGCTGACATTGATGTTACGCCCATATCAACAAGATTTCAGTCATATTGAGAATAAAGACTGAGTGCAGTAGAATCCTGATTTTAATCGCCGGCGGGATAGATAAAGGTAAAGACTTCCCGTAGCCTAGTGGCCGTTGGAACAGAGAAGGCCGGAGGCCCACTGTAGCTTGGTTGCGGCATATGAAAGGCAGAGGAGCCCGTTCCTGATCCTAGAAAGTTACCCATCTACTGCCGGGTTGACAGAGACTTTTCCAATTTCCTGGTGGCTGAACCAGAATTCGATCCCGCAACTTTACATTATTACTGAACATCTCTCATCACTTGACCGAGGAACCGGCTGGAATACGCGACCAAAAAAAAAAATAAATAAATAAAGAAGAAGAAAAACATATATAAACTAAGTAATTGTTTGACATCTGATTTTTTTCAGATTTGTGGAACCGGATTGCAATAGTTTTCATAATGCCGCTCTTTGTGATTTTAAAATCGACAACGGCACAGCCCATCAGAGTACGAAATTTATAAAATATCTGAAAAGAATTTTATGTTTGTCCGTTGTAACTGTGAAGTTCACGTTCTTTGATTCTTACACTGTTGTTACAAGAGTTGCAGCGTTTTCTTAAAATGCCTACTCCACAAATCCAATGTTACAATGTTACAGCCCTTCAGAGCACTAAAGACATAAAATATATGATAAGAATTTTAGGTTTCGAAGTTGCAACTGTGAAGTTCATTGATTGTTACACTGATGTTACAAGAGTTACAGCGCTTTCTCGATAGGCCCACTCCACAAATCCAATGTTACAATGTTACAGTGTTACAGCCCATCAGGGCACTAAAAACATAAAATGTATGATAAGAATGTTATGTTTCACAGTTGTAACTGTGAAGTTCTTTGATTGTTACACTGATGTTACAAGAGTTACAGCGCTTTTTCGACAGGCCTCCTCCACAAACCCAATGTTACAATGTTACAGCGTCACAGCCCGACAGAGCACTAAAAACATAAAATATATGATAAGAATGTTATGTTTCTCAGTTGTAACTGTGAAGTTCCTTGATTGTTACACTGATGTTACAAGAGTTACAGCGCTTTTTCAATAGACCTCCTCCACAAACCCAATGTTACAATGTTACAGCGTCACAGCCCAACAGAGCACTAAAAACATAAAATGTATGATAAGAATTATATGTTTTTCTCATTTGTAACTGTAAAGTTACTTGATTGTTACACTGATGTTACAAGGGTTACAGCGATTTCTCGATAGACCCACTTCACAAATCCAATGTTACAATGTTACAGCGTTACAGCCCATCAGGGCACTAAAAAGGTAAAATATATGGAAAGAATTTTATGTTTCTCAGTTGTAACAGTGAAGTTCCTTGATTGTTACACTGATGTTACAAGAGTTTCAGCGCTTTCTCGATAGGCCCCCTCCACAAACCCAATGTTACAATGTTACAGCGTTACAGCCCATCTGGGCACTAAAAAGGTAAACTGTATAAGAATTTTATGTTTCTCAGTTGTAACAGTGAAGTTCCTTGATTGTTACACTGATGTTACCAGGGTTACAGCGCTTTCTCGATAGGCCCACTCCACAAATGCAATATTACAATGTTACAACGTTACAGCCCATCAGAGCACTAAAAGCATGAAATATATGATAAGAATTATATGTTTCTCAGTTGTAACTGTGAAGTTCCTTGAATGTGACACTGATGTTACAAGGTTACAGATCTTTTTTGATAGGCCTCCTCCACAAACCCAATGTTACAATGTTACAGCGTCACAGCCCAACAGAGCACTAAAACAAAAAAATATATGATAAGACATATGTTTCTCAGTTGTAACTGTGATTGTTACACTGTTGTTACAAGAGTAACGGCGCTTTCTCGATAGGCTTACTCCACAAATCATATGTTACATTGTTACACCTTAACAGCCCAACAAAGTTATAAAAACATATAATATATGACAAGAATTATATGTTTTTCAGTTGTAACTATGATGTTCCTTGATTGTTACACTGATGTTAGAAGAGTTACAGCGCTTTCTCGATAGGCCCACTCCAAAAATCCAATGTAACAATGTTACAGCATTACAACCCATCAGGGCACTAAAAACATAAAATGTATGATAAAAATGTTATGTTTCTCAGTTGTTATTATGAAGTTCCTTGATTGTTACACTAATGTTACAAGAGTTACAGCGCTTTCTCGATAGCCCCCATCCACAAATCCTACGTAACAATGTTACAGCGTTACAGCCCATCAGGGCACTAAAAAGGTAAAAATTATAGGGAAAGAATTTTATGTTTCTGAGTTGTAACTGTGACGTTCCTTGATTGTTACACTGATGTTACAAGAGTTACAGCGCTTTCTCGATAGGCCCCCTCCACAAATCCAATGTTACAATGTTACAGCCCATCAGGGCACTCAAAATGTAAAAATTATAGGGAAATATTTTATGTTTCTCAGTTGTAACTGTGAAGTTCCTTGATTGTTACACTGATGTTACAAGTGTAACTGCGCTTTTTCGATAGGCCAACTCCACAAATCCAATGTTACAATGTTACAGCGTTACAGCCCATCAGGGCACTAAAAGTAAAAAATATATGATAAGAATTTTATGTGTCTCTGTTGTAACTGTGAAGTTCCTTGATTGTTACACTGATGTTACAAGAGTTACAGCGCTTTCTTGATAGGCCCACTCCACAAATCCAATGTTACAATGTTACAGCGTTACAGCCCATCAGGGCACTAAAAAGGTAAAAGTTATAGGGAAAGGATTGTATGTTTCTCAGTTGTAACAGTAAAGTTCCTGGATTGTTACACTGATGTTGCAAGAGTTACAGAGCTTTCACGATAGGCCCACTCCACAAATTCAATGTTACAATGTTACAGCGTTACAGCCCATCAAAGCACTAAAAACATAAAATATATGATAAGAATTTTATGTTTCTCCGTTGTGACTGTGAAGTTCCTTGATTGTTACACTGATGTTACAAGAGTTACAGCGCTTTCTTGATAGGCCCACTCCACAAATCCAATGTTACAATGTTACAGCGTTACAGCCCATCAGGGCACTAAAAAGGTAAAAGTTATAGGGAAAGGATTGTATGTTTCTCAGTTGTAACAGTAAAGTTCCTGGATTGTTACACTGATGTTACAAGAGTTACAGCGCTTTCTCGATAGGCCCCCTCCAAAAATCCAATGTTACAATGTTACAGCGTTACAGCCCATCAGGGCACTAAAAAGTTTAAATGTATGATAAAAATTTTATGTTTGTCAGTTGTAACAGTGAAGTTCCTTGATTGTTACACTGATGTTACAAGGGTTACAGCGCTTTCTCGATAACCCCACTCCACAAATCCAATGTTACAATGTTACAGCGTTACAGCCCATCAGAGCACTAAAACATATAATATATGATAAGAATTATATGTTTCTCAGTTGTAACTCTGAAGTTCCTTGATTGTTACACTGATGTTACAAGAGTTACAGCGCTTTCTCGATAGGCCCACTCCACAAATCCAATGTTACAATGTTACAGCGTTACAGCCCATCAGAGCACTAAAAGCATAAAATATATGATAAGAATGTTATGTTTCTCAGTTGTAACTATGAAGCTCCTTGATTGTTACACTGACGTTACAAGAGTTACAGCGTTTTCTCGATAGACCCACTCCACAAATCCAATGTTAAAATGTTACAGCGTTACAGCCCATCAGAGCACTAAAAACATAAAATATATGATAAGAATTTTATGTTTCTCAGTTGTAACTGTGAAGTTCCTTGATAGTTACGCTGATGTTACAAGAGTTACAGCGCTTTTTCGATAGGCCTCCTCCACAAACCCAATGTTACAATGTTACAGCGTTACAACCCATCAAAGCACTAAAAACAAAAAATATATGATAAGAATTATATGTTTCTCAGTTGTAACTGTGAAGTTCCTCGATTGTTACACTGATGTTGCAAGAGTTACTGCGCTTTCTCGATAGGCCCACTCCACTAATGCAATGTTACAGCGTTACAGCCAATCAGGGCACTAAAACATAAAATGTATGATAATAATGTTATGTCTCAGTTGTAACTGTGAAGTTCCTTGATTGTTACACTAATGTTATAAGAGTTACAGCGCATTCTGGATAGATGCCCTCCACAAATCCAATGTTACAATGTTACAGAGTTACAGCCCATCAGGGCACTAAAAACATAAAATATATGATAAGAATTGTATGTGTCTCAGTTGTAACTGTGAAGTTCCTTGATTGTTACACTGATGTTACAAGAGTTACAGCGCTTATTTGATAGGCACACTCCAAAAATCCAATGTTACAATGTTACAGCGTTACAGCCCATCAGGGCACTAAAAAGGTAAAAATTATAGAGAAAGAATTTTATGTTTCTCAGTTGTAACAGTGAAGTTCCTTGATTGTTACACTGATGTTACAAAAGTTAAAGCGCTTTCTCGATAGGCACACTTCACAAATTCAATGTTACAATGTTACAGCGTTTCACCTCTTCAAAGCACTAAAAACATAAAATATATGATAAGATTTTATGTTTCTCCGTTGTAACTCTGAAGTTCCTTGATTGTTACACTGATGTTACAAGAGTAACAGTGCTTTCTCGATAGGCCTCCTCCACAAATCCAATGTTACAATGTTACAGCGTTACAGCCCATCAGGGCACTAAAAACGTAAAATGTATGAATAATATTTTATGTTTCTCAGTTGTAACAGTGAAGTTCCTTGATTGTTACACTGGTGTTACAAGAATTACAGCGCTTTCTCGATAGGCAAACTCCACAAATCCAATGTTACAATGTTACAGCGTCACAGCCCATCAGAGCACTAAAAGCATAAAATATATGATAAGAATTATATGTTTCTCAGTTGTAACAGTGAAGTTCCTTGATTGTTACACTGACGTTACAAGTGTTCCAGCGCTTTCTCGATAGACCCACACCACAAATCCAATGTTACAATGTTACAGCGTTACAGCCCTTCAGAGCACTAAAAACATAAAATATATGATAAGACTTTTATTTTTCTCAGTTGTAACTGTGAAGTTCCTTGATTGTTACACTGATGTTACAAGAGTTACAGCGCTTTCTTGATAGGCCCACCCTACAAATCCAATGTTACAATGTTACAGAGTTAAGGCCCACCAGGGCACAAAAACATAAAATATATGATAAGAATTATATGTTTCTCCGTTGTAACTATGAAGTTCCTTGATTGTTGCACTGATGTTATAAGAGTTACAGCGCTGTATCGATAAGTCCACTCCACAAATCCGATGTTACAATGTTACAGCCCATAAGGGCACTAAAACATAAAATATATGATAAGATTTTTTTGTTTCTCCGTTGTAACTGTAAAGTTTTTTAATTGTTACACTGATGTTACAATGGTTACAGTATATTCTAGTAAGGATATTGGCAATATGGCCTGTAAGAGTAAGCCAAATGTGTCTTATATTGCCTGAAGTGGGTAACATGATCTAGTATGGCATATAAGAGGTAGTTTAATGTGCATTATATTGCCTGAAGTGGGTAACATGATCTAGTTACGGCAAGTTACTGGTGTTACTCTGGTAACAAATTCAGTGGTACTCAACGATTTGGATCAATTTTGTGCGCTAGATGAAATATGAGAGACATGGGTCAGAGGTCAAAGGATGACCTTGACCTTTTGTACCTGCAAATCTTCCATGTACTAACTAAGACAACTGTATATACCAATTTTTAGGCCAAAATCTTCTAAACTTGCCATGAACTCTTATGTTCTATCATTTTCCCATACTTGACCTTGCCTTGTAAAAGGTCAAGGTCAGCCCAAGGTCATCATTTGAACAATCTTGATAGTACTCAAGTACCTGATGCTATATACCAAGTTTCAAGGCCATCGATCACTTGGTTCTTGAGAAGGAGATTTGTAAAGGTTTTTGCCATATATGTGCATGGCGGCCATGTTGGTAATGTGACCAAGACTGTTAGAACAAATTTTCTTTCCCTCAGCCCCTAGAGGCTCAGTACGAAATTTGGTTACAATTGGCCAAGTGGCTTTTGAGCAGATGTGTAAAATTATCATAATATGAGAGACCAGGGTCAAAGGTCAAAGAATGAACGTGACCTCTTGTACATATAAATTTTTATGTACTCATTAAGATGACTGTATATCCCAAATTTCAGGTTTAAATCTTCAACAGTTTCCAAGAAATCTTATGTTCTAGCATTTTCCCATATAAAAGCTAATAAAAGCAAATTTGACCTTACCGTAAAAAAAGTCAAGGTCAACCCAAGGTCATAATTTGAACACTCTTGGTAGTACTCGTGTACCTAATGCTACATACCAAGTTTCAAAGCCTTTGGCCTATTGGTTCTGGAGAAGAAAATTTTTCTAGGTTTTTACCATATATGGGCGTGGCGGCCATGTTGATCATGTGACTAGGACCCTTTGAACAAATTTTTGTTCCCTCAGCCCCTTGGGGCTCCATATGAAATTTGGTTACAATTGGCCTAGTGGCTTTTGAGATGTGTGAAATTGTCAAAATATGAGAGACCAGGGTCAAAGGTCAAACAATGACCTTGACCTCCTGGTCCCATTAATTTTCATGTATTCATTAAGATGACTGTATGTACCAATTTTCAGGCCAAAATCTTCAACAGTTTCCAAGAAATCTTATGTTCTGTCATTTTCCCATATAAAGGCTAAAGAAAGCAAATTTGACCTTACCGTCAAAAAGGTCAAGGACAATCCAAGGTCATAATTTGAACAATCTTCGTAGTACTTGTGTACCTGATGCTACATACCAAGTTTCAAGGCCATTGGCCTATTGGTTCTGGAGAAGAAGATTTTTCTAGGTTTTTACCATATATGGGCATGGCAGCCATGTTGGTCATGTGACCCAGTCCGTTTGAACAAATTTTCGTTCCCCTGTCCCCTAGAGTCTCTGTATGAAATTTGGTTACAATTGGCTCAGTGGCTTTTGAGGACGTGTGAAATTGTCAAAATATGAGAGACCAGGGTCAAAGGTCAAACAATAACCTTGACCTCTTGTACACATTAATTTTCATGTACTCATTCAGATGACTGTATATACCAATTTTCAGGTCAAAATCATCAACAGTTTCCAAGAAATCTTATGTCCTGCATTTTCCCATATAAAAACTACAGAATGCAAATTTGACCTTACGGTAAAAAAAAAATGTCAAGGTCAACCCAAGGTCATAATTTGAACAATCTTAGTAGTACTTGCGTCCTTGATGCTACATACCAAGTTTCAAGGCCATCGGCCTATTGATTCTGGAGAAGAAGATTTTTCTAGGTTTTTACCATATATGGGCGTGGCGGCCATGTTTGTCATGTGACCAGGACCGTTTCAACAACTTTTCGTTCCTAAGTCCCCTAGAGGATACATATGAAATTTGGTTACAATTGGCCCAGCAGTTACAGAGGAGAAGTTGTTTGAAATTGTTGACGGACAGACGTCCGGACAACGGAGCCTTAGCATCCTATAAGCTCCCCAAGAGCAGCTGGCTCAGTTGAGCAAAAAAGATAGTGATATTGAAACTGAGAAAACTATGCTAAATTGAAACTGCTAAGAGTTGCTAACCTGAACACAGAAAATGTTGCTGAAATGAAACCGAGTAAAAATGGCTAAACTGACATGGCAGAGAAGATTGCTCAAATAGGCACAGAAGAGACTGTTCAAATGAAACATATGGCTACCAAAACAAAGAAAGAGATTGGTAAAAAGAAAATGAGAAAAAGTTACTGAACTGAAACATGGAAAAGGCTATATTGAAACTGAGAAAAGCTGGCTCAAATGAAAGTTGGGAAAGGTTGCATGCTAAACTGAAACTGAGAAAAGGTTGCTATACTGAAATTAAGATGGCACTGCTAAACTGAAACAGACAAAAGTCTGCTACATTAAGACTGAGAAAAGGCTGCTATACTGAAACAGAAAAGGCCACTGTACTAAAACTGAGAAAAAGTCCCTATATCAAGTGAGAAAGTATGGTTAAAGTGAAACGAAGAAAAGTTTGCTTAATTGAAACTGGAAACAAATTGCTAAACTGAAAAAGAACAAATTGCTTATTAAAACTGAAACTGGTAATCACTTACATGGTTTACTCTTCAAGAGGTAAGCAGGGCAGTCTTCATCTGCGATCAACTGATCAACTGTCTGGAATAAAATATGCCTTTTACAGTAGGGTCAAGTTGGGTAACTTCGGACAGTGGGTAAATTCAGACATACAATTGCAAATAGTGAAAATCCGCATGCGACGGCTCATAATGAGCCGTCTCATCAGGATTTTAACAGTTTGCCCAGTTAATTTTGTTTTAATTCCAAACAACTGACATATAAAGGAAACAATGTCACTGTCCGAATTTACCCGCTGTCCGAATCTACCCGACTTTACTCTATTTAATTACTCTTAAGATTCAGATAATTATCCCATCTGAGCAAAATGTGTAGAACCACATCAGACTCTTCCTGAGTCTGATCAGGATCTACATTGTTTTTTCACCACTGTTATAAAACATCCCTAGACCGGAAAAATGGGCTGTCCTAGTTTGAAGATGCAAGAGTCAATTATATGAATGGCCAAGGTGTACAATTATTCAGGGCAAAGTGTCCAAAGATTCAAGGTGGTGATAGGGGTCAACTCTTTAAGGAAAAAAAATTCTCTCTTAGGAGAATTTTTTTTCTTTAAGAGCTGACCCCATTTTTGAACTGGAAAGCAAACAGGAAGTCACCAATGCTGTTTCCATTTCTAAAAATGGTGGAAAAACACAAAGGCCACCCATACACCTTGACAGCATCGTATTTGCTTCCCTCTGAATTCATTCTTCAAACACAGGGTATAAACCAGTCCGCCAATTTTCGCTTCCTGCAGAGACTGTCCTTCATATTTATTGAGCTTCCGCCGAGACTGTCCGCGATCTCTTGCTTCCTGCTGAGATTTCTGTACATGATAAATGGCTTCCTGCAGAGACTGTCCGCGTGTTCTGCTTCCTGCCGAGAGCCTTGGCAGGAAGCAGAATCACGCGGACAGTCTCGGCAGGAAGCCATTTGTCGAGGACGGTTGTCCTTGCACGAAGCAATGGCTTGCGGACAAATTTGGCAGAAGCCAAATATGATGGACAGTCTCTGCACGAAGCGAAAATTGGCGGACTGGACTATACCCTGTGTCAAAGGGAGCTCCCTTATAAGAATAATTAGACCCATATGAGAAAGGGGAACTTTCCATGTCAGGGAGCCAGGCCACGTAGCACAGTCGGTAGCAGGTCTGACTTAAATGCCAGAGATCACGAGTTTCATACCCGGTCCAGCCACATACTTTCGTTTCTCCTACCGCTGACTCAAGGGCGGTTGTCAGTTACTAACAAATTACTGGTTAACTGCTAAGGAGGTCTAAGTTTGCCCAGGAATAGTGTGGTTAGGGTAACTGATTGTCTCGACATGACCATAGCTGTTTACCGTGGACGTAAAACAACGAAACAACATCAACAACGTCCATGTCAGGGTGGTATATCCATATACCTTCACACATCATATCAGCCAAAACACTGTAGATGAAACTATTGATGTTTGTGATTGTTTTCTTATGTATCTCTTAAACCATTTTTATGTGAAACAACCATTGACTTTAAATGTCCTAACATGCTTAAATATTGGGACACCTACAATCCATTAATTTGCCATTTGTTCCAAATGGAAAATTAAAGGGGTTTTGGTGTCCCAATATTTAAGCACATTAGGGCATTTGTCATGAATCTTTGCTTTCTTTCCAGCATAGGATGTATTTTAATAGCCAAGAATTTTTTTTTATAGCTTGGAAACCAACTTTTTCATCACACCATTTTGATCTCTTAAACTGGGAGAAAATGTGATTTTTATCTAAGAAAATCCTCCCTGAATAAGACTCTCCCAATACAAAATGTACACAGGACATCAACATTAACCCATTCCATTTGGGATACCCCTTTAGGGGTATCTGGGCAAACAGTTTGGATCCAGATCAGGCCCCACAAATGTGGGGCCTGATCTGAGATCCAAACTGTTTGCTGCCGAGACATCATTTCTACAAGAGTTAGTTAGACCAATATTATCAAAACATTCTTGATTTTTGATGCAGACGACAATTTCAGCAGACGACAAAAAATACCCAGAATGCAATGGGTTAAACTTACCTTTGAAGTAGCTGTAAGATCTATATCTGGCTTACAATACTGCAATTTTGTTCTGTCATTTAAAGCAAGTGCATAGGCCCAGTTTTCTTTGGGACATTCTGCCACACAGATCTGAAATAACGTAATATTGTCAAGAGTTTACAGAAAAGGTCATCCATAATTACTAGTGAAGCACAGGCATTTGACGTTTTTGGGGCCTCAGAAATACACAGTAGCCTCTAATATGGCCAGAAACTGCATTTTCTATAGTGAGATACGTATCGTATCTCACTATAGAAAGTACGGTTTCTGGCCATATCAAGACTACTGTTTACTTCTGAGGCCCAAGAAACGTAAAATGTCTGTGAGTGAAGTAAAGCTTATTAAGTTAGTTTCAGATGAAACAAGACCTGTCCCCGTACAGGATAGCTCGTCTGCAGTGCCTTGTCCATCACATAAAAAAACTTTAACGTAAAAACTTTAACAATTTGCTAATGCCGCCGCCAACGCCGCCGCTGACGCCGATACCGGGGGTAGTTCAATAGCTCTTCCTGAACTTCGTTCAGGCAAGCTAAAAAAGTGCATTTACATCACATATTTTTCAAAGTGTTTGCTACTGATGCAACTTAGTAACTGAATGGAGTAAATGGCCCAAATTGGGCCCAAACATTATTCTTGCTTCTGAGCATTGGTGTTTCAAAAAACCTGTCTAAGAATCCAAAGACTTTTCTGGGGTCATTGTGGTCAGCCATATTTTCCTCATAGACAGTTCATTGATAGCAGTTAACATCTGCAGTCAACATGTCAAAGACCTTTTGTCGAAAATGGGAAATGATGCCATATGCACTCAGTGTATCCTATAAAGACACTGATCAGTTTGCACATCCATACTGTGTGGTCCAATCAGAGACGCTGTTGTCATAACTTATGACTCACTTAAAATCTTCATACACAACAGTAAATGAGCCGCGACACGAGAAAACCAACAAAGTGGCCTGTGCAACCCAGCACAGACTCAGATCAGCCTGGGCATCTGCCCAGTCTGACCAGAGTCTTCGCTATCGGCATGGAGCTAGCTTAGACCCTTAGCTACCTTTTAAGTGCAAAGTGAAGACTCTGATCAGACTGGGCTGATCTAAGTCTTTGTTGGGTGCACATGCCATGTCGTTGGATTTCTCATGTCGAGGCTCAAATAGTCTAAACACAATGCACACTGATCTTAGATTCATACGCATACTGATCAATTTAAGATTTGGCTGTTTGTCAATAATTCTCCCGATGGACAAGTAAAGCACTAATGGAATTATGACAGGACAAAATCACATGTCAAAGACCTCTGACGCTATTACAGAGCTCCAGATAAGGTTGAGTTCTGAAGATATTCTCAGGATAACTTTACTTCCATATTTGTCAAGAAAAAAAAAAAAAAAACAAGATATGACCGCCCCTACCCCCCTCCCCCACTTAAAATTGCCTTGTCCAGGTGGCTGTACTGAGGTGTCATAACATATTTTATTTTATGAAGACTATGAAACCTTATCCAAGCCCCTGTGCCCAAAGGGACGTGCCTTGTCCAGGTGGCTGTACTGAGGTGTCATAACATATATTATTTTATGAAGACTATGAAACCTTATCCAAGCCCCTGTGCCCAAAGGGAGCGCTTTGGTGAACCTATGACAAATTACACTGGGCTGAACCTGTCCGCGTACAGGATAGCTCGCCTGCAGCGCCTTAAATTGACCATCACATAAAACACTTTGACGTAAAACTTTAAAGTGTGATGCCGACACCCACGCGCACGTCCAAGTGACAACAATAGCTCTCTGTACTTTCATACAGGGGAGCTAAAAAGCAGACTGATCTTTCAGTATGAGCAATCATTTTCCCCATGCTACAAGCTCAATTATAGATATATTCATTTATGCTAATGGTTCAATTATGCCTGATTATGTGGTCAATAATTTGATAACCATGTCAGTCAGTGACGTGCTACAGAATAAGTGCACATTTATGGATGTCAGTTTGTTAGCCGCCTCTTATGGAAATTATGTGAATCTTTTCTTACAGCATCTATGTTCTGGTCAAGCAGAGTACATACTTCTTCTAATGAACTGCCATGGTATTGCAATTAAATGGCATTCTTGTCACAAAATTTTGGCAATAAGTAACCAGTTTTGATGGTCGTGTGAATTTGGCCACTCTTTCTCAGAAAAAAATGAGGGGGGAATATATTAGACAGAGAGCATTAATAATTCTAAGACATTAATTTTATGTTCCATAAAACATGTGTTTTGACCTTATTAGAACTACTCACCAAATGTGACAGGCTACAAAATATGTTTTTGTTATAGTATATAATGTGCATCCATTCAATAATTATCACAAAACACTTCCCTTATCTCGCAGGTCCAGTTAATTAGGGTGGAATTTCAGGATAAATATGACATAATTTCTGTTCATACCCCATAAATGTATGTTATGACCCCTCATTAGAACTGTCCAATATGTTGTGACCCCTCATTAGAACTGTCCCAATATGTTGTGACCCCTCAATAGAATGTCCCAATATGTTGTGACCCTCATTAGAAATGTCCCAGTATGTTGTGATCCCTTCATTAGAACTGTCCCAGTATGTTGTGACACCTCATTAGAACTGTCCCAATATGTTGTGACCCCTCATTAGAAATGCCCCAGTATGTTGTGATCCCCCATTAGAAATGTCCCAATATGTTGTGACATCTCATTAGAACTGTCCCAGTATGTTGTGACTCCTCATTAAAACTGCCTCAGTGAGGCAGTTCTAATGAGGGGTCACAACATACAGTTTTCGAGTGAAAAATAAGAAAATTATCCAAAAATATCCTGAAGCCCTATTTTATATACACCTCAGTTATTATATGGAGTGGGGTACCTGTGTGGTTGGGCAGCCATCTACAAAGATTCCTGGCCCCATCTTCCCACAAGCAACAAGATCATAGAACAGCAGATTGGATTTCCCTCTGAAATATATATTTACATTTTTGTAGCAGTTGCAGAAAATAGTGGGAATATGCTGAGGCCACACTATTCATATAATAAGCAGGAATCAGTTTACTATATTCAACTTAATTAACGCACATGCTCCTATAAGCACGCATCATGGTAATTTTTTTAGGCATATGACTATAAGCGCATATATTTTTACTGGTCTATCTTTTTGTTTGCTAGTTCACAAGAGGTGAAAAATGCTACAGAATCTTTCATTTATTATTTGTAAAACTTCTCTATCATTCTATGACCATTATTTAACCAGCTTTTCTCCCACATGTATATAATGCTTAACCTTTAAATTTATTTCCTTCAATATATAATATTATTATATTAATATCATTGAAATGTGCACTTATAAGAAAGAAAAATTTACTACAAGTATTTGTTTCCATTTTGAAAAAGTTAATCGCACAGGGTGCTAAACAGGTTGATTACGGTAAGTGTGTGCTTTTCGCTACTATATATCATTGCCTTTTGTTCATTTCTTCTATATTTTCAGACATCAAAGCATTGCATCTGACATATAGCATACTTTTGCATAGATAATCAAATTATACATCATCTTAGGAAATTTATATCAAACCCAGCCTAACTGTCTCTCTCCAGATCTCAATCACTTTGACTTGTGACTGGAATTTAAATCTGTATACCCTTTTAGCACCCATGCTCCTATAAGCGCCCACCCACCTATTTCTGAACTCAAACTGATATCAGCGCCCATGTTCTTACCTCAGAGTAAAGTCCGAAGTCTAGCAATCATCTGTGGTCGAAGAAGCAAAAAAAATGACTTTTTTAAAACTGTGATTACACTGTTCTAATAAGGGCCCAGTCTCAGCAATTTTCTAAGCGCCCTGGATGCTTAAAGGGGTGAATACTAAATGTTTCACAAATGAATAACATAAAAGATTACTATTTCTGCCTAGCTTTAAAATGAAATAACCTAAGGCTAGCCAGACTTCTGAGCCAGACTTGAACCCAAAACCTGTGGATTATCAGAGTACTGATCTTTCCATCAAGTAGGAACAGAAAAAATTATAGACTGATGGGTACTATCCTAATAGTTCTAATATTGGGACACCTAAAATAATTACAGTATTTGCCCAGTGCAATAGCTCTTCCTGAACTTTGTTCAGAAGAGCTAAAAATGGAACAATTTAGTTTTACAAGTTTAGCTTTTGAAAAAGCTTGAGAGGTTATCCCTTAACAATCAATCTATAGGATGCAAGTGGTAAAGTAGAAAATTGGCCGCTATACAAGTTAATTTTATTGTATTCTTGGACTTTGTTGAATCTGTAGGTAAGGGGCGAGTTTGACAGCTTTTTCCTTTTGTCTAGTGATTGCTTGTAACAGGTGAGCTTCAGTGCTATTAGCTTTTGTTAGGTGACCTGTACTGTTTAGTGACAGCTCTTCCTAAGTGGAATGTACTCTCTGGTTATTGCTTGTATTAGGTGCTTGTAGTATGTGAGATGAAGTGTCAGGACAAGTTTTATCGCTCATGCCTTTGTGATGCTGAGAGGGGCCCTGCAGCTGGGTGTGCCAAAATATGGGAGTAAATACCGGAAAATAGTGGGTCCCGCATTTAGCAAAAGAAACGGCGCATAATCGAGAACAACTTGTTATTGATCTGTACTCTTAAGTGACAACTCTTGGTAGCTGAACTGAACTCTTGGGTAATTGCTTGTATAGGGTGAAATAAAGTGTTCAAGATAAGCTATAAAGATCATGCATTAGCGATGCTGGCGAGAATCTTGCAGCAGGGTGCGCCAAATGTAGGAGTATCAGGAAGTAGTGGGACCCTGTTTCAGCAAAAGGAAACAGCATACAATACAATCGAGTATGAATTCCTAACTTGATGGAAAGATCAGTACTCTGATAATCCACAGGTTTTGGGTTCAAGTCTGGCCCGAGGGGATAACCAATAATGCAGTAACCAAAAGATGCAGCCAGAATGGAAAACATTGTAGACCCTGATCAGACTGCTCCAAGGAGCAGTCTGATCCAGGTCTGCACTCTTTGCTTAGAAATATCTGTCCCATTACTTAGAATTTTAGGTTACTTACTTTTGTTCCCCAAATCCACATAATTCTTTGTCTGAATTCATTGGGTACAGCAATAGGCTGGGGTTGCCAAACTTGAATGCTGCAAAAAAAAAAAATTCTTCTTTAGCACAGATTTATAAGAACATGAAAAAAATAATGACATTAAAATGGGGTTATACAACAATAGTAAGAAAATTTACTGTGTATACCCTAATAATCCTAATAAAAGCCCTTGCTCTAATAAATGCCCCCCTACCTCTTTACCAAAAATGATGTAATTAATTTGCAAGAATTCCTGGTTGCTTCTCTGGCGGAGGTAGCTCTCTGACATGAGGTCTACTCTTAAAGGAAAGAATTTGCTCCTAGAGCAGCAACTTCTTTCCTGTAAGAATGACCCCTATTGAGAAGGGAGGCAAAATAGTAGAGCTGCTTCCTCTGAAAGTATACCCATTCACCTTAATACTGTTTATTTGAAATATTTTGGCACTGACTGTTTTACTATACTTTATTATCTAAATAACACCCCCTTTCATATAATGTAACGCCCCAGGGGTGTTTATTACGATTAATACCGTAATATACAGTGTATTTTCTTACTAGTCTGCAAAACACAAGAATTCTGTGGAATGCTGTGTCTTGCCTGTCTATCTATGCACTGTCCTCCCCTATGTTACTAACAGAGCTAAACCAGACAGCATGACAAAAGTATGACACTGATACTGGAAAAGCAATACCTATGTCTCTCATTCAGCGAATAAATGCTCCTGCCCTAATAAACACCCCCTGCCTCTTTTCTGAAAATAATGTTGAATTTCTGTTTGCTTTTTTGGATAAGTAGCTCTTCAAAAGGGGTCTACTCGTAAAGGAAAGATTTAATTTGCTCCTAAAGTTTAAGAGTTGAACCTTTTGTTTAAGCACCAGTGACGAAAATAGCATAATTTGCAAACAGCGTAGATCCTGATGAGGCGGCTCATAATGAGCTGCCTCATCTAGATCTACACTGTTTGCTTTGAATTCTCAATATGAAATGTCTTGGACAAGGCATTTCTTGAAGTTTTGCAGACGTAGCTTTCGTCTTCTGTTTTTTTGGTGCTTAAAGATACAAAGGAGGCAAACAGGAAAATAGTAGAATTACTTCATCTGAAAGTGTATCCATTCACCTATAAATCAGACGCAACACGAGAAAATTAACAAAGTGTCATGTGCAACCAGCACAGACTCAGATCAGCCTGGGCATCTGCCCAGTCTGGTCAGAGTCTTCGCTTTGCGCTCAAAGGGTAGCTAAGAGTCTAAGGTAGCCTCATGTGGACAGCAAAGACTCTGATCAGACTGGGCGGATGCCCAGGCTGATCTGAGTCTTCGCTGGGTGCACATGACACTTTGTTGGTTTTCTAGTGTTGTGGCTCAAATACTGTTTATTAGAAGTAATTTTTGGCAGTGACTGATTATTAATAACTGCTCTTTGGCTCTACATAAGGCCCCCTCTTTCGTAAAATGCAACGACCAAGGGGCATTCAGTATTATATTTAAAGCTGTTACAATACAGAAACTTTGTTGGTCATGATAATAAAACAAGGCTGGCAAGACTGGCATCTTAATGCATGCAATAACTGATACTTAATACGCAAAGAGCTCACCGAAATAGGCCACCACCACCAGCCCAACAACAAACACTAGGAAGATTAAGCAACATATTACATCTGTACATGACCTGAAAGAGATTCAAACATGTCATTTCAACCTTACTAGTCTGATACTACATCATTCTGTTCATGATTTATTACATCTGTACAGGTCCTGATGAAGGAGCATATATGAGTCGCGACAAGACAAAACCAACAAAGTGGCATGTGCACCAGCGAAGACTCAGATCAGGCTGGGCATGTGCCCAGTCTAACCAGCCTCTTCGCTGTCCGCATGGAGCAAGTTTAGACCCTTAGCAACCCTTGAAGTGCACAGCAAAGACTCTGATCAGACTTGGTGAATGCCAAGGCTGATCAGTCTTTGCTGGATACACATGCAACTTTGTTGGGTTGCTTGTGTCGTGGCTCAATTTATTTAGTGGTAATTTCAACAAGCATTCTGAGGAGACAGACAAGCATGCCCATGGATACAATTTAGCCCTGGATCATAAGTTTTCTAGAGGAGTATTCCGATCAGGGTCTGCACTGTTTGCCAACAGAAAATTATTGTATTTGAGGCCAGTCAACTTGTTCAATTTTGTTTTAGATATCCCAATACAGACAGTTAACATGGTAATTTTAAAATCTGTTTCTTTATGGGAAAAAAATGAAATTCAGTAAAATGCATGCAAGAAAAAGATTAACTGATATAAAGCAGATACAATTTATTTTAGAAATGCCAAAAAAAATCTTGCACTTCTGGGAAAATTTCTTACTATTATTACAGCTTTTTGTTATTGTTATTTTTTTATGCAAGCAAAGCTAAAATGCATTCTAAAAGACACACAGTATGATTAAAATTATTTTATAATAAGCAATTTGTCTTCTAAGAGTATGTGCTGTGGCCTAGATTATTTCAAGTTGGTGATGAGGGTTCCGCTTCGCTTTTTAATGGTCCTGTTCAGACTGCAGAAATCCATTTCCATAAAAGCTCCATATGGCAAATCAGTCTGGCAGGCCTGCATGTCTAGAGCAGAAGAGTGATTTTTCATAAGCTGCACTGACTATCCGCATTATGCCTTGACAAGCAATGGACCTGTATACAATGTACCTTGACTATAGACTTACCGCTTTGATACAGGCCCTTTAAACTTTGGGTCAAACTTCAATGGCTTGCCTGCAAGAATAGAAACTACTGTTAGAATAAATACTGATTGAATTCCATGAAATAACCACTGCAAAGACGTGGAATTCCATTTACATCTGAGAGAAGGGAGGACCTCAAACTAACACAGCACATCCTCAGCCTTTAGTCTGGTTAGTACAATGAACAATTACATTTTCTATATAGCAGCAGCATTCGTCAATAGTGCATGCCTAGACATCTGAAATCTGGACCCCATGGAGGTATAGTATATTTTCATATTTCTTGAAATTTAAGGTGTCCTGCATACAACCATGATTGGGTTGTCATTTTAACAAGAAAGAAAACTTGAACAGAAAAGTATTTGCTTTACTCACAATCATGTGACTCCCCTATCCAAAAAGGGAGCTACTCTTAATGGAAAGAATTTGCTCTCTACAGAGGGCGAATTCTTTCCTGTAAGAGTAGTTTCTATGAATCTCCACATCTTTATGTTCTTCCATTGACGATTCTTGACTTAATGCAGTTTGAGCAAAATCAGAACTATCTTAAGAGCCCCAGTAGTTCAGTGATATAAGCACTGGCCTGTTGATATAGTGTTCCTGAGTTTAGTTCCTGGAAGCAGAAATCTTTACAATCATTAACCGGGTTCAGTTGCACACAGCCTTTCATTATCACCCTGTGACTGAAGACTTAATATCAAAAGTCATCCATCCATCTATAAACATCTTTTATGCATATAAGGCAAACTGGGTCAGGGCAATGGCTGTCGTACGTTTTAATGAAATGCAGCTTCATTAACTTTGGCAGAGGATAACCAAAGAAACACTTCAGTCAAATAATTTTGAAACAGTAAGCTACTCTAGCTACATAAGCCTTCTGCTGCAAACAGCACATCTATGGACAGACTTGGTGCCAATAGGTGCAAGTTATGGATCTGTTTGCTTGAGCCTCATGTGGAATATCGCTCTGAGAATAACAACAACACAGCACACCTGGGGTCAGCAGGTAGAATAGGTATGATGAACTAACAGGTTGTACAGCAAATATGGCAGATAGATCAAAATTTCTACTGTACTGAACCCAAAATATTCTGACACCACAATTGTTTCTTCAATGCATTCTTCTATCCCCAAATTCGATTTTCCAAGAGCTAGCAAGGGATATTGGCCAACAATGCATATACCGTACCCATATGCTTCATATGGGTCTAAATAAAAGTATTGTAAATGACTGTGTGATATACCTCCCACTTCAAACCTGTTTCTCTGTTTTTTTGTGTGTTTTTTACTTTCTATACCCATGGCAGGAGCGGATAACTCCCATGAAGCAAGCTTAATAATAACTGAAATATTTTTACTCTAATAATACTCTGACCACTTTCTGCATAAGACTCAGTAAATTCCTTTCAGCTGTGATTTTATATAGATTTTTTCCATGATTTTATACAAGGGCAGGTAACTTTGGAGGACAAAATATTTATTGGAACAGAATGGTTGTGTTACTTTGGTCATTTCTGTGAACTTTCAATAAAATAAAGGAACTACATGCCAAAATTTACTTTATGTGACATTTGCAAGTTCCCTAGGTCCAGGTACCATCTAGGCTGCACACTGTACATGCTTTGACCAGACTGTAAATGCATTCAGTATGCAAGAGCTCCATTTAGGCTTAGGTTTGGTTTTGAGGCTAACATAATTCTGTGATATTTGGGAATGCTCCAGATAAGAGGGGGTACTGAAGAAAATTAAACGATAATTTTTCTTATTTCTCTATGAAAACATATGTTGTGACCCCTCATTAGAACCGTCTCGGTGAGACGGTTGAACCGTCTCGGTGAGATGGTTCTAATGAGGGGTCACAACGTATGTTTTTATGGAGTAATAAGGAAAATTATCCCTAATTTATCCCTGTTACCCCTTCTTATCTGGAGCACTGATTTGGTCCTATTTCTCACCCAGAACATATGTTGTGACCCCTTGTTAAAACTGCCATAGAGGCAGTTTTAGTGACAAGAAGGCAATTTCTATTGATGGGCATAACGTATGATTTAAACAATTGTGACAAATAAATAGTCCTGAATATTGTCCAAAAGCGTATGCAAAATCAAATCTGTTTTGGCATATGCCTGTAAAGATGTCTTCTGATATGTTCCCTCCACATTAAATAAGGAATATTAGCAATTTTTGTAATAAAAAGTATGGTTGCCATGGTACTATGTCTAAATCTGAAATAATATATCTGTCTATTTATGCAGATTGTGAAAAAGAAATTCTCTGATCAATATGGAAATAAACAAACAAGGATAATCATAAAACACACTGAATGACATGGACTCTGGTATGTAGTCACAAACGGTCACAAAAGCAGGCCAGTGTAAGCAGACTTTTGAAAAGGAGGTTGTGAATTTCAGGATATTTTCAAGGGGCTGCAAATTAATGTTACGGTAAGACAACCCAGATTTTCAGGCTGACTCAGTTTCGGGTAGAAACTGCATGATTTTAAAATAATCTGCACCCTCTGCAGGACACCCTGCCCTCCCCACATCCCCTTCTGTTTACCGGCTTGGAAAAGTGAACTGTTTAATAGTTGATTATTTTGGCTTTAATTGCCATTTGAGATAGTATTTTTGTTAAACAAGAGGGCCATGATGGCCCTGGATCGCTCACCTGAGTATATTGTGAACTTAACCTCAGAAACATCCATACGTCCAACAGACAGAGTTTCACAAAGATTCAATGGAAAATGAACCCTTTATTGTGTACCTTAGGTTTTTGTATGATTTAACCTAATGACCTTGTTTTTGACCCAACACGACCCAGTTTCAAACCTGGTCTAGATTTCTTGGATATAAACATTCTGCAAAGTTTCATGAATATTGGATCAAAACTGTGCTCTCTAGAGCGTAAACAATGTTTTTCTAAGGTTTGACCTAGTTTTTGACCCAACATGACCAAGTTGCACCCTTGGTCCAGATTTGTAGGAGAAAAACATTTTGACAAAGTCTCATGAAGATTAGAACAAAACTGTGTCCTCTAAAGCGTTCACATGGTTTTTCTAAGAACTGACCTAGTGACCTACTTTTCCACCTGACATTGCCCAGTTTCAAATCAGGTCTACATTTCATAAAAATAAACATTCTGACAAAGTTTCATGTAGATTATATCATAACTGTGCCCTCAAGAGTGTACACAACGTTTTTCTAAGATTTGACCTAGTGACCTAGTTTTTGACCCCACATGACCCAGTATCAAAGTTGGTCTAGATTTCATTAAGATAAACATTCTGACCATGTTTCATGATGATTGGATCGTAACTGTGCCCTCTGAGTCATTCTAAGATTTATTTCTATTTTTAGCTCTGGCGGCCATTTTGTACAGCAGAGTGGAACTGTTTCAGCAATTTTTGTTTAGAACCATGAGTCAAACACTTCTGTGAAATTATTTTGAAATCGAGCCATTGGCTTTCGAGGAGGTGTTGTTTAAAGGTTTTTCTATATTTAGCTCTAGTGGCCACTTTGTTCAGCAGAGCTGATTTGGTAGAGGGTCTCATAAGGAACATTTCTGTGAAATTATTTCAAAATCTTCCCAGCAGTTTTCTAGAAAGAGAAGTCGTTTAAAGCTTTTCAATTTTTAGGTCTGGTGGCCATATTGTTCAGCCGAGCGGAACCGGTAGAGCTGATTTGGTAGAGGGTCTCCAAGGAACATTTCTGTGAAATTATTTCAAAATCTACCCAGCATTTTTTTGAGGCGAAGTCGTTTCAAGGTTATTTCTATTTTTAGCTCTGGCGGCCATTTTGTTCAGCAGAGAGGAACCGTTTGAGCAAATTTTGGTAGAGGGTCTCCTAAGGAACATTTCTGTGAAATTGTTTCAAAATCTGCCCAGCACTTTTGGAGGCCAAGTCGTTTAAAGGTTTTTCTATTTTTAGCTCTGGCGGCCATTTTGTTCAGCGAAGCAGAACCGTTTTAGCAATTTTGGTAGAGGGTCTCCTAAGAAACATTTCTGTGAAATTATTCTAAAATCTGCCCAGTAGTTTTGAAGGAGAAGTCTTTTAAAGGTTTTTCTATTTTTAGCTCTGGCAGCCATATTGATCAGCGGAGCGGAACCGTTTGAGAAATTTTGATTTAGGGCTGCCTAAGACACATTTCTGTGATTTTATTTCAAAATCTGCCCAGCAGTTTTGGAAGCGAAGTCGGTTAAAGGTTTTTCTATTTTTAGCTCTGGCGGCCATTTTGTTCGGCGGAGCTGACTCGTTTGAGCAATTTTGATAGAGGGTCTCCTAAGAAACATTTCTGTGAAATTATTTCAAAATCTGCCCAGTAATTTTGGAGAAGAAGTTGTTTAAAGGTTTTTCTATTTTTAGCTCTGGCGGCCATATTGTTCAGCGGAGCAGAACCGTTTGAGAAATTTTGGTTAAGGGCCTCCTAAGGAACATTTCTGTGATTTTATTTCAAAATCTGCCCAGCACTTTTGGAGGCGAAGACGTTTAAAGGTTTTTCTATTTTTAGCTCTGGCGGCCATTTTGTTCAGCAGAGCAGAACCGTTTTAGCAATTTTGGTAAAGAGTCCCCCAAGGAACATTTGTGTGAAATTACATCAAAATCTGCTCAGCAGTTTTGGAGGAGAAGTTTTTTAAAGGTTTTTCTATTTTTAGCTCTGGTGGCCATTTTGTTCAGCGGAGCGGAACCGTTTTAGCAATTTTGGTAGAGGGCCTCCTAAGGATCATTTCTGTGAAATTATTTCAAAATCTGCCCAGCAGTTTTGGAGGCGAAGTCGTTTAAAGGTCTTTCTATTTTTAGCTCTGGCAGCCATTTTGTTCAGCAGAGCGGAACCGTTTTAGCAATTTTGGTAGAGGGTCCCCCAAGAAACATTTCTGTGAAATTACATCAAAATCTGCCTAGCAGTTTTGGAGGAGAAGTCGTTTAAAGGTTTTTTCTATTTTTAGCTCTGGCGGCCATTTTGTTCAGCAGAGCGGAACCGTTTGAGCAATTTTGGTAAAGGGCCTCCTAAGGAACATTTCTGTGAAATTATTTCAAAATCTGCCCAGCAGTTTTGGAGAAGTTGTTTAAAGGTTTTTCTATTTTTAGCTCTGGCGGCCATATTGTTCAGCGGAGCGGAATCGTTTTAGCAATTTTGGTAAAGAGTCCCCCAAGGTACATTTGTGTGAAATTATTTCAAAATCTGTCTAGCAGTTTTGGAGGAGAAGTCGTTTAAACCAAAAGTTGACGACGGACGGACGCCGGACGACGGACAAAGACCGATCACAATACCTCAACTTGAGCACTTCATGCTCAGGTGAGCTAAAAAACGCAGAGAAACAATTAAGATGTCCAAACATACTGATGTCTGGTAAATGTGAAATTCTGTTCCCATATGGAAGATTAAAATACTAGATGGTTGTCCAGGGACAACTTGTCGAGCCTGATGTTTGCTTTAGTGACCTATAAGTATGTCAAGACTAACTGCTTCACTCACTTATTAGAAAGAAACCAAACATTATCATGCTTATACAGCATATTTATTTTTCAAATTTTTCATTAAGGAAAACAAGTAGAACTAATGGCCATGCCAAGCTCCATTTATGACCATTTTATCATTCAACCTTCAAGTGTGACCTTGACCTTGGACCAACCTGAACAAACATTTCTACTTATCAAAGAGAACAATTGTGCCAAACTGTTCTGAAATCCATCCATCAATGTAGAAGTAATGGCTCGGACAAGTTCAACTAATGACAATTCATTTGACCTTCATGTGTGACCTTGACCTTAGACCAAACTGAATAAATGTTTCACATGACACTTGTACGTATCAAGGAGAACAATTGTGCCAAAATGTTTTGAAATTCATCTGTAAATGTAGAAGTTATGGCCTGGACAAGCTCCATTTATGACCATTTTATCATTTAACCTTCAAGAGTGACCTTGGCCTTGGACCTACCTGAACAAATGTTTCAAATGGCACTTCTGCTCATCAAGGAGAACAATTGTGCCAAATTATTTTGAAGTTCATCAATAAATGTAGAAGTTACGGCAAAGACAAAAAATTCAGACAGATGCACACATCCATGTACGTACCTATGCACATACACCGAACTGAAGTTGTGACGATTATGTCTCACTCACCGCAAGCTGGCTCGACAAAAATTACTAAAACTTCTGCAAACAGATACCCTACTGAAATTCTGTTTGGCAAACTTCAGGAGTTTTGTGATAGAACTCCACCAGTTCTTTAATTTTACTCTACTTTAAAGCAAAATAGCAAGTTTGTATAATTATGCATTTTTAATTGAGTCCAATAGCATTTTAAATGTTGGCTTACTATTTGTAGAAGCTTGAATATTTTATTCAAATGAAATCACACTTTACTAACTCTTTAAGCGCCAAGAAGCAGACGACAAAATTTACGTCTGCAAAAATTAAAAAAATACCTTGTTCAAGACATTTCATATTGAGAATTCAAAGACTAGAGGGCACCTCATCTAGGACTAGAGCCACCTCATCTAGATCTGCACTGTTTGCCCTGTAGTCTTTGAATTCTCAATATGGAATATCTTGGACAAGGCATGTTTTGAAATTTTGCAGATGTACCGTTAAATTTTGTTGTCTGCTTTTTGGTGTTTAAAGGGTTAATACCCATTACAATGTATTCTTAATTTCTCCTCATAGGGAATGCTTTACAAAACTTAATGAAATGCAAGCAGTACTGACTCTGCTGACAGGCTTTTGTTTTTGGCATTTCTTCCTTACACTAAAAAAAGAAAGAAGGCATCTTCTTGTTACTGGCCAAAAACATGTTCCATCAATAAATAAGGGGATTTAATACAAGCTCAAGTTGAATTTTAAATCGCTAACTACTCTATCAAATCTAATACCTCCCGCCACATGCACCCCCCCCCCCCCCCCCCCCCCCCCCCACACACACACACACTCACTCTCTAATAAATATCCATCTCTCTTTTTTCAAAAAAGTATATTATACTGAGTTGCAAAAATACAAAATTCTGTGCATCTAAGGCTAAGAAACTTAAATTTAGTTTACTTGAGTTTCTTTAATTGAGCCGCGACACGAGAAAACCAACAATGTGGTTGTCCGGCCAGTCTGATAAGAGTCTTCGCTGTCCGCATGAAGGTAGCTTAGACCCTCAGCTACTCTTAATAAGTGCAGAGCGAAAGCTTTGATCAGACTGGGCGGCTGCCCAGGTTGATCTGAGTATGCACTGGGCGCACAACCACATTGTTGGTTTTCTCATGTCGCGGCTCAATTACAGTCAAACCTGTCTTAAGGGGTCATCAAAAGGAAGGACAATATTGGCTGCTTAAGACAGGTGACCCCTTAATACAGGTTCATTTGCACTATATTTTGGTCTGAGGGACCCAGAAAAGGTGGCTGCTTAAGACAGGTGATCCCTTAATAGAGGTGACCACATAAGCAGGTATGACTGTATGTTTGTATGTATTGTTCAATTCATCATGTTCTGAAAATGTCAGCTATTTTAGTGAAGACACACAAAGCTAAATGTAATATTCTAACACTCTTAATCATGTGCTCATTTTCAATGTTTCCCTTCATGCTCAAGTAATGCCCCCTTTGGTAAAATGAAATGGCTCCAGGATGTCTAATATGACTAATATGGTATGTCACTTTCACAAGCAGCTTAATTGCATTTTAAATTGCTAACTGTCATGTTCCTTAGTGGACCTTAAGTGAAAAACACTTGAAAAAGCACTTGATTATTGAAAAACAATATAAATATACATGTACATAAATTCAGGGCAACATAATTTAGATTCAATCATAAGGACTTCAGATCACAATCAGTACAACTGTATTAGGATACAGTTTTAAAGACTATTGGCCCACCTTCATGTGTTGTTTTTTTCTGCCACCATTTTTATACAGAAAATCAAATTTTCTGACTTCCGATTTGCTTCCCTGGATCGAATCTAGCAAAACAACTACTCTTGGAGGACAGCTAGGATCTGCCTACAGTAAAGCAAATTCTTTACCCATTGACCCATGTTGAGAAGGGACACAAAAAAAATCCAAATAAGCCGCAACAAGAGACAAGAGGCCCAAATGGGCCTGATATCGCTCACCTGGCTTTTGTGCAACGGGACCATTCTGGTACAAAATTGGTCCAATTCCAATGAGATTTTCTCATTTTCATATTTTGCTACTTTTAGTAACAGAGGCCAACTAGTCTGGTTTTTATATATTTACTTTTGAAACATCTCAATACAAGAATCATTTTGCCACAAATTTCATCAAAATCCATTCAGTGGTTACTGAGATGTTGTCAGTTTCATGTTTTGTGCTATTTTTAGTAACGGCAGATGGCAGCCATCTTGGAATGCCAAAATGCAAAAAATCGAAAAGCTTTCATGCAAGGACCATTTTGACACACAATTGGTCCAGCTCAATCGTAATTTTCTAATTTTCATATTTTGCTATTTAAAGTAACAGAGGCCAACTTGACGGGTCTATATTTGTTAATCTTTAAAGGACTCAAAGCAAGAATCAGTTTGCCACAAATTTCGTCTAAATCGATGCAGCGGTTAATGAAATATTGTCATTTTCATGTTTTGTGCTATTTGTAGTAACCGCAGATGGCGGCCATCTTGGAATGCCAAAATGCAAAAAATCAAAAAAGCTTAATGAAAGGACCATTCTGATAGAAAATTAGTCCAATTCCATTGAGATTTTCTAATTTTCACATTTTTCTATTTTTAGTTACAGTGGCCAACATGACTGGTCTACAGTTAGTTATTTCTGAAACATCTCAATGTAAGAATCATTTTGACACAAATTTCATCAAAATTCATTCAGCGGTTTCTGAGATATTGTCATTTTCATGTTTTGTGCTATTTTTAGTAACAGCAGATGGCGGCCATCTTGGAATGCCAAAATGCAAAAAATCGAAAAAGCTTAATGAAAGGACCATTCTGATAGAAAAGTAGTCCAATTCCATTGAGATTTTCTAATTTTCACATTTTTCTATTTTTAGTAACAGTAGCCAACATGACTGATCTATAGTTAGTTACTTTTGAAACATCTGAAAGCAAGAATCATTTTGACACAAATTTCGTCAGAATCCATTCAGCGGTTACTGAGATATTGTCATTTTCATGTTTTGTGCTATTTTTAGTAATGGCAGATGGTGGCCATCTTGGAATGCGAAATTGCAAGTAAGAGAAATGGCTTCATGCAAGGAACATTCTGACACAAAATTGGTCCCATTCCATTCAAGGGTTACTGAGAAATTGTCATTTTATGTTTGTGCTATTTTTAGTAACGGCAGATGGCTGCCATCTTGGAATGCCAAATTGCGATTAATCGAAACGGCTTCATGTAAGGAACATTCTGACACAAAACTGGTCCGATTCCATTCAAGGGTTCTTGAGTATAGGCCATTTGCTGTCTATAAAACAGGTCATTTTGCAGATTTTCTCTTTTATTACTGGTGATAAAATTGATTTTGTTTCTCCACTAGTATTGTCAAACTAATACATAACAGGAAACTGACTTCCAGAATTTTATCTTGTCATTTTTTTGCTTTTGTCTATTAAATCCTTTACCAAAATTTACAGAATTTTCAGCTTAAGTAAAGGGGAGTACAATAACTTAATGTAATAGCTATAAGCAATGCCCATATATGCATCACAAACAAGAAATGTTCTCTATAGAATAATTAATCTTATTCATCACCAATCAATTCTCTTACCAACCAATAAATGAAGTGACTTTCATTTTTACTCAGATGAAAAGATTAACAGGTAGACAGGTGCCATTGAGTAACTCTGTACAATTAACTTACAACTGACATAGGTAAATATTGACCATTCAAAGGCTGTTACATATATAAGCTTACTCCCTTGTAAAATACAGTTAAAATATCTTCTAAAAATGGGCAGTTTTCAAAAGAAACTGTTTAGTTTCAAAATATAATTTTGAGGAAAATTATACATTAGTTATGTATAAGATAGACATTAAAGATGCGCTTTACTTCACGGTGATAGCTGTGGTAGTTTTAGAGATATTTAGCAAAATGACCTGTTTCATAGACAGCAAACGGCCTATAATTGTCATTTTTATGTTTGTGCTATTTTTAGTAACGCCCCCCAAGGTGGCCATCTTGGATAGTCAACTGGCACAAAATTGAAATAATTCCATTCAAGGACCATTTCTGACCAAAACTGACCAGAATCGATTGCGTTTTCTTGAGATAATGACATTTGAGCAAAATCGGTCTTGTAAGCGCTAAGTAGGTCACTGTGACCTAATTCCACTATAGATTTTTTTCATTTTTACAACTTTTAATCCCAAGGTCCCATTCATGTTCCATGCAAACTTTCAACCAAATATACAAAAGGGTTCTGGAGAAGAAGTTGATTTTGTTGTTTTTGCTATTTTTAGTAATGGCGGCCATCTTGGATTCTTGACTTGACCCAATTTTACAATTTAGAAACCCTGCAGTCTGGTCATGCTCCATGTGAAATTTTAGACCATTGGGTTCAGTGGTTTTACAGAAGAAGTTGTTTGAAGTTGTTTGAATAAGTCGTTTTCTGACAGTGGCATTTGAGCAAAATTACACTCGTAAACAGAAAGTAGGTCACTGTGACAAAACTCCGCAACAGATTTTTTTCATTTTTACAATTTTAAATACCAAGGTTTCACTGATGTTCCATGCCAAAATTCAGACAAATATACCCAGTGGTTCTGGAGAAGAAGTTCATTTGTTGTTTTTGCTATTTGTAGTAACGGCGGCCATCTTGGATTTTCAACCTGACCCAATTTTATAATTCTGAGACCCTGAAGTCAGGTCATGCTCCATGTGAAATTTGAGAACCATGAGACCAGTAGTTTTACAGAAGAAGATGTTCGAATATTTGTTTTTAGGTGTTGACGGACACATTTCGGGACGACGCACGACGCACGACGCACGCATTGGTATGACAATAGCTCACTATGGCCCTTCGGGCCAGGTGAGCTAAAAACCAACAAAGCGGCATGTGCACCCAGTGAAGACCTAGATCAGCCTGGGCATTTGCCCAGTCTGATATCAGTCTTCAAACAACCATATTTTATCGTTTTCACAAATAAAATCAAAGTTTGAGACCATTCTGAATTGGGATTTACTGCTGAAGGACAGAATTCCTAGTGGGGCAAATTCTTTCTTTAAATTGAAACAAAAAACAAATGGCGAAGTTGCTCCCCCACTGGAACAGTACTGACATGCCAGCCAAGTTTTTCTAAACAGTAAATCCAGAAATATTTGCGAGTGTTCTATTTATGCCTAATGGGAGCTTGTCTCTCACAGAAAACAAAACGTAATGGCCCCATGTTCATGAGGCTGCAACACCAGGGATATAAGATAAGCTCTCCTTGTTGCCTGCTCATACAAAGTCCTGTACAACTTTGGGAAACTTGTCACACAGTCAGAACTGACAACCAGAGGACCAATGGTCCTGTAGCTCACCTGAGTCCATTCATTCTCAGCACCCTAGGGTGTGTAACTCTAAGGCAAATTATACAATATGGTCTAATGTTGAAAACATCTAAGACTTTATGCTTGTCTGCGGCATTTCCATATCATAAAGTCTCACAGCAACAGAAAAATGCACTTTTTTAGCTTTTCTTATTCAAAAGCCTTACATACAAAATTTGACCTTACCGTAAAATAGATCAAACTGAATGGATGGTCATCATTTATCAGTGATTTTTTTTCACTATTTTGGGAGTGGTGCCCATGCTCATGGAATTGGGAAAATCACGTCATATGCTCCTAAAATTTGGAGTTTCAGGAACACCTTTATTTAATCTCAAGTGGTGGGACAGAGGACATGATACTGAATATATAATATTTACATTCAATTATAGCTACTAAGCTATATATCTGCCAGTTCTCTTAGCAAGCAGTATGCTACATACTGAGTCTCAGAGCAATCAGCCCAGTGGATCTAGGGAAGAAGATTTTTTAAGTTTTTATCATATATGTGCATGGCGGCTATCTTGGTCATGTGACCTGGACCCAATACATAAACTCTATTTCCCCTTTTGCCTTAAGGCTGCATATTTATGACAAGAATTCTGCGGAATGGGGTGTCTGGCCTGCTAGCGCTTTGTCACAAAAACAGAGCTCAATCAGCAAAGATGTATGCATGAACCAAGTTTCTTGGCTCTAGCCCAAATAATTTCTGAGAAACAGACCTAAACATGAAAACTTGACAAAAAATTGCCAAGTCAGTCAACCATAAAATGTAGGTCAAGACTCAATATTGATGATGAGTTTGAGCTCTTCTCTTCTAGATGAATGCATGACCCAAGTTTCATGGCTCTAGCCCTTATAGTTTCAGAGAAACAGACCTAAATGCGACCAAAAATTGCAAAGTCAGTCAACCGTAAAATGTAGGTCAAGACTCAATATTGATGATGACTTTGAGATTTACTCTTCCAGACCTACTCATGAACCAAGTTTCATGGCTCTAGCCCTTATAGTTTCTGAGAAAATGACCTAGATGCAAAAACTCGACAAAATCTTGCAAAGTCAGTCAACCGTAAAATGTAGGTCAAGACTCAATATTGATGATGGCTTTGAGATCTACTCTTCCAGATGTATGCATGAACCAAGTTTCATGGTTCTAGGCCTTATAGTTTCTGAGAAAATGACCTAAATGCAAAAACTCGACAAAAACTTGCAAAGTCAGTCAACAGTAAAATGTAGGTCAAGACTCAATATTGGTGATGGCTTTGAGATCTACTCTTCCAGATGTATGCATGTATCAAGTTTCATGACTCTAGGCCTTATATTTCTGAGTAAATGACCTAAACGCAAAAACTCGACAAAATCTTGCAAAGTCAGTCAACCGTAAAATGTAGGTCAAGACTCAATATTGATGATGGCTTTGAGATCTACTCTTCCAGATGTATACATGAACCAAGTTTAAAGGCTCTAGGCCTTATAGTTTCTGTGAAAATGACCTAAACGCACAAACTTGACAAAAGTTTACGCCCCCGCCCCCGCCTCTGCCACCGACGACACCGGAAAAGCAATACCTATGTCTCGCCTCTGCTTCCCAGGCAAAAATTGAAATTGGCCCAGTTGTTTCAAAGAAGAAGTCCTTTGAAAATGTTGAAACACAACGGACAACTGACCTTTGGCTAAGGTCACTAAATGACCTTGACCTCTAGAATTCTGAAGGGCTAAAGATGACTGCATTTCCATATCACAACAGTGACAGAAAAATGCACTTGTTCAGCTTTTCTCATTCAAAAGCCTAAGGGACCAAATTCGAGCTAGCCATAAAATAGGTCAAGGTCAACCCAAGGTCATCATTTATAAAAATTTTGTAGTACTAGAATCTCAGAAGCTACATACCAAGTCTCAAGGCAATCGGATAAGTAGTTCTGGAGAAGAAGACTTTTTATGATTTTGCCAAATATGGGTATGGCGGCCATCTTGGTCATGTGACTTGAACGAACTATATATATATTTTTTTTCCCGCTTTGCCTGAAATTTGGCTTCAATTGGTCCAGTAGTTTCAGAGGATAACTCGTTTGAAAATGTTGGCACACAACAGACAAATGACCTTTGGCCAAGGACACTAAATGACCTTGACCTCTAGTATTCTCAGGGGTTGGTGCTGACTGCATTTCCATATAACAGAATACAATAGCAACAGGAAAATGCACTTTTCAGCTTTTCCCATTCTAAAGCCTAGTGACCACATTTGACCTTGCCATAAAATAGGTCAAGGTCAACTCAAGGTCATCATTTATATAAACTTTGTAGGATAAGAGTCCAAGATACCAAGTTTCAAAGCTATCGGCCTAGTGGTTCTGGAGAAGAAGATTTTTTAAGGTTTTTATCATATATGGGCATGGCGGCCATTTTGGTCATGTGACCTGGACCAAATATATATTCTTGCTTTCCCACTTTGCCTGAAAGCTGCATATGAAATTTGGCTTCAATTGGCTCAGTAGTTTCAGACAAGAAGTCCTTTGAAAATGTTGACACACAACAGACAAATGACCTTTGGACAAGGTCACTAAATGACCTTGACCTCTTGTATTTTTAGAGATTCAAGCTGACTGCATTTCCATATCATAGAACACAAAAGCAACAGAAAAATGCACTTTTTCAGCTTTTCCCATTCAAAAGCCTAAGGGACCAAATTTGACCTTGCCATAAAATAGGTCAAGGTCAACCCAAGGTCATCATTTATATAAACTTTGTAGGATAAGAGTCCAAGATGCTACATACCAAGTTTCAAGGCAATCGGCTGAGTGGTTTCGGAGAAGAAGATTTTTTAAGGTTTTTACCATATATGGGCATGGCGGCCATCTTGGTCATGTGACTTGGGCCAAATATATATACTATTGTTCCCCCATCCTATTAAGGCTCCATATGAAATTTGGCTTCAATTGGCCCAGTGGTTTCTGAGAAAAAGATGTTTAAAGAGTGTGGACGACGACGGACGACGACAACGACGGATGACGGACAAAAGAGGCCTGCCTTTACTATAAGCTCACCTTTGAGCCTTTGGCTCAGGTAAGCTTAAAATACTGCTACGGTACTCTGAGCTCTGTTTGACCAAAGGAGCCTATTTGACCATAATCAGGGTTCTGACAAAATGTACCTTGTGAACATACAAAAGAACCACTTTGCTGAGGTGGTTCTGATGATTCATAATTTGAGAAAAGTTTCTTTTTAGCATTGACAGAAATTAACCCAGAATTAAAATCAAATATGCAGGCTATCAGCTCTGGATAAGGTGCATAGATTTTTATTCATACATTTTTCAATAAAAGATATATGGACCCCTAACTAGGACTGCATCAATAAGGCAGCTCTCACAACATATACTTTAACACAAACAAATGAAAAATTTTACCAACACTATCACAAATTCTCCCAGCCCCACCCCTACCCCCACTTTACTGTACCTGCTGGTGCTCCGTCGGTGACATCAATATCCTCTAGTTCCACAGCCTCACCATTAGCCTCATTTTCATCTCTTTTTCCCATTTTTAACAAACTTTTGTTTTAAAAGTATGACCTTCACAATGTTTCAGTGCACATTTTTTGTTTATAATTGGTATTTTGTCAGATGTAAAACAACAGTGTTTAGTTTCTGTTAAAACAAAATTTGTCCTATTGAATATCACTATGTACTTTAAACAGGTTAATGATAAACCTTCCTGCTTTTTTTTCTGATTTCGATCTCTAAATATCAGTTTATAAACTTTCCTTTTGCTTACTGTAATTCTTATACTGTAATATCCTAATAATCACAAGATCTGGTTATATTCCAAAACACTGGTTCTGAACAGTTCAAGAACTAATTATCCAGAACATTCTGTCCTGCACAGTTCATGAACAATTTTGTCTCAATAGGCATATTCGAATGGCCATTTTGTGCTTCAAGATTCTTCGCTAGAAGCACTTTTTTCTGTACTGGGCATTTCGTGCTTCAAGATTCTTAGAGTGAACAGCTAAGAACATTGAAGCACAAAATGCCCAGTGAAAAATGCCCATTGTTCAAGAACTGGCCTAGAACAGTGAAATGATAGGTGAAGTACAGTTCAATAACACTTCTTGAACACTATCTTAAAACAATTCTAGAATAATTCTAGAAGTGTTTCAGACACTGTCTATGTGACTAAACTAACACAGTCTGCATGCATGCTCATGCCAGATTATCTTGACAAATGGTGCACAAGTTTGTTTTGAAATTCTTTCACGATTTCTTAAAAAAACTAAGGAACCAAGTACTGGGTTATACCCAGATCAGACGGCTACTAGATATATGGCTCTGCATTGTTTCTATTCAGTCAGGAGTTTTATATAATAATGGTTTCTTATGGGTAAGTGGAATTTTTGCAGATTCTAAGAAAAACTATAAAAGACATCATTACAGCAATGAATGAGGTGTCCCAATGCAGAGAACCATAATGGTAGTTTGTACTGACTGAAAATTATCAGTTATAAATTTATCTCTTCTATCAACATTGAACTTATCACTTTAAAACACGGAAGTTTCAAAAGCAGCAAGCACAAGAAATTGGTGCATGACAAATGAAGAATTAACAACAGACAATGGAGCACACCTTAATTGGGGAGCTGGACTTAAACAAGGGCACATAAAAATTTTGATATGAACACTATAGGCCAAATAAGCAAAATTGGTGAATTAATATCCCCCTGAGGTGGCCATGATTTGTTTATGGTTTACTTTTAAGATTCATAAAATTTTGTTCACTGGTTACTTACTGGTAGTTATGGCTGAACTTGTGGATTTTAAAATCAAATAAAGGGCAATAACTCATGCATAAGAGAAGCAATTCTAAAGAAGCTTGCCCCAGCATAACTGCACTATGAGGATATACGAGGGTCATTTCAGAAATAGTGTAAATGAGTCGGCCAGTCCTAGGAATGTTGACCGATTTTTGAAATTTATGCCTTAACTTTAAGGTTTACATATCACCCAATGACATTCACTCAAAAAATTTGAGGCACTGGTGTTTTCTTCAAAATATGCCTTGACAATTGCTGTTAGGGTATGGACACTGAGTAGAAACAGACGGAATATTTATGTAAAGACAAATTCATATTTTCTTAACTCTGGATACAAGCAGCCCTGGATTGATACCTATAATATCTGTTATACTGAAAATATTTTAGTATAAAAAGCATTGTATCAGCTTTGCTAACATACAAAATTTACCTTGTAAGGTAGACTAATCATGGGACAATGCGCATTTCTGATGACGTCACTTCCTGCGCTAAATTGAAATGTATAGTAAGTTGTTTAAACTTCAATTTTGAGGTCAAATTAAGTGAAAGTGAATGTTTGGTGACAGATATGAAACAAAAAATAAATAAGATTTAATTCGTCATGCTTGTTTTCTGTCATAAATAATCTTGTATGGCACCCTATGCTCTTTTGTCAATAGCCTACCTGATTTTTACGATAAGTTTCCCCACCCACCCACATATTTCAATGTCAGTATGTCATATTAAATAACAAGTCTTTCAAGTTTTTATATATGTATTTTTCTGTCAATAAGTTCCTCTAACTTTTGACATTAAACAAAATTAAATATATTGAGCCAGTGTTTTATTATTAGAAGATAATTTTATTTTATTGTTTTGTATTTTAAATGAATTGCTGCTACTTTTCAACTTCCGGTGTGGGGTTTGCACACGTATCATCCAGTTTTATCAATTATTCGTTGCCAGTCGTAAAAAGATATAGTGATCTAATCATTTCAGTAATAAAATGTCTGGCAATTGTGTAAATTGGATGTGATTGAGTCAAAAATCACAATTTTATTGATATAATGCATTTATAATAACTTTGCCTTTATAACCCCATAGCAGACAGAAAAATCTCGTTTATTATGTTACTTGTGTAGAATCTGGAAACGATTTCTGTATAACCTTCTAATTTTACATTGAAAGGACAGTATTACGTGTTTCTTCATTAAAATATATCATTTTCTCATTGAGCAAACAGCAACAGAACAATAGAGACTTACAGTGAAAATGTATATTTTCCAGTATCCACACCCTTATGACGTGTAGGCACGAGCTGTCATGCATGGGTAACTTAGAAATTCTGTTAACGCATACCATTCTAAAGCACTTGAATTTAGCTTTCAAATGATATATAACACCACTGCTAAATATCAGCCAATAGGCTACCCTGAGATCATTTACATTATTTCTGAAATGCCCCTCGTATATTTAATTCAGTTTCGAGAAATTTTGTTCACTGGCACTTCGTTATATCTGTGGATTTTACTGTACAAACGAAGTTCCATGAAAATATATCTGTCGACTGTTGTGATGTATTTTAAAGTTATAGAGCCAGTACGATTTCCATACTTAAATTAAAAGGGGCATACCGGTAAATCCTCAACAAATATATCTTCAATGGTTCTAAGGTATGGGGCAGGCCAAATTTCTATACTGAAAATTACAAGAGGCGTAATTTCATAAAAAATGTGGGTGAAGTTATGCTTTTTGCACATCATCTGATGATGCTTTGTATTTGTTCAAAGTTTCAAAAAAAAATCTATGAAGGATTTGAAGTTACAGAATATACCATTTCTATATACGAAATTACAAAGGGGCATAATTCCATTAAAATGTATGCTGAGTTATAATTCCTGTTCTCTGCACATCATCTAATGAAGCATTATATTTGTACAAAATTTAGTAAAAATACCTCGAAAGTTTTAACGTTTTTTTTGATTGATTGGTTTGTTGCTTAACGTCCAAGGTAAACAGCTATGGTCATGTCGGGACGGTCAGTTAACCTAACCACACTATTCCTGGGCAGGCTCAGACCTCCTAAGCAGTTAAAGTTAAAGATTTGACAAGATCTCTATACTTTAAGTTACAAAGGGGCATAATTCTATAAGAAATGTAGGTGAAGTTATGGTTGTGACGTTCTCTGAACATCTTCTCAGTTTTAAAGTTATAGAGCAGAAACGATTTCAATACTACAGTTTACAAAAGGGCATAATTTCATCAACAATGTAGGTGGATCAAGTTACAGTTCTTGTTTGTCTGATGTTCCATGTTTTATCATGTTTGTATTTGTACAGAGTTTCATGGAAATATCTATTATGCTTTTGAAGTTATAGAGCGGACACCATTTCTATACATAATTTACAAAGGGGCATAATTCCATAAACAATGTATATGGAGCTTAAGTTCTTCTTCTCTGCACATCATCTGATAATGTTTTGTATTTGTATCAAGTTTAGCGAAAGTATCTCACGTGAATTCAGAGCAATGGAAAGGACACAATTTGCATACTAAAATTTACTAAGGGGCATAATTCCGTAAACAATGTAGATGGTTCTTATTGTCTGCATATCGTTTGACAATGCTTTATATTTGTACCAAGTTTGGTGAAATTATCCTGAACGGTTTCAGAGTTACTGAGTGGACACAATTTGTGATGGAGAGATGGACAGATGGACGGATGGACAATCAGGCAGACAGACAGATGGGGGGAGACATAATTCATCAGTAAGGAAAAAAAATTTCTCAAAGGTTATAATTATTTTTCAAGCCTATAACTGCAATGACATTACTATAACTAGAAAATTGTGTCTGTAAGACACTAATGATGCCCCCATGTAGCGCCTGTCACAGGATGTGTACATCCCTACAGCAACTTTTAAGCACAAACCCCATCTACAAGGAATCCACTGAAAACATTACAAAAACTTCATACCCTAAAGTGCAAAAATGCAGCCCAAAATGACAAAGTTTACAAGGCCATAATTCCATCAAAATTGTATTTTTTTTTAATCAAAAACCAACATACACATTTTCAAAATGTCCACTAAAAGTATACAAAGTCTCAGAAACAGCCACTGAAAATTGAGGGTGGAGTTGATTACACAAGTACTTACCCTACAATGCAAACATATGCCTAAAGTGACTAAAATTTGATAGGCCGTAATTCTGTCAAAATTATTTCTAGCTCCAACAAAAACCCACATGCACATCTTCAAGATGTCCACAGCATGTACAAAAGGTTTGAAAAAGATTCATTGAAAGCTGTGAGAGGAGTTGATTACACAAACTCCATACCCTAAAATGCGAAAAATTGCCTAAAATGACTAAGTTCAAAAGGCTGTAATTCTGTCAAAATTAAGTCTAGCTCCAACAAAAAATCACATGCACATCTTCAGTATATCTACAGCATGTATGCAAGGTTTGAAAAACATCCATAGAAAACTATGGGAGTAGTTGATTACACACTCCATACCCTGCAATGCAAAAATACTCCATACTCTACAATGCAAAAATTTGCCTAAAATGACTAAGTTCAAACGGCCGTAATTCTGTCAAAATTAAGTCTAGCTCCAACAAAAACCCACATGCACATCTTCAATATGTCTACAGCATGTATGCAAGGTTTGAAAAAGATCCACATAAAACTGTGGGAGAAGTTGATGACACAAACTCCATACCCTGCAATGCAAAAATTTGCCTAAAATGACTTATTAAAGTTCAAAAGGCCGTAATGCAGTCAAAATTAATTCATCTAGCTCCACCAAAATTCCACATGCACATCTTCAATAATGTCTACAAGATGTATGCAAGGTTTGAAAAAGATCCATTGAAAACTGTGGGAGGAGTTGATTACATAAACTCAATACCATAAAGTGTGACGAATGGACGGACAGCGGATGGACAGATGGACAGACAGACAGGGGCAAATCTTAATGCCCCCTGACTATCATCACCGGGCATAAAAAGATAGAAAAAAAATATGAACTTAATTTTCAGTCAGTCAATTTTTGCTTAATTTTTTTTGTGAAATGCATCCCACCTTATTCAAATATTAAAAGCAGTCTACTTGCTATTTTTAAAAGTATGATTACTCTTATTTTCCACTTGACCTACTTTGAATATTAATATCATTTCTAATATACTGCAAAAATTTGGACATTTCAATGGTGAGTTGCAAAAGGTATACCAAGAATTAGAGTATATGCACAGTTTAATCTTATTTATCATATAGGCATTACTGGAATTTATGATGCACAAGGACAATATTTTTGTTCACAAATAGTAGCTTGTATGAAATATTATCGTGACACCCAAAGTACACAAATTCTATATTTAAGGTATTTTATGTCTCATCCTAACTAAATTGACCAAACACGCCTTTATCATCCTGGTTAATCGTCAAATCCGGGATGGCCATTAAAATTTTATAGCCATGGGTGATGCTCTCAAAAATCTGAGGGACAATATACCATAATGTACTTAAGTATTGGGACACCTACAAATAATTAAATTTTCTATTAGTCCCAAATGGAAATTTAATACTTTTTATGTGTCCCAAAATTTAGGAACAATTATATGACATTTTGAGGTTCAGGGATTTCAAACCATAGGTTCACCAATACTTCAGTGTGCCATACAATAGTTACCAGCATACACCAAGTCACGCTGAGACAAAGGTTTGAAACCTGTTACAATGGAGTTTGCACGAGCATGAGTCTTTTGTACGATTTATCAAATTTCACTTAAACTTCATCACAGTCCTGCATGAGCTTATCACATGTGTATGTAGATTAAGATACCATGTGTTAGTGCACAATCATAAATTAAACAGATAAACAAATATAAAGAGCGAACAAACTTAAAAAATTGTGTGCGTGTGTGAAATTTGTTTATCTTAATTTTTTTTCATGAAAAGCACATAATAGCTACCATATTTCTCTTTTTATCAGAATAAGAGCCAGTGTATGAAAAACATATAGAAATTAATAGTTGTTTACAAGAACAAAATACCAAGAAACCATTTAAATTCTCAGTTCTGAACATATCCGTAACATCCTTCAATAAACTATTATTCTAATACACTTCACAAAACTTATCTGAACATATTCTTTCCTCCAAATATATGCAAGAAGATACAAAATGATAGTGTACACAGAAATATTTATTTTATATGCTTTAGATCAGAGAACTCACTGAACTGTTGAACTAACCACACATGTATTTGTTTTGATCTAAAAATAGGACTTGACACAATAATTACAAGCCAAGGGAGAGCATACAATTTGAACAAAACACCACCTGTTTCATTCAGGATTCATTTCCTTGAAGAATTTATGCCTAAATACTGGGACACTTTCCCAAATTTAAGGTGAAGTGCAACACCTCCATGTTTTACAACCATTTTTTTCAAAGGGAGACAATTTTTGTGACTTCCTTCCATATTCATTCAGTTGTAAGACGGGGTTTTCTCTCTCCATAAAGTAGGGGAGAGGCGGGTAACTTCGGACAGCGGGTAAATTCGGACAGTGACATTGTTTCCTTTATATGTCAGTTGTTTGGAACTAAAAAAATAACAACTGACCAAACAGTAAAAATCCTGATGAGACGGCTCATCATGAGCCGTCTCATCTAGATTTTCACTGTTTGCAATGGTATGTCCGAATTTACCCGCCTGTCCGAAGTTACCCGACTCTCCCCTACCCCAAATATGTAAACCAGTAGTGTTTAATTTGGCTATAAGATAGGTTTTACCCTTCAAAGCAATCCAAAAAATCTAAATCTGTCTTGTAAGACGGATCTAGATTTTTGGATTGTTTTGGATAGGAAAAAAACACCATCTTATAACCAAAGAAATACAATACTTTACTTGCTTCTCTGGATGAAGAAACCATTGAAAATGGGGTCTACTTTTTACAGCTATGATTCAGTTACTGGATATCCATAATTCGATTTTTGGATAAAAAACCAAATGGATATCAGATTCTGAAATTCAATTTTAAGATATCAGCAATTTGATTTATTCATTTTTTCCCGAATTCTTTTTTTGGATATCAATAATTCCATTTATGGACTTGTTTTTGGATATCCATAATTTGATTTATGGATATCAATTATCTAAGTTTTAGTCAGTTGGATATCTATAAAATCAAATTGAGAATTTCACAAAATTATGATGAATGTTGGATATCCATAAATCCAATTATAGGTATCCAAAAATCGAATTATGGATATTAAATATGGAATAAATAGTAAAACAGTAACCCATACTTTTTCAATACATCATCAGCTTTATTACGGACAAATTATTGCTATGCTGCAGCAGAGTCAAGAATCATGGGAAACACAATTCATTCCATATGAGGCAAATTATCCATTAAAATAATGAACTATCTCTTTGGCATTCCGCAACATCTAACATCAATAATAGATGAGCCCTGACACAACAAAACCAACAAAGTGGCATGTGCGCCAAGCAAAAACTCAGATCAGCCTGGGCATCCGCCCAGTCTGATCAGAGTCTTTGCTGAACGCATGGAGCTAGCTTGGACCCTTAGCTACTCTTTAAGCGCATAGCAAAGATTCTGATCAGACTGGGCGGATGCCTAGGCTGATCCGAGTCTTAAAAGACGCACATGCCACATTGTTGGTTTTTTTGTGTCGCCACTCAAATAACAATAATCATCAAATAAAATCTGCTTATGTTTCTGTTCAATGTCATAATAAAAACAAATGTGCCTTCAGAGGGGAAATAACACTAAAGTTGACATTTCTGTAAATATTCTCAACCCCCAAGGACTGGCTGTGTGTATTTGACGGTATTATAATTTCATTTCATACCCGCATGATACAGTAGCACAAAAGTTCTTGTTTTCCATAAGAGCAAATAAAAAGGAGAGTTCCAAAAAGGAGGGCCTTTGAGGATAATTACTTCTGAGATTAATTACTTTTCTTATATTTCTTAATGAAAACATGCTGTGACCCCTCATTAGAACCATTAACTTATTCCTGTTACCCTTTCTTATCTCAAATACTGAAAACGTTTAGCAAAGAAGACAATACTTTTGAGCAAATAACCTATGACAGGGAAGTGTCAGTCAGCTCTTATTTTGAGCAGATTCATAAAACATTTATGCTTCTTTTGAGCAAAGAAAAGGCCAACATCTGAGCAAAGCATGTGGTTATATTCAACAAAAATTCCTTATAAACTGATCCAGAATACTTATTTCTAGAACATTTACTGTTATTGGATGGAGCTTTTAAACAGTTTATAGTCAACTCCCGATATCTCAAACACTGATATCTCAAAATATCTTCTTATATCAAAGAACATATTTCCTATTTTTATTTACATTTCAACTCCTGTTATCTCAAACTACTGTTATCTCAAAGTAAATTTTCTGGTACCAGAAAATTTACTTTGAAATATCAGTAGTTTAGGCTGAAATTTGACTTCGAGATACCGAGGGTTGACTGCATGTATAAGCATATTTTGTTGCAACTGACATCTAAGAACATCAGACACAGTGCAAGAACAGTTCTTGACCACTTTCCCTACTCAATTATAACACTTAAAGCACCAGAAATGAAAATAGTTTATTCTGCAGCAAACAGTGTAGATCCAATTAAGATAAAGAGCCACCTCATCTGGATCTAAATCTTTAAATTTTGAATAGGAATCATATAGTTTGGAGGAAATAAATTTTTAAATTTTGCAAATGTAAACTTTAACGTCTGCATTTGGTGCTTGAAGGGCCAGACCAAATTTAGAAGAGTTCCAGACATTTTCACAGTTCTCAAAGGTTAAAAGTGCCCATTACAGTATGATGCTCACTAATCATTAACCAAAAAGCAGACAACAAAATTTACGTCTGTATAATTTCAAAAACTGCTTGGTCCAAGACATTTCATACTGAGAATTAAAACACCAGAGAGCAATCAGTGTAAATCTAGATGAAGCGGCTCATTATGAGCCACTCATCTGAATCTATGCTGTCTGCAAATTACAAATGATGGGGCTCATCTGGATCTACACATTTTTGCCCTCTAGCCTTGAACTCTGAATATGATACACTTTTGGAACTTTGCAGATGTAAATATTCTTCAGTACTTTTACTTTTTTAAGGTTGTAATATCCTTTGGCTGCTGACACCGATGTCTGGGTGCATCCTACACTTTCATTCACAGAGGCTAAAAACATTTTTATACTTTGATCGGGCTACCAGGGCATGTTCATCCATCATACAAATTTGCCTTTTCAAGTTACATTATGACATTATTCTCAACAGATGACAAATGATGCAGACAGTTGCAGCTCTATGGATCGAGTATTAACAATTGGCATGAAGACTCTTTGGCTAGTTTGCATGCTGTATCTAGTGTTGTAATATGCAATCTCATATCATTTCAAATATTCATTAATACCAAAAGCATATTTTTTTGATGGTCTTAGATATGAAATAATGCAACATTCCTGGTTCTCTTGCATACAAAATTTTTACAAATCAACAATTCCACGACAATAACCTGGCATACCGTATTAATCCTAATAAAGGCCCCTGGGCCATATTCATAAAACAACTTAAGTGGTTGCTATGCTGTTGCTAAGGCTAAATTTCTTTGAAGGAGATTCCCTACAACTATGAAATTTGGTCTGGAGGAACAGTCTTTGTAAGACTGTTCCTCCAGACCAAATTTCATAGTTGTAGGGAGTCTCCTTTATAGATATTTAGCCTTAGCAACCGCATAGCAACGCCTTAAAAGTCTTTATGAATACGGCCCCTGCTCTATCATAAGTGCAGCCTCTGCCTCTTTTCAATAAAAACACTGTAAATAGCTGCATAATAACCCCCACTGCAAACCTAAACCCCTTCTTTTACCTTTTATAATTTTTTTTCATGATTTTATTTTTATACATTTTCATGGGGGCAGATAACTTCCTTTGGATAAATTTTAATTCACACTGCTGGGAACTTTTATTGCTTTGACTATTTGTTGTAAGTTTCAGAAAAATCCCTGTCAACCCTGATTTTATACAGAGTTTATCATATATCTATAAATGTATAGCCCCGTAGCATGGTCAGATAACCCCTGGGGACAAAATTTTGATCCTGACAGGAAGTTCATTTCACCTTCATAATTTGTTGTGAGTTTCAGAAAAATCCCTTTCAACTATCATTTCTGTGAGATTTCATCAAGATATACCCAAAGTCTGATTTTATATATACCTTTTTTTCATGATTTTGTATAATAATAATAATAATAATAGTCTTTATTTACAGAGGGTACATGTATACAGCTTATGTCAGGGGCAGATAGCCCAGTGGGGGACAAAATTTTGATCATGACAGAAAGCTTTTCTCAATATGATAATTTGTTACAAGTTTCAGAAAAATCCATTTCAACTCTGATTTTATACTGTTTTTTTTTTTTTCATATTTAATAAATGTATACATCCCCAGGGTAGGGGCATAACCCAGGTGGACAAAATTCTGCTTGTAACAAAAAGCTTACGCAATTTTAATCATTTTAGTGAAATTTCATCAAGATTATTAATTTCTAAGTGTAAAGGCGCTACAGACCAAAAACTATTTTTAAGGCACTGACAAGGACAATAACTCCATCAGAAGATGTCAATATTCGCCCATTTACAATCCCAATTGAGATATTCCCAAGACCAATGGACATGCCAAGTTTGAAGAAAATCTGTAATAAATACTACAGAATTTGTTTACAAATTTTCTTCAAACTTGGCATATCAAACAAAGTGCTCACAGATGGACATAGTCTGGGCAGCTGGACCGAGGGACACACTGAGAGCCATCAGGAAAACAACTAATGTGTGGGGGGTATAAAAAATAATGTTATATTGACTAGTCAAACCTCCATGTATTCCATCAGTTTTAGAAAGGTGAACAACATGAATTTCCGTTTGCTTCTGTGGAGGACATAGCTCTTCCAAATGTGATCCACTCTTCAAGCCAGTCTTAGTGGTATTTGGCAACTTTATTCATGATAAAGCCATGAGGGGTGTTTATTTGAGAAGGGGGCAGTTACTATAAGAAATACAGCATGTTTTTTTTTTTTTTATGAACAATAAAATGAAGTGAAAACAGCACTGATTTAAACTCTCACTTACGTTCATCATCAGACTCAATCTCCTCCAACTGTAGATCACTCACTTTACTTTTTCCCATCTGGTTGGAATTTTCAATTTCCTATATTTGAAGAAATTAAGCCCTTTTGCCTCACAAACTCTCACTGATCGAGATATAAAACACAATCAAAAGTTGAAAGCACCCATCATAAGGAGATGTTATCATGTTTTTCCATCATAGAACAATGACCAGCAGGCATACAATGTACACAGATTTTAATTTACTACCTGGCTGTTACATCTATATATCACCACAGCAAATTAAAAGTGCATCGGACTTTGAAGTTTACTGAACAATATGGTAGGCTGAAATAAAGAATAGGTATCTATATCTAGAAATTTATCCTTAGATAAAGACCAAGGAAATGAATTCACTGATTTATTTGTTTCTGAACAAAAAAAAAAAAGGAAAATAAATAAATAAAATAAAAGCACCGCCAACAACTCATAGTACACTACAAACCTACTTTTTTCCTGATTTATTTTATTCTCATTTTTACCTCTGGGCAGGGGCAGCCACACCATGGATATAAACTTCAGATAAACCACTTTCTACTCAAATCATATACTAATCCTGTATGTGGCCGTGGGACGAGGCAGATAACTCCCTTGGGGCCTATAATTTTGGTCACCACAAGAAGCTCTTAATTATCATTACATGTATTTGTAAATTCAGAAAAATCTGTTAAAATCATGACTTTATATAGATTTTATCATCATTTTATGCAACTGTATAGTCCAGGGGTAGGGGGAAATAACCCCATGTGATAAAGTATACCACTTAGCATACACAGTACAGCATTTTTTTTGTGAAATTTCCAGATTTTTTGAACATGTTACAATGGAAAAATGAAATATTTCAGTCATTTTAAAAGCAATTTGCACGATATTAAATAGAATTGCTGACTATAGTGGTAACAGTATTAAATGCAATAAAGCATTTTAAAATATGCCCAATGACAGTTAAAAATCACTTTAGTTAGCATACGGAATGAGGTAAGTATTGGGCATAAGGTGGCCAGAATGTAAACCATTGTGGACGGAAGCACTTCCAAAATGGCTTAACTCTTAAAGGGAAGAATTTGATCTTAGAGGAGCAAATTCTTTCCTTTATGAGTTGACATCTATTAAGAATTAATATCTATTAATAAAACAGAAAATAATAGAGTTGCTTCTCCTGAATGGGTATACCAATATCTTATTGAGTGAACTCGGGTTTAACGTCCCCACCAACAACGAGGTCATATGGAGATGGGACCTCGGTTTAAAGACTCATCCAAAAGACGAGAGAAGTGGGGGATCGATCTTGCGATCCCTGGATTGGTAGTCTAGAGTGCTATCCACTACACTACAGCCGCTCCAACCAATACCTTAACATGCTATTTTTTGATGCAATTTCTGTCTACCCAATACAAATCAGTGTATATTCTTAACATGTATATTTATTCAGAAACAATGAATTATTTACCACGTCCCTAATTTAATTATTAAACATATGTGACAAACAGTTAAACCCATGATAACATTACAACAATGACACATGAACACGATCAATATCAACAACTGTCAACATTTGCCAGCAATCAGTGAAAATCGAAAATAGTTGAATTTTCAAACAGCGTAGATCCAGATGAGGCAGCTCATAATGAGCCGCCTCATCTGAATCTACCCTCTTTGCCCTCTAGTCTTCAAAGCCTCGCAATATGATATAGCTTGGATGAAATATTAGAATAATTTTGAAGTCTGCTTTTTTGGCACTTTAAGGGGTTAAAGCATGACATTGTACCCTTTAACAATTTGTTGCTGCATTATATGCTGAATCGCTGCATATGCAGAATTCTGCAGGGCTTAAGTTTCAAACTGAATCTATATATATACATTATTAATCCTAGTAAACATCCCCGCTCTAATAAACACCCCATCCTTTCTTTTCTGAAAATAATGTTTTATTGACACCAAAACTGCAAAATTCCAGTTGTAAGAAAATTGCAAAAACCAAGTCATAAAATTGTCAAACACTGTAGTATATAATTATATGGATATATTCTCATCATGGGCCACAAAACATTTCATGCTACTTTCCATTAGCTAAACTTGCAATACTACTGAATGCATCAGTTGCCAGTGCACTGCAATCATTTTACGAAATCCATGCTGCAGAAATCATGCTGCAAAAATTCTGTAACAGTATAAATAATTTTTTTTTTTTTTTTTTTTTTGTAAATATACTTTGCATTTTCACATTGTTTGATTGTCTAGGAGTTCTGGTAGCTCAGTAGGTTAAGTAATGGCCTGTATTCTAGTGGTCCCGGGTTCAAGCTCTGCTGTAGGTGGGAATCTTTTCCATTGTAAATGAGGTTCAATTGAACACAGCCTTTCATTATCACCCATCCATCATCCTGATATGGCTGAAATATACTCTTCGCCAAAAGTTTAGCATACTTTTAAAGTGAGAATAGCAGGATTATTAGAAATCAAAATACTTCAGTTCTAACTTTCAATATGAAAGTAAATGCATTCTTTCATCTACATCAATGCTTAAGCATTGTAAAAACACCAAATTTAAATTGATTTGAATAAGCACTGCACAAAGCGAGCACAGAAATAGATGCTCCAAAATTTCACATTTTCGACAGAAAATAATGCTTCGTTTAAATGATTAAAAAAGCAGTAATTTCGTATTCGCCAAAACATTTAGCGTTACAAAACATTAAATTGGTGTTAAAGAAAAGTCAGTCAAAGCGCATTACAACAATTTTTTTTTTCTTCCCAAAATGTGCTTTTTGGACATACACGTCTGTGCTCGCTTTGTGTAGTTGTTACTCAGATTCAAATCAAAGTTGCAAATTTTACGTTGATTAATCATTGGTGTTGATGATAGAATACATTAAATTCCATAGAAAGTTAGAATGCAATTGTTATTATCTCCAATAATCTTGTTATACTATTTTTAACGGTATGTTAAACTTTTGGTGAGGAGTATACTATTAAAAAGGACATGAAATCGCAAGTCATCCATCCATCCACATTGTTTGAAATTCGCTCTTAATCACATGGTAATTAGATCCAGATGAGGCAGCTCAAACAGAGCCACCTCATCTGGATCTACACTGTTTGTTGTTTATTCTTTGAATTCTCAGTATGATATAGCTTATAGAAAACACTTATTTTTTAATTTTCCACAGGCAGATGTGTCAAATAGTTAGGGTCGCTTGGTTATGGTGCAGAAGGTTGGTGGTTCAAAATGCCATTCCGCCATCCAAGGTCTGGAAAACTCTCTCCATAAGCCAGTAGTAAATGAGATATTTTTTTTAATCAGGACCTCTAACATCACTGCCCCAATGCCTCTAAACTGCTAGAATTACCTTTATTCAGCACAATTTTCCATATTCACCAGTTACATAGGCCAAGATCGGGATTTGGAGATATATGATCTGTGTGAGTAGTGTTTATCATAGGGGGCTGGCACGTATGGTTTTTATGCCTTAAATGGCAAAAATGTCAAGGCAGCTTTAATAGACACTGTATATATATATATACAGTGTATATCAAACCTATGTCTACTTTTTGGCCATTTTAACAAAAAAAAAACCCTATACGTGCCGGCCCCCTGTGGTGTTGTCTAATAAAATCATCGTTGGCGCCAAAACTTGACTTGATCTATGTATGGAAGAGAGCATATGTCATGGAATTGTTATTCACCTGTCAGAAGATTTAGTTACGTTAAAAATGTTATTATTTGCACTTTGCATTTAGTTTTAAATATGTTTTTCACTTTAACGCTGCACCCTTGCGAAAATTAAACGCAGCTCTGTATAAAAGCTGCGCAAAAGCCGGCTTTTCTGCAGCTTTTCTGCGTATTTTTTAAAAAGCTGTAGAAAAGCTGCGTTTCTTTTCAGACCTGCGGAAAAGCTGTACATTTTTTCAAATAGCTGCGCAAAAGCTGTACTTTTTTGTGTGAGCTGCGCAGAAGCTGGATATTTAATTTGGTTAATTTCAGAAAGCTGCGTCTTTAAATCTAAAAGCTGTAGAAAAGCTGAATATTCTTTTTTATTCAACAAATAAATCATAAAGATAAAATCTGCAGCTCCTGAGAGCTGTAGAAAAGCTGCGTATTACTTAAATTTAAGTCCAAACCATCTTAAACATAAAGACGCAGCTATTCTACAGCTTTAAAAAGCTGCGTATTTAAATTTTCAACAATTGCCTCACCTAAAACTGAGATTTTGTTTTGCCATCTTGGACTATATACAATATCTAGGGTTGTGGCATGTCGGTTGGGTATGGTATATTTTTGTTTATTTTCTATCTTTTGTTTCTAATGATTTTGAGCACAAAGGGAAAATTTGTACTACAAATTGGAATTGCATGAAGATCAACATGTTTGGTTTAAATTACGGAAAAATGAATACCGTATCTGAACATTAGCATCACACATGGACACAGGGGCCTAGCTACATTTTTTTGCTTAATAATTTGAATTGATTGGGTGCATATTTTATAAAGAAAATGAAGAAACGCAGCTTTTACGCAGCTCTGAAAAGCTGCGTAAATTCATCAACATTAATCTGGTATTATGTAATATTAAGCAATATTACCTTGTTGCTATGGCAATTTTCCCTGAGGGGGGCCATGTGGCATAAAAATCTTCCCAAAAAACTTTTTAAGTCATCATTTATAAAGAGTCAAGTAAAAAGAAAACAGTGACTTTAAGGCTAAACATGTGGAGATAATGTTTGTAACTTGTTCATTTTCACTGGATTTGGATTCTGGTAAGATTTAATTTTTCTAGAATTTCATTTTGTTCTTAATCTTATAAATTTTGCATTATTTAAGACCACAGACAGATAGATAAATTGACATACAAGCAGACAGACAGACAGGCAGGCATGCATGCACCCTCCCCCCCCCCCCCCCCCAAGTGACCTCACACACATACACACAAAATGGGAAAGACTTGAATTTGAATTCCTTTTGATTGTTTTCCCCCTAAATTCCTCAATATCTGTGAGTAAAAGTCAAGGGAATGGGATAAGCTCTGAAATTTAATAGTTTTATGCTCAGTTTGTATTTTTGTTACTGCATGATTTCTAGTCAGCTATCTGATAATTTACAATATCACAATTGTTACCTTTTAAAGGTGTTTGTATAGCACTGTTTTATTATATTAAATTCTATTTGTTTTTATTTTTGACCTTTCTGTTTTTCTGTCCTCATCCAGAACTTTTAAAGACGCAGGTTTCTGACAGATACGCAGCTTTTACGCAGGTTTGCTTTTCAAGCAGAAGAAACGCAGCTTTGACCTAAAGCTGCGTTGAAGCTGCGGAAACGCAGCTTTTACGCGGCTTTGACCTAAAGCTGCGCTGAAGCTGCGGAAACGCAGCTTTGTCATAAAACTGCGTTTTAGCTGCGGAAACGCAGCTCTAACGCAGGTCTGAATCAGAGCTGTAGAAAAGCTGCGCAGAAGCTTCGCAAAAGCCGGCGGTATTGGCACCTGCGGAAAAGCTGCGTTTCTGCAGCTTAAACGCAGCTTTTGAGTTTGACGCAGCTTTTATGTGTCTCTGCGTTAAAGCTGCGTTAGAGCTTCGCTAAAGCTGCGTAAAAGCCGGCTTTTCTGCAGGTTTGTATAAAGCTGCGTTAAAGCCGGCTTTTCTGCAGCTCTGCGGAAAAGCTAGCTTTTCTACAGCTTAAATACGCAGGTGCCAATACCGCCGGCTTTTGCGAAGCTTCTGCGCAGCTTTTAAAGCTGCGCTAAAGCTGTAGAAAAGCTGGATTTTTTTCGCAAGGGCGTAATGATTGATAGAGTTAAGCAGAACGCGAGAAACGCAAATGCCGATGGCTTGAGAAAAAAATGATTCTATGGTGCGAAATGTCTTTCGTAGTAAAAAAGGCTGTACTCGGTGTGTAAATTTACCAGAATGGACCTAATTACCGGATCGGACCGGAACGGACCCTTATTATTCATATTTCCAGCCGATTTTTGAGATATTTTGATACAGTCTACACGCGCAGATTAATTCAAGGCCCTACCTATGACTAACATGTATTATCTTAACTTGCAACCCCTGATTTCATCCACCGACTTGATACATATAGCTCTACATATTTTCTATGGCTGAAATGTTGGTCATGATACTATGGAACAAAAATTCGGGATTTTTTGTGTTTTTCATTCGCTCCAAGTCTTGGAAGAAAGATAACCAGATTTTTATATAAGATTATATGATTTTAAGATGAAACGCATTTGCGTGGGGTATTAAGAGGCCTACCCATGGCGCAAAATACTCAAAGAGTATTTTGACTAATACCGTAATCGCCCCATTTACCGCACATGCCCCTATAACCGCACACCAAGGCCATTTCCGGAAAAAATGCATAAGCGCACACTGCTTTTTCCTTTTGAAACTCACAAAATCAAATGCATCAAGTTCAACTTACCATTACTGTTTCAACAGCGACAGTGTTTTCAGTTTTGTTTTCCCGACGCAATGTGCGAAGAGAGCAACTCTATCGGTCAAAATGTCAATCGGGCATCCTCGCCGATATTTACGAAGTTGGCTGAAGTGTTATGATGTGTACGAGTGCGAACAGCGACTCGGATCAGCTTACACATCTGCGCCGTCTGATTAGCGTATTCTCTGTCTGCATCAACAATGGGAATGTACAAGTTGATCCCAGAAGGATCGAGCTTACGAAGTTATGAGGTTGCGGGGGTGCGCAGGCTGAACTGAGTCTTTGCCTTTCGTACATGCGAAAAGGCGCCATTTCTCAAGAGCAATTCTTGTCATATATATAGCGAAAATGTGCACGTGCGCAAAAGTGCGTCGGGAAAGATACATGAACGACAGATGAGAAACTCGGGTTGCAAAAGAAACAAATTATCATAACGAAAACTCTTGTTCCCTGACAAAATCAGTCTGAATGCATGCGCAAACTGAACGAAGCGACCAGCCTGCGCATATGCATGGTATGTGCATTTAAACAAGGTTCGCGGTAGCCATAGGATAGCTTTAATATCATTGGCATACCTGGCCCGTGGGCCTCAAAAGGGCCTCAGGACACATTCAATCAGCAAACACCCGCATCATACAGTGCATTTGCGAACACTGACTAGTCTAACAAATCTCCAGGATTCGCCGATAGTTTGCAAAATAATTGTTTTAAGATGCGCAGACTGGTCTAAGGCTTTGCTGTTTGCAAAAATAGGAGAGATCAAAAGGACCGCATCTTCCAGAATTAGAATGAGTGTGTTATTAATAGAAGCCCGTGAATTTAAAGCAGACCGCTAGCCAGAGCACTGATAAACTTACCTGACGTGTTTAAACAATCACATATTAGGTCATTGTAAATGTGTTGAAATACTTTCCTTTCTTTCGGAATATTTTATTTGGAATAATGAAGAAGGATAAAGAGAATGAAATACATGCATAATGAGGACATATTTAATACTGAGAGGTATGAGATATAATTTGCGACTTGACATGAGATCGTTTTTCTCCCGGAAATTGGCAATTCAAATAGTTCGAACACTAAATATTTTCATGACACTTCGAACACCCCGATCAGTATTGCCGACTATTTCGACTGTTCGTTTGTTGTTTTTTCGTTCTGAGTGTGCGGTTATTAGAAAGGTTTTTAACCACACCTTTTTGTTGCAATTTTGAAAAAGTTAAGCGCACCGTGCGGTAAATGGGGCGAATATGGTATCTCTAATTGATTTTCACTAGATGGCATACAGAACATGTATTAATATTAAATAAGAGTTATTTGATAATAAATATTACAAATATCTACTGAAGATAGGGGAAAACTGGTCCGTTCCAGTGTCCGTTCCGGTAATTCAGTTCATTCCGGTCTGTTCCGGTAAATTTACGCACCCGGCTGTACTGAACCGGGTAAAATACAGTACCGTATCATCGGAAGCATATCGGAATGTACCGAAGAATGTCAATAATTTACGGACCAGTTTGGTTTCTCGCCATAGTGGATAACCCCAACATAAGGATACTGCTATTCAATAATAATATCAGACATGTGATACAGCTGAGAAGACAAATAGGGAGATTTTCCTCTACTTTTTTCCAAATAGGGAGAATGATTAAACAAAGAAGGGAATTCTTGTATTTTTGGTAGGAAGATCTGAAAATTACAATTAGGGAGATGTACAAGACATATATGGGGAAATTCTGAAATTCCAAATAGGAAATGGGCAATTTCAACAGAAATAAAAAAAATATTATTTGTTTCAAATATGTCTTCTTTCACTTCGTCTTATATCTTTTTTTTTAAAGATATTTCTTGTTCCATTTAATACCGGTAAAATATTCAGAGACTGCACCAACTTCTACTCTGTGTGAGTACTGTTTATTATTCCATTTAATACCGGTAAAATATTCAGAGACTGCACCAACTTCTACTCTGTGTGAGTACTGTTTATTATTCCGTTTAATACCAGTAAAATATTCAGAGACTGCACCAACTTCTGTATGCTTTTGTTCTGGTTTCGTCACCAGATATTGCCAGGGTCACTGACGAGGCTTTATTAGCCGAAACTACGTAGTCTGGCCCATGTTCCTACTTCTGTATGTATTCTCTACTCTTGAAGGAACTTTTCTAGATTTTAATTCTACTCTGTGTGAGTACTGTTTATTATTCCATTTAATACCGGTAAAATAGTCCACTTCTGCATCTTCAGTGTAGTCATTTTAGTCGTAATAAAACTATTGGCAATTCCTGAATAAGACTGCTCCTTAGAAATAACAATGCAGATTCTGATTGTCTCAGAGCAGTAACTCTGATCTGGGTCTACTACATGTATGTTAGATTTCGAAATCATGCAATTTTCTGTCAAAAACTGAGTTTAAACCACACAACAAGGGCGTAGCTACCTATACGCAAATACGCAGGTGCCTATTGAAATTTTGTCAAACTGACAAAATTTCAACACACACCTGCGTATTTTCATGCTGAAATGTTGTTAATTGGGCATAATTTTAATACTAACTGCCAACAGACACGAAAATTTGAAATACCTCAGCGGTTTAATCCCCTATTATTGCCCTCAACGAGTATAAAACATGAATGTGCGTACTGTTTAATTGCCCCACGCTACGCCCCTGCACAAGTTGGCCTCAGCATCTGGGATTTCACCCTTTTAAAATTTCCCAAAATTCGTACCCCAGGTACCCAGCTTTTCAAAAGTCTCTGTAATGCATGGCCTAATGTGGGTATACCACCAAGGTTATACTTCATCTGCACAGTGGCTCCCTGTGGGGGGAGTGGGTACTGAGGATAATTCAAAGATATTTTTTTTTTTATTTCTCAACAGAAACGTATGTTGTAGCCCCTCATTAGAACCGTCTCAGTGAGACAGTGCTGATGAAGGGACACAAAATGTTTTTTTGACGAAATAAGGAAAATTATCGCTAATTATCCTTGTTACCCCTTATTATCTGGAGCACTGATTGAAATATATCTTGATCAGAGTAATCTCCCTTGGAGATGTAGCTCTACAAAATACACTTTCAGGGGAAGCAACCCTGCCATTTTCATTTTTGCCTCCCTTAGAAACTGCAGGGTTCAACAACACAGTAACTCACCATAAGGAGATTCTTGCTTTGGAGGAGGAGCACCAGGCTTCTCTGGTTCTGCACTGAGAGGCTGAAATTCTTCTGCATCAATTTTCTCATCATCTGCATTACTTCTCTTCCTCTTTCCCATTTTCAAAGCTCACTTTTCAGCAACGTCCCAAGCATGCAGAGTAACACTCAAGATCATCTAGCTTTTACATGCATCAGTCTTTCAGTTCTCAAATTTATAGCCCTTTTAAAAAGTGCCAAAAACAAAAATGGTAGAATACATATGAAAACAGTGTAGATCTGAATGAGGTGGCTCATTAAGAGCCACCTCATCTGGATCTACACTGTTTGCTCTATACTGGTAGTCTTTGATTTCCTAACATGATATAGCTTAGATGACACTTTTTTGCAAATTTTGCAGAAGCAAATTTTGTTGTCTGCTTTTTTGGCATCTTAAGGGTTAAACTTTGTTGACCATAATAATTAATTGTATTTATAACATTTTTTATGAGATATGCATTGTCATACTGGTAACATCTAAAACAAAAAGAAAATGTTGGTCCTCTGTGGCTCCCCTGAGAACACAGTTCATCTAGACTATGTGTTTGTAAGGAAACAAATTTTGCGACTGCAAAAGAAAATTTTGTGGATTTTTCAGCAGAGCAAATCAGAGCTGGATTCTGATTCAGGTTAAATTGAAGGGTAAGTGGTCAAAGTCAAATGGAGTATGCTAACAAAGGGTAGTAATTCTGTACGTTCTCCCAATAATGCAACCACAAATTGAACTTTTGGGCGCTGGATGGGCAAAACTGAATAAAAACTAGAGAAATGTGTTTGTAAAACACTATGCCTCCAACCATATGCATGCCTGACCGTAAAAGGGAATGGTATGTACTAATACCGATGGAAATCCTTCTGAATCAAAAGTTATTGAGTCAATCTACCTATCATCTTCAATCTGCGGACCAAGTTTCAATTTAGTCCCTAGCTCAAATACTTTTTGAGATATCTTGCTGACAAAATTAAGTTTAAAATGCAGAAATTTTTAAAAGGCAATTAAACTCCGAAAAACATGACTTTTAATCAGTTTATCTTCACATCAGTCTTAATAAGCGAACCATCTTTTAATTGAGCCCCCAGCTCAAATTACTTTGGAGATATCTTAATTGCTGACAAGTTTAAAGTGCCAAAATTTTCAAAGGGCCATTACTTCCCAAAAACTGACAGAATTTGTTCAATAATTAATCAGTTCATCTACCCTCCACTTCTAATATACTGACTAATTTCAAAGTCCCTAGCTTAAATACTTTTTGAGATATCTTGCTGACAAGTTTAAAATGATCACATTTTCAAAGGGCCATAACTAAAAAAAAATTTGACAGAATTCATTCAAAAGTTATATTTAATCAATTCATCTACTCATCGTTCCTAATAAACTTGCAAATACTAGTTAAAATACTTTTTGAGATATCTTGCTGACAGGTTTTCATTATGATTTTTCCAAAGAGGCATAACTCTAAAAAGGGAGATAACTCGGACAAGAAAAAAAACAATTATGTCCAAATATTTAGACAATTAATTACAAGATTCAATGCCAGCCCTAATTTTCCTAGATATTGAGACACTGACTATAGCCAATAACCTGATCACTGTATTCTTTTAAAGTGTACGGGTACACCTTCGTGCTTTTCAACCATTTTCACAAAGGGAAACAACTTCTGTGACTTCCTCTTTACTCCCTGGATGAGGTTGCCATGCAAAAATGGGGAGCAAATTCTTTTCTTTGACAGTTGACCATCACTAATAAGGGAGGAAAACTGAAAATGGCAGAGTTGCTGCCCCTGAAAATGTACCCTGTCACCTTAATACTATTGCAAGCAGTGCAGATGTTGATATTACTGCTCCTTAGTCAGGCATTTACAGAATACCAATTTGTGTTTTGAATAATGGTAAAAATAAACAATTGTTAATTACATTAATTGTCAGTACCAAAGTTGAATGCATTATATAATTATATAAATTAAAAAATATTAGATATAACTATATCCTATTAGCATAGAAAGAAATAAGAACTGAAAACATACACACTAAAATTCCAGTCATGTACACACTCTTTGAAAATTCCAAACATGGTCTAATTATAAATGAGTACAGTAATAAATAGAAGTACAGTTGTGTTCCAAAATAGGACTCCCTGCCATGCTAAACTTCTCCCAAAAATGGCTAACCTAGTAGTCCAAGTTAAAATTGTGCTTTTGAATTCTTTTACCATAAATAGTGTTCCACTGCAGTCAGAATTTCATTATCATATGCACCTATCCATCGGCCAAATATGACCGAAATACTGTTGAAGTGGCCATAAAAATGCATGTCATCCATCCACCCATCTTTCAATGATAATAAATACAAAGTGTCAAGCTGAGAACCTCATGACATGTAAAAGTGGTGCTTAGTGCACATATGATCAACACTGCACATCCGTACAGTATTATCATAGCCTTTTAGTCTGTTCCCACACTGTCTTTGTGCTTAGTTGAATTTGGTTAGGATTTTGTTGTACAATTAAATGAAGCAACTGAGAAATGACAATGACAATGACAATGACAAAATTTTATTTCATAATTAAAGGCCTTCGGCCCACAATACAAATTATATTAAACACAATGAATGAGTGACATCCAATATAAACAGTACATCTGAACAGAAAGTGCCACGATAGATATATGCTTTAAGTTTAAATGTACTAAGTAATTTAAGCACAACAAAAAATGTGTTGTACTTACAGTATATCTTTGCAACAAAGAATGTAGGTCCTAAATGTCCCAGCAGGCACATGACGTCGCCACAAAATCACACTTCCACCGCCGCGACGCATTAACGTCGCGTCGATGTCAGTGCGACGCCATCTCGGTGTCATATGCCGCATTAATGGACTGAAGGATGGACAAGGTGAATACTATAGTGCCTCCCCAGACTTTGTCTGGCCGGACCAAATAATAGAAGGTAAAAAAACTGGGTGTCTATGATGCTATTCAGATCCTTGAACTCACTGAGTACCTCGTGAAAAGATATGACAGCCTCAATTTGTCAGCTTGGAGGGCCTTATGTAGCCCATCTTGTCTCACTAGCTCAACTCCTAGTTGTGCCTTTTTCTGACTTACACTAGATAGGCCTCAAGATGAGTGTAAAATGGCCCTGGATACTATATGGGTTTTTATTTTGTTTACTTTTTCTTAAATATTTATTATCATTTTTTTTTTTTTAATTCTAGTATCTGTGCATTTATTCGCCAACACTGAAAAATCAACACTTTACAAAATTCATCTCATGAAGAGCAACAGGTAACAGGGCAAAGGTCTACATTCATTTTATAATTTTTCTGCTTGGTCCCTTCAACCAATTAATTCTTACCATAACTTTAGGCACACCCCTGTACTTATACAGGTAAATTGAGGTTAACACATGAACCCAAAAACAGGTGTATTATAGTCCGGACGCGATAAGTTGGCAATGTTATTGTTTTGTGTTTATTTTGATTTTGTGACTGACTGGCTATATAGCAGAGTTCAGCTTATCCAGCTCAAAGGAACTTGAATAATTTTGTTACTATCAATTTTGTTATCAATGATATTTCTGAAACCAGAGGCAGTTCCTGTCTTTAAGCTTTCAAAAGATATCATTTAGATAAATTAAAACTGCCAGTTAACCGTAATGTTCTATCATGACCATAAATCAAGAAGTTACATGAACTGCACCGTAATGATAGTACAGGTACTGTTGACATTAAAAATGTAAACAAAACATTGCCAATTTAGCGCGACCGACCTATAGGATAGATGACAAGATGACATACAGAATTTACCATAAGAATTCTAAAACTTGGGACACCAATATAATGATTAATTACATTAACTGTCCAATGGTTATTTGATGCTGCGATGCATGTAAAAGATGCAGATGGAATGGCAAACAATGTAGACCCTGATCAGACTGCTCCTTGTGGAGCAGTCTGATCTGGGTCTGCATTATCTGCGCAGACCCATCTGTCCCAATATTTATAATTTTTATGGTATTTCTCTTCCTTTTGGCCATATTAAACTTCAACTTTGAATGGATCTCTCCTAACCCCTCTAAGACATTAAACTTCCTTTTCTGCTAGCTTTACCATAAAAATTCTAACAAGAGCTTAATGCAAGCGACACATAATAAGCCTGTTTTAGTGTCATGAAGGAGACAGAATGAACAAGATTGTTTACAAAAGGATGGACAGGCAGACAAACAGGGGCAACAACTCTATAATTTATGACTGCAACATCATTTAAATCTTGGATCTTGTCCAACTGAGCCTCCTATATAAATAAAGTCATTATTACTATTATTATTATTTTAACATTTAACACATCAAATACTACTAGTATACCGAAAATCAATTTCCAAGGTGAAGCGGCACAGAAGCTAAGAAATGCCAAAGTCAAACAAGGGAGATAATTCATAAACTAAGTAAACTAGAGTTACCAATTTCTTAGTCCCAATACATTCCCTTGACAAGATACACATCACCATTAAGTTGTGTTAAAAAAATTAAATAGTTGAGGAGTTATTTTAAACTGTTAAGGAGTTAGGGACCGACCATTTGATATTCTGGGGGGGGGGGGGGGGGGGGCCTGGTATATTTATCAAAAAAATTCCCTGTCTTTGGATATGCAAGAAAAAAATATCCTGGCTCATAGGGGGGTTAAAAAAAATAATCTGGCCTCAAAAGTAAGAGAAAAAAATAACCTGTCTCCACCCAAAAAATTTAAAAAAATAATATTGTCTGCAGATAATTCCATTGGAATAGAGTTTTTATAATGTCTCTGGCTTCTGGGGGGCTGCGCCCCCCAAACCCCCATATTTATGGTAATATTTTAATATTATCTACAATTGATTTACACCAGCGTGCATACACTTACAAAAACATCCTATACAACATTCACATACATGTATTATTGATCTGCCACATTACTAAGTAAATGTTTCCACTAAAACTAAATTGCAAAAGAGTCACTAGCTTATGGGAGACAAAACCGTTATGGCAAAATAAACACTCTAAAAGGCAAAAGTCCTAATATAAAAACCCCTATTTTTATAATCATTCCTAGTTTTTCTCTATTGTTTCCAGTCTTAAAATTGCCATTGAAATTGGGAAATTGCTTTAGCTTCTGGGGGGCTGTGCCCCCCAGACCCCCCTTTGTTAACTTCTTAGCACATAACTTTCAGCCATTTTATTAATGCCCATTCATGTATAATGTAACTCTATCATGCAACTAATGTGAATTTATCATGTAAGTATTTATCAAACTGTCTAAAGTACAAATAAGCATGGCTAGGCATATATTGAGATGAAAAAAAAACTTTAATTCCTAATGTTAGCCCTAAAACTTTGCCAAAATAGCCCTAAATTTTGGCCAAAATATCCCTAATTTAAGGCCTAATTTTTTGCCAAACTCATACAGGGATGTGCCTTAGATGAAAAGAGTAACATGCTCCAGGCAATGGTTTGCAAAAGCAAGCTAAGCCATGCCCTTGGCCTGGTTAAAGACAGCACCATGTTCTTTTTGTGAGAAAAAAGGTCTAAAAATACTGATGTGGGTAAAATAAAAGGATATTAAGGTCAAGTAAACAAGGATCTGATAGTTCAGCTATAAAATAAAAAAAAAAATAACCTGTTTGAGTTAGTTTGTAAAAAAAATAAATTAGCTCCCACATGGTGAAAAAAAAAAGAAATTGTTTCCAGAGGCCAGTGAAATAAAATGTCCTCTCTGCATCAAGAATACCAGCCCCCCCCCCCCCCAGAATATCAAATGGTCGGTCCCTTATAGAGTAAACAGGAAATTTATACAAGGGCAGATAATTCAGAAATTAAGTAAGTAAGAGCTGTGGTTCTTGCTCAGGATACATTGCCCCATTACTATACACATTCCTACAAAGTTTCATTAAAATATTTCAAAAGGTTAAGGAGTTATCGAGTGAATGGGAATAGCCTAAAATTACTTACTATAGGGAAGTTTTTCCAAAATTAAGTAAGGGGGAGCAACCATTCTTATATGCAGCTGATCATCTTGTGATCATGCACATTGCTGTAAAGTTTCATCAAGATATTTCTAACAGTCACCAAGCTATGGGGTATGCACAAGGTAAGTATACACAAAGACTGATCAAAGGGATATAACTCTAAAACAAAGTAAGGGAGAGCAACCATTGTTGAATGGGACACATTGCTGTGTCACAGGGCAAATGCAGGGTGCATCAAAACCCTGAACCATTATCTAACATCAGTTCAAGTATTAGTATCAACTGAGTCCATCATGGCACTGTGTGAAATGTTGTCATTAATCATAAATATAAAACTTTAACCAAAAACCTTAAGACAAAATTCTAAGTTGATATGACCTTGACTTCAAGGTCATCCAGTGGGGTAAATATATATGAGCCGTTCTCTGTGAAAAGCAGGCTTAATGACATTATGTAATAACCCAGCTAACAAAATAACATTGTTGCAACGTTTGTGCAGCGTTATATTTTGGTTGTGGAAACGTTTTGATTTTTGGTTTTATGCAGGGTTTTTTGGATGGTTTTATTTGGGATTTCTAAACGTTTTCATAAAACGTTGCAAAAAACGTTGTTGCAACGTTAGCTAAACGGTGTGTTTTGATTATAAAAAAACATTTTGATTTGAGGTTTTATGCAGACTTATTTGGATGGTTTCTTTTGACAGGTCGCGGCGACGACTGGTTTCAGCGTGCTCCGTTAGATTGTCGAAGGTTTGCAGTGCCAGCTTTAAAACCAAAAGATGTCTTCGCATCCTGACTTCATTTTATTATCATTTTTCTTACCCGCGATAATAATTATTTCAAAATGAACGGAGAACTATTATTTCATGCGAACGTGTACAACTGTACGTAGTACAACCGTGCCAGCCACATGGCTCCTGGTGTGAACAAACAAGTAATAACTGCTTAACAGCGTTTTCTCTTCCGACTTAATCTTTGACAAATCTGCATTTTGGGAATTTCTAATTGAAATTCATGATAAAGAGCAAAATTTGTATTGAGACGACTACAGCAAGCGCATGTATGACGCTAATTGTGACGTAACGTCAACGTTATTTCAAACGTCAGTTGGTAACGTCTTCAAAATGACGACACCCTCGACATCGTTTGTGTGAAACATTGCCTATTTCGGATTTTTTGTCGACGTTAAGACATAGAAACATATAATGATGGAATTATAAAGAATGAATTTCTTTCTTGGGATTTTATTGAGGAAATTCAATGCTTTAAAAAATGTAAAATCGCCGAGCCGGGCTTATCGCATTTCATTGAGCGAGTAATGATACACGGAATTCAAGCGCGTGTGAGCAGTCCCAGCCCATGGGCAAGATAGAATTTTCCAGCACCGCTAAAAATAGAACAAACTTTGTCTCGTAGGTAAGAAATAGAGATTATTACCCGGTTGTTTTGATCCCAGCCCTGATCACAGCCCGAGTTGACGGTATCGGCCCGAGCCTGAATCTCAGCCCGAGTTGACTGTATCGGCCCGAGCCCGAAGGGCGAGTGCTGATACCGTCAACTCGGGCTGAGATCAGGGCTGGGATCAAAACAACCGTGTAATGCTCTTTTTATCATATACTTTTTTTTATAGAATTAAACTTTTGTAAGAAAAAGTGCATATTTTGTTCCAATAAAATATGTCTGTTTTCTCTTTTTTATTGGATGATTGATTGATTGATTGATTCATTGATTGACTGATTGATTGTTTTGGGCTTAACGGCCCTTTGAGACAGTATACAGTATTTCAGTCTATATCGGGCCGTCTCCCAGACAGAGGGAGAAAGAAAAGAGAAATGTTAGACGAGAGAAAATATGTCCAAACAACCCCACCCGCACCTACTGCAAGTACAGTAGGCCCTTGCCCTACTATTATCCAAATCAGTAGGACGACCCGGCGCTGGAAGTTACACGCAGCACCATCGCACCACCCGTCCACCCCTTTTTATTGGATGAAATAACATGGAGATGATCAAGTCGGAAGATCATGGTTGGTTAGCGCCATTTTTCTTTCAGCTGGAAAAACAACTGAGTATAAAATCAAGAAAACACAACACAATCGTTAGGTATTTTAATCGTAAATGGCTCAAATTACAAAATAAAACTTACCGAGAATGATTTTCTGGAAGTAGAACAAGCTACACAGCCTCTGTGTGTCCACTTCCAACCAGTCGACGTGCGGCAATAAAACAGGGCGGCAGAAGTCCTTTGGCCCGCTGAGTTGTTTTGATGACGTCAGCGACAACACTTGAAGTTAGGGACCGACCATTTGATATTCTGGGGGGGGGGCCTGGTATTCTTGATGGAGACACGACATTTTATTTCACTGGCCTCTGGAAACAATTTCTTTTTTTTTCACCTTGTGGGAGCTAATTTATTTTTTTTACAAACTAACTCAAACAGGTTATTTTTTTTTTTTAATTTTATAGCTGAACTATCAGATCCTTGTTGACCTTAATATCCTTTTATTTTACCCACAACAGTATTTTTTACACCTTTTTCTCTCACAAAAAGAACATGGTGCTGTCTTTAACTAGGCCAAGGGCATGGCTTAGCTTGCTTTTGCAAACCAGTGCATGGAGCATGTTACTCTTTTCTTCTAAGGTACAGATACAAACATCCCTGTATGAGTTTGGCAAAAAATTAGGCTTTAAATTAGGGATATTTTGGCCAAAATTTAGGGCTATTTTGGCAAAGTTTTAGGGCTAACATTAGGAATTTAAGGGTTTTTTTTCATCCCAATATATGCCCAAACATGCTTTATTTGTTTATTTGTACTTTAGAAAGTTTGATAAATACTTACATGATAGAGTCACATTACTTACATGTACATGAATGGCAATTAATGAAATGGCTGAAAGTTATGTGCTAAGAAGTTGACAAAGGGGGGTCTGGGGGGCGTTGCCCCCCAGAAGCTAAAGCAATTTCCCAATTTCAATGGCAATTTTAAGACTGGAAACAATAAGGAAAAACTAGGAATGATGATTAAAATGAGGGTTTTTATATTAGGACTTTTGCCTTCTAGAGTGTTTATTTTGCCATAATGGTTTTGTCTCCCATAAGCTAGTGACTCTTTTGCAATTCAGTTTTAGTGGAAACATTTACTTAGTAATGTGGCAGATCAATAATACATGTATGTGAATGTTGTATAGGATGTTTTTGTAAATGTATGCACATGCGGGCCCGCTGGTGTAAACCAATTGTAGATAATATTAAAATATTACTATAAATATGGGGGTCTGGGGGGCGCAGCCCCCCAGAAGCCAGAGACAATATAAAAACTCAATTCCAATGGAATTATCTGCAGACTATATTTTTTTTTTGAAATTTTGGGTGGAGACAGGTTATTTTTTTCTCTTACTTTTGAGGCCAGATTATTTTTTTGAGCCCCCTTATGAGCCAGGTTATTTTTTTCTTGCATATCCAAAGACATTTCTTCAGTCTAAATCTTAGTTATTAACTTTAATTAATAATATAGCTGCCAATAAACAATTTTAATTTTCAGATCTTTTTTGAAAATGAAGAAAAGAAAATGAGTGGAACTTCCGATGATGAGGATCCTCTGTATCCCGTGTTTTTGGAATGCTGGCATGCACGCAACAAAGGGTCGCGGAAATGTGTGACAATATTAAATAATATAAGATGAAAACTTTAAAATCGGCGTTGCAGCTAAAATTACCTTACAAGCAAACAGGTCGATCGGGAAATATGCTTATTCATAACCTACAATCTATTAGAGTACATGCTACTGGAAAGAATACTCGCATAAAATAGCTAATTGTGTACCTGATTTGAATTCCAATTTCAAAATTTGAAATTTGGAAAGAAGGAAGTCGGTAGTTTTGTATTATTAATTTCGGCTTCAAAAGTAGATTTTCTTGGTACGCTTGCGTTAAAATAAGCATTATTAAACGCACTTGATTTATCTTAGTAATTAAATTCGATTAATTAAAATTCAATTTGGAATTGAGAAAGTTTTGAAATACGAAACTGTGGTGAATATCTACCACGTGCTCTAAAGGATTTAGCCACGTGCTCTAAAAGATTTAGCCAACGTTTAAAAAACGTTACGAAAACGTTGTGTCCAGAGAGATCGTATTCAAATAAAATCACGGATAAGAGCTGTCCTTCCCCCTCTCTGTCTCTTTCAACACTTTTGTTATCTTAACCAGACACCTTTAGATTACCTATATTTGCATAATTAAGAAGGCTCTTGCAGCTTATTTTGAATAAGTCGGTACCCATCGAAATCAAGGAAATACACATTTCAGAATAAAAAGGGGCATTAATTATGCAATAGTCATCAAAATGGCATGAAATGTGGCCCACACATTACATCACATATTCATGATATCGCCAATGGGATACGATTATTAGGACGGAAAAATATAACGTTGGAGCAACGTTCATAAAACGTTGACTGCAACTATACCATAGAGCGTGAAACATGTTCAAACGTTGAAATAACGTTTACTAAACGTTGGTCTCAAACAAACCTTCATACAACCAAACACAAATGTTGCGAAAACGTTTCTTGTTAGCTGGGAATTACGTTGTGAACGGATAAAAAACACCAAAATTAATGATTTTTCGGTCCTCAATTTATTTCCATGAAAATACCTTCGTCGTTGAGATATAACAGAAAGCCCATGAATTCAGATAAAATCCAGTGATAAATATGACAAATGTTGCCATGACAACGATTATTCCACGGTAACGCCAAAGCCTTAAAAAGAGATGGTAGTCCATCACAAAGTCCTATCATTTGAGAAAGAATGTTAAATCATTCAAATTTTCATGTTTGTGCAATGAAATACACATTGAAAATGAGCAAACCCACTTTTTGTCCGAGTTATTTTGTGTAACAAGCACAGAGGCGCGATCAAACAAACGTAATGACCTTGACGTCAAAACACACTTGCATGACGTTAATAACGTTGTATAAAGAAACTGCACTATCTGTGTGCTTCTAAAGTCTATATCTCAGTAATAAATAATTGTAACCGTCTCAAATTTTCAGGAAATGTTTAGAAAAGCTAATTCTTTTCAGTGATGCAGTTATTTAACATTTTATTTCTATGTCATTAAGCCCGGTTTTCACACAGACTGGCTCATATAGTTTTGTAAAAAACTCAAAACAATGTCCAACATCAGTTTAAGTGTAAACTTAATCTATGCCAAGCATTATGAATCAGTATGCAACTAGAAAACTTTGATAAAGATAAAAATTTCCTTAAGTCCATGACCTTGACATCAAGGTCACTGAGCGGGGTTGGGATAGTACTCTTAAAACTTTGGACTAAATGTCCAACTACAGTGCAAATATCAAAAGAATCCATCTATGGGTTCAGGGAGTCACTGAGTGGGGTGGGGGTAGTACCTTGGAAAACTTTGGACCAATATCTAACGACAGTGCAAGTATCAAAGGAATCCATTCATGGGTTAAGGAGATATTGGGCTTTAAAAAACTTGAACCAAAACATCCAGTCTGAAAAAACTCAAATTTTCTAAGTCCATGACCTTGACATCAAGGTCACTGAGTGGGGTGGGGGTGGTACCCTTTTAAACTTTGGACCAATATCAAACTACAGCACATTAAGTATCAGAGGAATCCATCCATGGATTAGGAAGATATAGGTCTTTAAAAAACTGTAACCAAAACATCCAACCCGGATGCCGACATGGACGCTGACGCTGACGCCAGGGTAACAACAATAGCTCTTCCTGAACTTTCGTTCCGGCGAGCTAAAAATAGTACTTTCTTTTTATCTGTCGGTATACTTATACTATTGCTCTGACAAGGAAGTTTAGAGTGGTGATACTTCATAATCATGGTTATTATCATTTGTTTTCTGCACAACAACCACTGTTTATATACCTTTATCTCTCCCTCTCTTCCAAAGAAAGATAACAAGAAATAACATAATTTGAAATATTTATTGCTAATGGGGCACACTTTCAAGAGAAGCAACCCTACCATTTTTTTCTCTTCTGTCTCTATTCTAACCCATTCCATTTGAGATACCCCTTTAGGGGTATCTGGGCAAACAGTTTGCACCCAGATCAGGCCCCACAAATGTGGGGCCTGATCTGAGATCCAAACTGTTTGATGCCTAGACATCATTCCTACAAGAGTTAGTTAGACTAATATTGTCAAAATATTCTTGATTTTGATGCTGACGACAATTTCAGCAGATGACAAAAAATACCCAGAATGCAATGGGCTAAATGAAGATCTTGAGGGCTGAGAACACTTTCAGGGGAAGAAACTCTTACATTTTCATTTTTGCCTTCACTCTATAAGAAAGTCTTACTGGTCAACTCTTAACTCTTTAAGCCCAAGTGACAAAATTAGCAAAGTTTGTAAACAGCGTAGATCCTGATGAGGCGGCTCATAATGAGTCGCCTCATCTGGATCTACACTGTTTGCCCTATAGTCTTTGAATTCTCAGTATGAAATACAACGTCTTGGACAAGGCATTTTTTTAGTTTTTGCAGACGTAAATTTTGTTGTCTGCTTTTTGGTGCTTCAAGAGTTAAAAGAACTCGCTCCCCTATGGGAACTCGATCCCCATTTTAATGGGCTTCATCATCAAGAGATACAAACAGGAAGTCCTGAAAGTTGTTCCCCTTTGCAAAAATAATGGATTAACATGGACATGTGCCCATGCATCTTAAGTGCACACAGGAAGGAAACTGTCTTAAGCCTTTAAGCACCAAGAAGCAGATGAAAAAAATTATATCTGCAAAATTTCAAAAAATGTTTCATCCAAGCTATATAATCTCGAGAATTCAAAGACTAAAGGGAAAACAGTGTAGATCTAGATGAGGTGGCTCATTATGAGCCACCTCATCAGGATCTATGCTGTTGGCATATTCAGCTATTTTCGTCTCTGGAGCTGAAAAGGTGTAAAGAGACTTTACACAGGTGAGACCAAGTGCTTGAAAACTATATTTGTTTTTTCTTGTTTCGCATTGGGTTTTACGGCCCTTCAAGAATATCCCAAGCAACACGCGTTCAGCAAAGGTGGGCAAAAATTGAGCATCCAAGAGAAAACCACCTGACCTTGCATTAAAATTTACAGAACTTAATGGCTTTCTCACTGTCATCTGACCCAGGCAAGGCTTGAGCCATAGCAGTGAGATCGAGTCTTTTGATTAAGATCCTAACTTATTAGCCTGCTTTTAATCACTTTTAATTGGCAGTTAGCTAAGCTAAGTCAATGTAAATGACTGACTGAATGAATGGATAACAAGGACTGCCATCCTGTACCCAATTCAGCCAGCCAACCAGAGCCACATGGATGGATGAACCCTTTTGCTCTCAGAACAGCCAAAACTATATAGAGTTTTGGCTGTTCTGAGTGCAATAGGGTTAATACATGGACAACTATGCTTTAATCATGCATAATAGGAAATCATTGTTTACAGTGCAGTAAATCATCCAAATTTATAATTTGTTGACTCTAAAGGTTATAAAATTAACAGCACAGGCACATACGGTATTAATCTTAATAAATGCCCCTACTCTTATAAACACCCCTGCAGCCTCTTTTCCAGAAATAATGTTATACTGACTAGCTAACCCCTGTTTCCCATCAGCTTAAATTTAAGAGAAACATCATTACTGTTTGCTTCTCTGGAAGATGTAGCTCTTTAAACAGGGTCCATGTACACTTCAAGGAAAGAATTTGCTCTTCCGGAAAAAAATTGCTCCTAGCAATTTCTTTCCTTTAAGGGCTTACCCCATCTGAGAGAAAGATAAAGAATTACTTATCTGAAAGTATAAAGATATCCATTGACCTTAACATGGTTTATTACAAGTATTTTGGCAGTGGCTGAATAAAGTTCTACTCTTAAGGCTCTAAATAATACTCCCTGCCCCCACCCATCCCCCTCCCCACCACCACACACACCTTTTCATAAAATACAATGCACCCAGTGCATTTAATAGGATTAATACAGTATTCAAATTCAAGATGACATGCACCCCATTTAAGGTATATGGGTGCATCTCCCATTCAAGTTTTGAGACTTTAATTCTGCTTGCTTCCCCAAATGATGTAGTCCTTTCAAACTCGGATCTACTCTTAATGAAAAGAATTTGTTCATAAGGGAGCAAATTCTTTTCCTTTAAGTGTTGACTTCCAACATGGGATCTATTCTTCCAAAAAAAAAGAAAACAAGAGGGCCATGGTGGCCCTGAATCGCTCACCTGAGCATTAATCAGTTCACTGGCTCTGGTGAAAATTTAAAAGAGTTTTACCATACATGGGAATGGCGGCCACCTTGGTCATGTGACCAAGATCATTTGAAGAACTTTCAATCCTTTGACCCATGTGCAGGCTCCATATGAAATTTGAGTTTAGTCTGCTCAGTGGTTTCAGAGATGTTTGAAAATGTTTATGGATGGATGACAGAGGCAGCTAACAACAATACTGTAAGGCTCAGGTTAGCTGAAAATGGCAGTGTTGCTTCTCCGAAAAGTACCTGTTCATGTTGATTTCCTTTGATGGATTTGAACTAGACTGAACTAGGCAAACACAGATGATAAAATGGTAGCATCATTATCTCACTGTGGTGAAACTAATGTAATCCAAGGAGTTTGTGGCTGGCATCATTGCAATGTTAGTTCTGATTCTTGCAGCATAACTTAATTTAGATTTGACCTAGTGACCTAGCTTTGGACCCGACATGACCCAGTTTCAAACTTGACCTAGATGTTATGGAGATAAACATTCTGACAAAGTTTCATGAAGATTGGATCAAAACTGTGCCCTCTTAGGTGTGCACAAAGTTTTTCTAAGATTTGACCTAGTGACCTTGTTTTTGACCTGACATAACCCAGTTTCAAACTTGGCCTGGATATTGTGAGGATAAACATTCTGACAAAGGTTCATGAAGATTGTATCAAAACTGTGCCCTCTAGAGTGTACACAAGGTCGTTCTTCTATCTGACCTAGTGACGTAGTTTGTGACCCGACATGATCTACTTTCAAACTTGGCCTAAATATTATGACAATAAATATTCTGACAAAGTTTCAAAAAGATTGGATCAAAACTGTGTCCTCTAGAGTGTACACAAGGGTGTCCTCTAGAGCGTACACAAGGTTTTCCTAAGATATGACCTAGTTTTTGACCCGACATGACCCAGTTTCAAACCTGGCCTAGATATTGTGAGGATAAACATTCTGACAAAGTTTCAATAGGTTTGGATCAAAACTGTGACCTCTAGAGCATTTGCAAGGATTTCCTAATATTTGACCCACTTTTTGACCCGACATGACCCAGTTTCAAAGTTGGCCCGGATATTGTAAGAATAAACATTCTGACAAAGTTTCATTGAGATTGGATCAAAACTGTGCCCTCTGAAGCGTATACAAGGTCGTTCTTATATTTGACCTAGTGACCTAGTTTATGACCCGACACAACCCAGTTTCAAACTTTAACTAGATTTCCAGTAGATAAACATTCTGACAGAGTTTCATAAAGATTGGATCAAAACTGTGGCCTCTAGGGTGTACACAAAGGTTTTCTAAGATTTGACCTAGTGACCTAGTTTTTCACCTGACGTGACTCAGTTTCATAAGGGGCTTATATATACCGTGGACAATAAACATTTTGACAAAGTTTCATGAAGATTGGATCAATACTATGCCTTCTAGTGTGTACACAAGGTTTTTCTAAGATTTGACCTAGTGACCTAGTTTTTTACCCACATGACCTACTTTCAAACTTGGCCTACAGTTTATGGAGATAAACATTCTGACAAAGTTTCATAAAGATTGAATCAAAACTGTACCCTCTAGAGCGTACACAAAGTTTTTCTATGATTTGACCTAATGACCTAGTTTTGGACCCGACATGACCCAGTTTCAAACTCATCCTACATATAATGAGGATAAACATTCAGACAATGTTTCATAAAGATTGGATCAAAACTGTGTCCTCTAGAGCGTTCACAAGGTTTTTCTATGATTTGACCTAGTGACGTAGGTTTTTGACCCAACATGACCCATGTTTCGAATTTGTCCAAGATATTATAAGGATAAACATTCTGACAAAGTTTTATAAACTTTGGATCAAAACTGTGCCTTCAAGAGTGTACACAAGGTTTTTCTAAATTTTGAACAAGTGACCTAGTTTTTGACCCGACAGGACCCAGTTTCGAACTTGGACAAGAATTTATGGAGATAAAAATTCTGACAAAGTTTCAAAAAGATTGGATCAAAACTGTGTCCTCTAGAGCGTACACAAGATTTTTCTATAATTTGACCTAGTGACCTAGTTTTTAACCCGACATGACCTACCTTCAAACTTGGCCTAGAGTTTATGGAGATAAACATTCTAACAAAGTTTCATAAAGATTGGATCAAAACTGTGTCCTCTAGAGTGTTCAAAAGGTTTTTCTAAGATTTGACCTAGTGACCTAGTTGTTGACCCGACATGGCCCAGTTTCAAACTTGTCCTAGATATTATGAGGATAAACATTCTGACAATGTTTCATAAAGATTGGATCAAACCGGTGTCCTCTAGAGCGTACATAAGGTTTTTCTATGATTTGATCTAGTGACCTAGTTTTTGACCGGACATGACCCAGTTTTATATTTGTCCTAGATATTATAAGGATAAACATTCTGACAAAGTTTCATGAAGATTGGATCAAAACTGTGCCCTCTTAGGTGTGCACAAAGTTTTTCTAAGATTTGACCTAGTGACCTTGTTTTTGACCTGACATGACCCAGTTTCAAACTTGGCCTGGATATTGTGAGGATAAACATTCTGACAAAGGTTCATGAAGATTGTATCAAAACTGTGCCCTCTAGAGTGTACACAAGGTCGTTCTTCTATCTGACCTAGTGACGTAGTTTGTGACCCGACATGATCTACTTTCAAACTTGGCCTAAATATTATGACAATAAATATTCTGACAAAGTTTCAAAAAGATTGGATCAAAACTGTGTCCTCTAGAGCGTACACAAGGGTGTCCTCTAGAGCGTACACAAGGTTTTCCTAAGATATGACTTAGTTTTTGACCCGACATGACCCAGTTTCAAACCTGGCCTAGATATTGTGAGGATAAACATTCTGACAAAGTTTCAATAGGTTTGGATCAAAACTGTGACCTCTAGAGCATTTGCAAGGATTTCCTAATATTTGACCCACTTTTTGACCCGACATAACCCAGTTTCAAAGTTGGCCCGGATATTGTAAGAATAAACATTCTGACAAAGTTTCATTGAGATTGGATCAAAACTGTGCCCTCTGAAGCGTATACAAGGTCGTTCTTATATTTGACCTAGTGACCTAGTTTTTGACCCGACACAACCCAGTTTCAAACTTTAACTAGATTTCCTGTAGATAAACATTCTGACAGAGTTTCATGAAGATTGGATCAAAACTGTGGCCTCTAGGGTGTACACAAAGTTTTTCTAAGATTTGATCTAGTGACCTAGTTTTTCACCTGACGTGACTCAGTTTCATAAGGGGCTTATATATACCGTGGACAATAAACATTTTGACAAAGTTTCATGAAGACTGGATCAATACTATGCCTTCTAGTGCGTACACAAGGTTTTTCTAAGATTTGACCTAGTGACCTAGTTTTTTACCCACATGACCCAGTTTCAAACTTGTCCTAGATATTATGAGGATAAATATTCTGACAAAGTTCCATGAACTTTGGATGAAAACTGTGCCTTCTAGAGCGAACACAATGTTTTTCTAAGATTTGACCTAGTGACCTAGTTTTTGACCCAACATGACCCTGTTTCGAACTTAGCCTAGAGTTTATGGAGATAAACATTCTGACAACGTTTCAGAAAGATTGGATCAAAACTGTGCCCGCTAGAGTGTACACAAGCAAAAGTTGACGGACGGACGGACGGACGGACTGACGTCCGTCCGTCCGGACACACGTACGACGGACGACGGACATCACGGTATCCCAAAAGCTCATCCTGAGCACTTCGTGCTCAGGTGAGCTAAAAAGAATTTGCTCCTAGAAAGACCAAATTCTTTCCTGTAAGTGTTGACCCAGTGAGTGAGTGAGTGAACTCGGGTTTAACGTCCCACCAACAAGGAGGTCATATGGAGACGGGAACTCAGTTTAAAGTCTCATCCTAAAGACCGGAGAAGTGGGGGATCGAACTTGCGACCCCTGGATTGGTAGTCCGGAGTGTTATCCACTACACTACAGCCGCTCCTAAGTGTTGACCCAAATTGAGAAGGCAAAAATGATAGAGTCATTTACCTTTGGAGAGAACCCATGTTCACCTTAAGTATACCCTGATGACCAAAAATGTTGGAACAGATCAGCTTGAGCTAATATAGCAGACTCAGATCAGACTCTCCTCACAGGGTGCACTCTTTGCCATGTTATGCCCGCATTTTGGACACATTGCTGCAAAGTAAACTCAATTTGTTCACAGTCTCATTATTTATGGCAATTATGGCAATTCAAAAGCACCACTCAGAAAACTGCCAAACACCTGGCCCCACCCTCAGAAACATGACTGACATTTTCGTGTTCTTTCTAGTAGTTGTAAATTGCTCATCTACATGGGATAATACCAGTTTCTCTGCGGGCACACAATTTTGAAACAACAGTGAATCAATGTTGATTTATTGTAATGAGGTTGAATCAACAGAGATTCAATGTTCAACATTTTTCATTGTAATGAGGTTAAATCAACAGAGATTCAATGTTCAGAAAGTTTCAACAGTTACAGTATACTGTGTGCTTGGAAATAATTTTGAAGCAGTAGTTATAAGATCTCCAGATAAGAGCTAGGGGGTGTATAAATACCAGTTTCCCTATCTGATCAGAGTCTTCGCTGTCTGCATGCAGCTAGCTAAGACCCTTAGCTACCCTTAAAGAGCAAAGTAAAGACTCTTGATTGGACTGGGTGGATGCCCAGGCTGATCTGAGTCTTTGCTGGGCTCACATGCCACTTTGTTGTTTTTCTTGTGTCGTGGCTCAAATACAGTCAAACCTGTTTTAACGGGGTCACTCATTGGAAGAATAAAATGTGGCTGCTGACGACAGGTGGCCCCTTAACACAGGTTCATTTGCCCTGTATTTTGGCTTATGGGACCCTGAAAATGTGACTGCTTAAGACAGGTGATACCTTAATAGAGGTGACCACATGAGCAGGTTTGACTGAACAGTATTCAATTTTTCTTTCTTACCTTTTTTGCCATTCAAAGCTAATTCCTCATCTTTCACTTTCTTTCCCATGTTGCTTGTCAACTTAACAATGAAGTGACCTCTCTAATTTTTTTACCTGTTGCTAATTGAATCATGTGACCACTCAAAGATAAGGGACAATCAATTAAGGGGATGGATATATGGTTTAAAAGGGGAGTTACTCTTGTATGGTTAAATGTCATATCTAAACTGAGTTAATTCTCTTTGACTGGGTTTGCTTGGGCATTTTTTTACAAGGGAGACAATTTTAGGAAAACTACTGTTTCCTTTCCTTTCTCCAAACTGGTAAGACAGTTTGCTTCTTAATTTTAACACTTTAAGTACCAGAGATGCAATTTGCCGAATTTGCAAACAGCATAGATCCTGATGAGGTGGCTCATGACGAGCCACCTCATCTAGATCTACACTGTTGATGCCCTCTAGTCTTTGAATCTTAATATGCTATAGCTTGGGCAATTTTTTTTTTTTGAAATTGCAGATGAAAATTTTGTCGTCTGCTTTTTGGTGCTTAAAGGCCTAGGCTTCAAGGGAGCAAATTCTTACCATTATGGGAATACCGATACAAGAAGGCAGTTATGACAAGAGTGAATTTTCTTACACAGCGTACCATCAGAATTCTAAGTATTGGGACACATGGATCTGAGAAAACAGTGCAGACCCAGATCAGACTGCTCATAAAAGGGACAGTCTGATTAGGGTCTGCACTATCTGCCAGTCTGTCTTCATCTTTTGAACACAATATTGCATTCTGTAACCAAACTGTTTTACCTTTAGGAGAAATACGGTAATCATTTTAGGTGTTCCTAAGGAGCCCCAGTAGCTGAGGTCACTCGGTTGGTTGATTTGATGCTTAACGTCCACGGTAAACAACTAAGGTCATGTCGGGATGGTCTGTTAACCTAACCACACTATTCCTGGGCAGGCTTAGATCTCCTAAGCGGTTAACCAGTACTAAGTGCACATACTTTCGCCAGTAACTGACAACTGCCCTTCTTGAATCAGCGAAAGGAGAAATGAAAGTATGTGGCCAGACCAGGATTCGAACCCAGGACCTCTGACTTACGAGTCAGGTGCCCTACCGATTGCGCTACCCGGCCCAGCCACTCAGTTGGTTAAGTGCTGGCCTGCTGATCTAGCAGTCCCAGGTTCAATTACTGCTAGCGGAAATCTTTCCAACTGTAAACTAGAGTCCATTGCACACAGCCTTTCATTATCATCTTCCCATTGTCTTGATATGACTGAGATCCTGTTGAACAGGACGTAAAATAACTAATCATCCATCTATTAAGTGTTCCAATTTTTAGAATTTTATGGTATCCATACACTGGCCTTGTATGCATGCTATAAACAGATTTTTTTTTTGACTTATTAAATGTACGTGAGATACTGAATAAATTTTCAGATTCACTGGTATATGGCAGAACTTTAGTTCATGGCTCTTTAAGAAAAGGGTAACAAATTAAAACTAAAGAAGGAAAATAAGAAAAATATTTTCTGTATTCAACAAACAAAATGTGTGTATAAATGAAAATGAATTTACATGCAAAAGTCCAATTTGCTTCTCTGGAGGATGCAGCTCTTCAAACTGAATCCACTCTTCATCTGGTTTAGAAAATATGAGCTCTTGAAAAATTAAAGTAATATTTTGACGGAAAATTCCAAAGTCTGTGTGTGTGTGTGTGGGGGGATGGGTGGGTGTGTGTGTGGGGGGGGGGGGGGGGGGGGGGAATTTGGGGAGGGGTATTGCTAAAAGATACTTTTGGATCTATATATTTATCATCATACCAAATTTGAACCAAATTCATCAAATGGTTTGGAAAATATAAGCTCTAACTGGGGGTAGTGCAATAGCTGCATATGTTCCTGGACTTCCTCCAGGCAAGCTATAGATGAAAAATAGTAGAATTACTTCATCTGAAAGCCTATCCATTCACCTTAATACTGTTTATTACAAGTATTTTGGCAGTGGGTGATTAACTACTCAATGCACCCCACCCTCTCTCTTAAAAAACAACACCCCTGGGGCATTTAATATGATTTATACAGTATTCAAGATGACTTGCATCCCACTTAAGGTGTATGGGTACCTACCATTTTTACAAAAGGAAACAAGTTTTGAGACTTATGTTAATTCCTGTTTGCTGTATAGTCCTTCCAAAGTAGGATCTACTCTGAAAAGAAAGAATTTACTCCTTGGGGAGACTAAGCAAATTCTTTCCTTTAAGTGTTGACCCCCATTGAGGAGGAAGGCAAAAACTGAAAATGCCAGTATGCGTCATTTCCCCTGGAAGAGTACCCATATTCACCTTAATACTGTAGACTCAGATCAGATGGTCTGCACTCTTTGCCATCTATGATAAGAAATTGTTCAGCAAGAAGTCATAGTAACCACTGGTAACACTGCATGTTATATTATAAGTTTCATGGATACAGGACATAGCAGTGTAAAAATCACTGGACCATGAAATATAGGTCAAACTCTTCAATCAGTATGACATGAATATATCAGACAGTTATCTAAAGCAATTGAATAGCCTAGCCTACAAATCACAATCCTCAGCATTTGGCCAGATTATCTGCTACAAAGTAGCAGCTTCTGCATTGGCTGATTATGTATTACCGTAATCGACCCATTTACCGCACATGCCCCAATAACCGCACACCAAAGCCATTTCTGGAAAAACTGCACAAGCGCACACTGATTTTCCTTTTGAAACTCTCACGAAACCCAACAACTTAATAGCATTTCTATTTCACCAGCGAGCTCGAGGCTTCCGTATCATTTTCTGTCCCTTGAAACGTATACACACACAGTATTTCCAGTCTTACTCCATGTTGCCTCTTTCCAGTCACCAATAAATTTGTTTAGAGTGTGCGGTTATTAGATACATTTTTTAACCACACCTTTTCGTTGTAATTTTGAAAAAGTTAAGTGCATGGTGCGGTAATTGAGTCGATTACGGTAACTGCTAATTTTTTTCTATTCAGATATTGAACCCCAAGATTATCTGCTCAGTCTATGTAAAACCAAACACAGCAATATCAGAATCAAATGAATGATGCAGTTTTTCTTTTCCTGTGATTGTTTTGCAAATTCTACACTAATCGGAAGGAAACTGCAGGAAGCAAAAGCCTGACATGAGCCAGATATATTCAATGCAAATGAGCCACGACACGACAAAACCAACATATTGGCATGTGTGCCCAGGGAAGACTCGGATCAGCATGGGCATCCGCCCAGTCTGATCATTAAGTGTCTTTGCTGTCCCCATGGAGCTAGCTAAGACCCTAAGCTACCCTTTAAGAGCAAAGTAAAGACTCTGATCGGACTGGGTAGATGCCCAGGCTAATCTGAGTCTTTGCTGGGCTCACACGCCACTTTGTTGTTTTTCTTGTGTCGTGGCTCAAATACAGTCAAACCTGTTTTAACGGGGTCACTCATTGGAAGAACAAAATGTGGCTGCTTATGACAGGTGGCCCCTTAATACAGGTTCATTCGCACTGTATTTTGGCTTATGGGACCCTGAAAATGTGACTGCTTCAGACAGGTGATCCCTTAATAGAGGTGACCACATGAGCAGGTTTGACTGAACAGTATTTAATTTTTCTTTCTTACCTTTTTTGCCTTTCAAAGCTAATTCCTCATCTTTCACTTTCTTTCCCATGATGCTTGTCAACTTAACAATGAAGTGACCTCTCTAATTTTTTTACCTGTAGCTAATTGAATCATGTGACCACTCAAAGATAAGGGACAATCAATTAAGGGGATGGATATATGGTTTAAAAGGGGAGTTACTCTTGTATGGTTAAATGTCATATCTAAACTGAGTTAAATCTCTTCGACTGGGTTTGCTTGGGCATTTTTTTACAAGGGAGACAATTTTAGGAAAACTACTGTTTCCTTTCCTTTCTCCAAACTGGTAAGACAGTTTGCTTCTTAATTTTAACACTTTAAGTACCAGAGATGCAATTTGCCGAATTTGCAAACAGCATAGATCCTGATGAGGTGGCTCATGACGAGCCACCTCATCTAGATCTACACTGTTGATGCCCTCTAGTCTTTGAATCTTAATATGCTATAGCTTGGGCAATTTTTTTTTTTTGAAATTGCAGATGAAAATTTTGTCGTCTGCTTTTTGGTGCTTAAAGGCCTAGGCTTCAAGGGAGCAAATTCTTACCATTATGGGAATACCGATACAAGAAGGCAGTTATGACAAGAGTGAATTTTCTTACACAGCGTACCATCAGAATTCTAAGTATTGGGACACATGGATCTGAGAAAACAGTGCAGACCCAGATCAGACTGCTCATAAAAGGGACAGTCTGATTAGGGTCTGCACTATCTGCCAGTCTGTCTTCATCTTTTGAACACAATATTGCATTCTGTAACCAAACTGTTTTACCTTTAGGAGAAATACGGTAATCATTTTAGGTGTTCCTAAGGAGCCCCAGTAGCTGAGGTCACTCGGTTGGTTGATTTGATGCTTAACGTCCACGGTAAACAACTAAGGTCATGTCGGGATGGTCTGTTAACCTAACCACACTATTCCTGGGCAGGCTTAGATCTCCTAAGCGGTTAACCAGTACTAAGTGCACATACTTTCGCCAGTAACTGACAACTGCCCTTCTTGAATCAGCGAAAGGAGAAATGAAAGTATGTGGCCAGACCAGGATTCGAACCCAGGACCTCTGACTTACGAGTCAGGTGCCCTACCGATTGCGCTACCCGGCCCAGCCACTCAGTTGGTTAAGTGCTGGCCTGCTGATCTAGCAGTCCCAGGTTCAATTACTGCTAGCGGAAATCTTTCCAACTGTAAACTAGAGTCCATTGCACACAGCCTTTCATTATCATCTTCCCATTGTCTTGATATGACTGAGATCCTGTTGAACAGGACGTAAAATAACTAATCATCCATCTATTAAGTGTTCCAATTTTTAGAATTTTATGGTATCCATACACTGGCCTTGTATGCATGCTATAAACAGATTTTTTTTTTGACTTATTAAATGTACGTGAGATACTGAATAAATTTTCAGATTCACTGGTATATGGCAGAACTTTAGTTCATGGCTCTTTAAGAAAAGGGTAACAAATTAAAACTAAAGAAGGAAAATAAGAAAAATATTTTGTGTATTCAACAAACAAAATGTGTGTATAAATGAAAATGAATTTACATGCAAAAGTTCAATAACTCTTTTATCCTGACTGAACAATTTAGAGTTTTGCACAGCATGGAGAATGGAGAGTCAGAGGAGTATCTCATCAAGGTCTATATTGCTTAAGGTGAACAGATTCACCACCATGATTTTTCAACAGTTTGAAAATGGGGAACAGCATATTTTTGACTTCCCTTGATGACAAAACCCTTCCTAAATAGGGCCAACACTTAAAGAAAAGAATTCGCTCGCTAAAGGAGCGAATTCTTTTCTTTAAGAGTTGTCCCCAACTGATAAGGAAAACAAAAATGATACTGGCAGAGTTGCTTCCCCTAAAAGTGTGTCTATTCTTTTAACCCATTGCATTCTGGGTATTTTTTTTGTCGTCTGCTGAAATTGTTGTCTGCATCGAAAATCAAGAGCATTTTGACAATATTGGTCTAAGTAACTCTTGTAGAAATTTGTGGGGCCTGATCTGGATCCAAACTGTTTGCCCAGATACCCCTAAAGGGGTATCTTGATGGAATGGGTTAAGAATCATTTTGTGATGTTTTCACCAAACACTTCCCTTAGGACTTAACAAAATCCAAATGTCTGATACTGTATTAATCCTACTAAATGCCTCTGCTCTAATAAACACCCCCTGCCCCTTTTCCGAAAATAATGTATCAGTTATTTTTATTTGCATGCATGAATTCCTGTTTGCTTCTCTCGATAACATAGCTCTTTGAAATGGGGTCTACTCTTAAAGGAAAGAATTTGCTCCTAGAGGAGCAATGACCCCGGGGCATTTATAAGGATAAATGCAGTATATAGGATGAAAGGGTTAAAGTACAGTTTTGAAATAGAGTTTTTTTTTAACTATGATAAGAGTCACACAATAAGAAACACATGCATGTATTTTAAGGCATGTGTAAACAGTGCAGACTCTGGTCAAAATTTGCAGGCTAACTAAGGGCCCTGACCTTTCAGTGATGACCCCAATTAGTCTGCAGATATGAAGGTTGATCTGCCTCTACCATGTTCCTACACACCATATGGTAAATAGTCGCACCTCCATGATTTCTGCCATTTTTACAAATTTCTGCCATTTTTACAAAGGGGAACAACCTCTGCCACTTTCTGTCTTGTTTCCAATACGATTGTTTCTGTCTTGTGTCAATACTCTTAAAGAACCCTGTTGCACTCACAACAGCCAAAACTCCATAGAGTTTTGGCTGTTGTGAGTGCAACTCATAGAGTTTTGGCTGTTGTGAGTGCAATAGGGTTAGAGGCAAAAATTTGCTCCTGTAAGGGGAGAAAATCCTTTCCTATATTTGAGAAGGCACACTAAAATGAAAATGGCAGAGTTGCTTCCCATGATTGTACCTATATACCTTAATGTATCTTTTCCTGTTACACAAAAAAATAACAAATGAGCCGCAACAAGACAAAAGCAACAAGTGGCATGTGGGCAGTGCAAAGAACCGGCTCAGCCTTGGCATTCACCCAATCTGATGAGAGTCTTTGCTGTGTGCTAAAAGAGTAGCTAAGGGTCTAGGATAGCTCCATGTGGACAGCAAAGACTCTGGTCAGACAGGGCTGACCTGAGTCTTTACTGGGCACACATGCCACTTTGTTGGTTTTGTTGTGTTGTGGCTCAAGTACAAATAAAATACTCATGCAGCAACAAAGTTAACTTTTAACAGTCAAAAATATTAAATTTGAAAAAAAAAAAGTTTTAATACAATGTTCATCCTTATGTGAAACCTAAGGTGATGAGTAATAACACTGTTGAAAAATTGTCAAGCAATGCAGACAATTGAACTGAGCCTTGGTCAGAGTGCTTCTAAGTAGCAGTCTGATTTGGGTCTGCATTGTCTGCTCATGAATTTCTAATATATATTGTACATAAAATATAGTAACAAATGAATATGTAGAAAATATTCCTACAAGGTTAATATCTAGCATTTTCATTCTAAACTCAGAAAAACTCTTAGCCCTTTAAGTACCAAAGACAAAAATAGCAGAATCTGCAAACAGCAAAGATCCTGATGAGGCAGCTCATCATGAGCCACCTCATCCAGATCTACATTGTTTGCCCTCTAGTCTTTGGATTCTCAATACCAAATATCTTGGACAAGGCTTTTTTTTAAATTTTGAAGACGTAAATTTTGTCATCTGCTTTTTGGCATCTAAAGAGATAAGTGAAAATAAAGCCAGTCTCACAGAGCACAAAGAAGGAAACTGCTTTAAATTTCGGAGAAGAATGAGTTAGAAATGCTTTTAGAGTCAAGAAACTGAAGGATTGTCAATTTATATCACAATTGATTAAAGCAGTCATTATAAAAAAGTAAAAAAAAGTAAAAAAAAAAAAAAAAAGGAGTAAAAAATAAGTAAAAAAAAAAAAAGATAACAAATATCCCACAGTGGATCTAGAACATAAAGGAACATCACAATATAGAAATTCTAAGTATATATCCGAGACAGAAAAATGAATATACAAATAATACAAATATGGGAATGGTATCACATTAGCTTGTAGAAATTGTCAGTCAGGTTCAGTTATCATTTGGGCCAGCCAAATATGAACTTGAAATGTCATTATAACCTATTAGGTTAAACACAATAAAAAAAAAAGAAACGTTAAATAACCTTGCTAAGTGTGCTTACTCTTTTTCCACTCTACAATATGTAATTTGTAAATATTCAAAAGTAACACCTTTTTGATTATCTGAGTAATACTGATCAAGTGTCGTCATGCAGCCATTGGATTATCTCAGCCAATCAGACACTTGGAGAGATTATAGGTATCTTTCATGGATGTGAGATGTGAATAATGAACAGACTCATACCAGCAGATGCGAATGATGGATTCATTGCCTTGAATCTCATGGTTATGAGAACTGAAAAAAAAGATGAACCTAGAAAAATCTGTACCAAGGGCCACTTTTCTGCATCATAAGGCTTGCCTCTTGATCCCAAATGGCAATCCCGAGGGATGGGCAGAGTTTCTGGCTGCAACTTACACCCATGATAGTTACTTTTACTTGAATACCTTTTGATTTACAATGTTTGATTTTAAACATAGAACATGTTAAAATGCACAACTTCAGCATTTAAATTGAGAGGGTTCTATTAAATTTTGAAAGAAGCTAACAAAATTCAAAGATAACCTTCATTTAGTTGTTAAATAATGTTAATGTCCAACTTGCCATAAACTGATGTGATTCTCTATGTCTTTATGATGTCATCATCCTGTTCAAACAGTGCCACTTGATCATGTAGATACATGACCTCCTATTCCACCATGCAATGCACTAACTACACTTAGGGGATAACTGTCTTGAAAATTGTCATTTGGGGAGGTAAATCATCGGTTTTATAGTCAGAAATTTCGTTTTACGACAACGTGCTAGCGGAGCTGTAAAATGCAATTTGCGACCATAAAACCAATGATTTACCTCCCCAAATGACAATTTTCAATACAGGTATCCCCATTCTAATGCACTTTCACGTTTTCACCTTTCAGAATGAAATAGTTTGCACCCATATCGAGCGCTGTCAGCAGCATATATCCAAACGTCAGCCAATGAGAAGCGACATTACTTCATGACGTCAGATTTGCGACGGTATATCGCAGAATATACTGTCACAAATTTTTGACGTCATCCAATCAGATGTCGCATTATACATGTATTTGTAAGTGCATTAGAATTGAGATTCTCAGGATATTTTGTCGTTCCTGGATATGATAAGAATTATCAGCCCATGGATATCCTAATCTGGTTCACAATGAAATCCTGATCTGGTGTGCAAGAAAACACAAGCTCCATCATCATGATGCAGCTCGTGTTTTCTTGCACACCAGATCAGGTGTAAAGACTTTACAAGACATATATCTGAAGGCTTATGACACTTATATACTTAAAATTACTCAGACAGCTTATTTCTATATACATGTATTGGTATTTGTCATGAAATTTGAGAGCTTATGAAAATTTAGAGCCGTGGATAAACCATGAATTTTCGGCTGTATTCAGGGAAGAACTATACAGCCTGATGTCTGCAAACTACCACAATATATGCCCTTGTAGACCAGAATTGACAGTGAAAGGACCACATGAAATATACGAGATACTCAAAATCAAACGAAATTTTATCAAACAAATAATGTTTCTCCAATAATTTAGACATTTAGAGTGGACACTTAAAAACAGCATACATTTAATGCTGTTTGGTTTGTTACCAACAATAAAATCAGTTTCTCCTTAAAAAGTCCTCAGATCCAAAATGATATGGTATGTGCTGTTATGTACTCATGAAATTTTCACTTCTGAAGACTTGACTGAAATAGATATAATGAAAGTGTATATTAAAGCCAATATCTGGTATATAAAAATTTAGTTTTTCTTCCACCCTAGCTCCTCCTCCCCCCCCCCCACACACACACATAGTCTTTTTGAAGAAGATTTCAAGGGTTTGTCATCCATTTAAGTAAGAGAGGAAATAGGATGTCACAAAAGTTGTCCTCATAAAAATAGCAGGAAAACATAAAAGGTGTACCCATATATAATACACCCTGAAAATTCAAACAGAAAACGTTCATTTAAAACAACAGTTGCAATCTTATATCTGTTTAATATAAAAATATCTAAAAGTTTATTAACCCTGACAAACATTTGTAAAATGAACAAAAGTTCTAAGGAACGCTGTGTCTTGTCTGCCAGCCTGTCATTACAGAAAGGCCCTTACATTATTTAAAGAGCTAAACCTGGAAACTCAACAGACGTTTATGCCTTTATGCCAATATACACCTAACAGATAATGACAGAAGAAAACTAACATCTAAGACCACTTTTCTTTGGTCGCGGGAAGTCAAAATAGGAAAGCCTAAAAAAGATATATATACTCGTACCTTTACAGTGTACATATGATTACACTGAAAAATGAAGAATAAAAAAACATATATGGCACGATACTATGAGAATCACAGTATCAAAAATGTTGTAACTTAGTTACTTACCAGTATTAAAAGAACTGTAACTTAGTTATTCACTAATAATAAAAATATTGAAACTTAGTTATTTACCAGTATACAAATATATTGTAACTTATTTACCTGGTTACGTATCAAATATATTGTAACTTAGTTATTTACCAATATCAAAAATATTGTCACTCTGACAGCTAGTTACCAGTATCAAAAATACTGTAGCTTAGTTATTTACCAATATCAAAAATATTGTTACTCTGACAGTTATTTACCAGGATCAAAAATACTGTAACATATTTATCTACCAGTATCACATTTTTTGTGTTATTAACCCTTAATGCCCCAAAAAGCAGACGACAAAATTTACATCTGCAGAATTTCAAAAAACGTTTTGTCAAAGCGATATCATATTGAGAATTCGAACACTAGAGGGCTAACAGTGTAGATTCAGACGGGGTGGCTCATTATAAGCCACCTCATCTGGATCTACACTGTTTGCCAATTCAACAATTTTAATATTTGGCGCTTTAAGGGTTAAAACCTAGCTTATAAAGAAAAGTCTGAGATATGCAAAATTTAAACTGTATCTAAGTGCTGCCAGAAGACATAATGTTTTATCATTTAACTTTTCATCCAATTTAATTGCTGTTGATACAACTTTAATAAGTCAGAAAATTTTCTTGAAATCACAGAAATACTATATATTTAAGCTACTGGAAGCAATACTTAATATGGCACAGCATAAGTACTATTTATTGTTACATCTCACTGGCATGGACAGACACTCGGCACCAGGTGTGTTGAACTATGGCTACGTACCACTGGGCCACTTCGGGAATGGCATTACGAGAATTGCAACAGAACAGAACAGAGCATCTCACTGACTAGCATTCTGACAACTCATTTACCATTGTTAATTTCAGTCAGTAAGAGTCAGTTATTCTTTATAACTAGAACTGCCAATAACTGACACTGACAGGTGCATGTTTTTGAGCATTTTTTCTGAATGTGCCTCCTAACATACAAAATGCTGTTATGCTTAGCAGCTAGTCCCTAACATTTAATGGTGTCATGGCAATGCCTTTTCATGGCATGATGGCACTACGTTGTTCCCTCTCAATAATGTATCATGACATCATCTGGCACCAAGATAACTGTACTATGAGCCCCAACATGACAAAACCAACAAAGTGGCATGTGCGCCATGCAAAGACTCAGATCAGCCTGGGCATCCACCCGGTCTTTGCTGTGGGCCTAAAGGGTGGATTAAGATTCAAGCTACCTCCATGCTGACAGTGAAGACTCTATCAGACTGGAAAAATGCCCAGGTTGATCTGAGTCTTCATTGGGCACACATGCCACTTTGTTGGTTTGGTTGTGTCACAGCTCACTATGAGGTCACCATATCTGCAAGGGTATGTCATGCATAACAGCCATTTAATGCCATGCAAACCCTTGCTAGTGCCATTGTATGTGAAATTTCCCCTATTGTGATTGTGGATGCCTATTTGGCATCAATTTGCATCTGCAGAATTACATGTGAGATGCATCTTGGTTCCTCATATCACACATAATGGCTGTTATATATTTGTGAGAATTTTAATATCACAATTTCATGAACACTCATGAAAGCAAATGTCTCACAAAAAAAGTCCTATTTTACAGTAGTAATAATTCAAATGCTTCCATCACCAGTCTTTAAACAACAGCATTCTGGAATACCATAATCGACCATATTAGAGCACATGCCCCAATAAGCGCACATCATCGGAATTTCTGAGGCATATGATTATTAGTGCACATATTATTAACAATTTATCTCTTTGATTGCTTGTTTGCAAGTGCTAAAAACACTATAAAATCTTCCAGTTTTCACATACAAAGCTTCTCCATCCTACATGACTATAAGCAGCTTTTCTCTGATGCTTTAAACATTAAATTCTGTTTCTTTCTATATATAATAATTCTTTGGATTGTGCGCTTATTAGGAAGAAAGCCTACTGCAAGTATTTAATGCCATTTTGAAAATGTTAAGCGCACAGTGCATTTAAAGGGTCGAATACGGTAATATCCATCTGACACACTTTCTATCATTTTGAATTAATCCAAAATTAAGCCGCAACATGACAAAACCAACAAAGTGAAAGTGGCATGTGCACCCAGCACCTGCCCAGTCTGATCAAAGTCTTTGCTGTCATCATGGAGCTAGCTTAGATCCTTAGCTACCCTGGATGTGCACAGCCTAGACACTGATCAGACTGGGCACTGCTCAGGTTCATCTGAGCCTCTGCTAGGCTCACATGCCACTTTGCTGGTTTTGTTGTGTTGTGGCTCAAATACAAACTGCATTACAGAACTCCATCATCATGCAAAACACAAAATTCAAACATGCAAAACACATCAAACGACATGCTGTATGACTGTAAATCAAGTGTGGCTGGTGGTTATGCATCGACATCAAATTTACGATATTTGTTCAGATATAAAACTGGATTTTTTCCTTCCAAAACAGTCCCAAAAATCTAGATCCATCTTACAAGATGGATCTAGATTTTTTGGGACTGTTTGTAAGAGAAAACCCAATTGAATAGTAGATTAAAAATGACATATATACATATTTGGGGGCATTTTGTCTTATAGCTGAATTTAGATAGTGTCTTCTATAACACAATGATTTACAGTAAATACAAAGTGTATCTGTAAGTGCAATAAGCAAGAAATAAAACAACATAAACACTTCAGAAAGCCAAACTTGTTGGAAAATTGTAAAGCAATTAATAAAATTTTAGAAAAAAATGACCATTCAGACTATGTGGAATTTCTGTTATAAAAAAAAATAGATAATACTGGATATTTTTATAAATACCATAAAAAATTGAAAAAAAATTAGACACTAGTGCAGAAGGAGCAGTTTAATCAGGTCAATTCAGGGTCTATACACTTTTTGCCAAATCAATGCATCACTGTATTGTAAAACTACAGTTGTTCGACAATTGTTGTCATTATTTTAGGTGTTTCCATGTCCCAATCTTTAGAAATTTTATCGTATCTAATTTCCAGTGTACTGCTACTGTGCAGCAAATTTACAAAAGTGTCCCTTACCAAAATTTGCATCACAGCATTTTACCTCAGCCAGACCATGCTTACTTTTAAACAGTGGCTAAATTATCTAGATTTCCATTCTGCTCCAATGACTTTTTACCCATAGCCTTTTCCTTTCCAACCTTCTTTTTGGCAGCCTTATCTATATCTATTTAAAAAGAAAATCCTAACATAATTTCCTGAAATGTTATGTTTTCAGTTCCCTGCCATAATTAAGTTGACATATAGTTGACATATTCCAGTAGGCACATGACGTATGAGAGATGTCCTACTGACGTCAATGCGACATCACATCGCATTGATGTCATTTGGACGTCATTTGGGACATCATGTGCCTGCTGGGATGTTTTTCCCAGATTGTTGCATTCCCGCCCACTGGAGCCGTCTGATCTTGGTAAATGCTTGTTCAGCAACTTCTGTCTAAATATTCAGGTTCATTATAGCATAAGCAAGCAACCTTGCAAAATTGTTCTCACTACAATTATTTGATTATTCCCTTCCAAAACAACCCAAAAATCCAAATCTGTCTTAAAAGACAGATCTGGATTTTTGGGATTGGTTTGGAAGGGGAAAAACCAATCTTATAGAAGAGAGAAAGAGCCCATCTTATAACCGAATAAATATGAGCCGTGACACGATAAAACCAAGAAAGTTATTGTGCTCCCAGTGCAGACTCAGATCAGCCTGGGCATTCACCAAGTCTGATCAGACTCTTTGCTAAGCATTTAAAGGGTAGCTAAAGGTTTCAGCGACCTCCATGTGGACAGAGAAGACTCTGATCAGACTGGGCGGATGCCCAGGCTGGTCTGAGTCTGCGCTGGGTGCACAACCACATTGTTGGTTTTGTCGTGTCGCGGCTCATATGGTTATTGAAGCTCACATGCAACAGCAGCACACAAAATCACTTCATTCATTTGATTACACCACAGCAAAGCATGCTGCACAAATCACTTCATTCATGCTAACATTAAAACATACATTAAAAATCAAGGTTTCCATTCTCCTGCGCAGCTTTTTGACCCTGAGCTAATTTGGCCCTTTTTCCATCTATGAAAACATAAAATTTGTAATTCATTATTACAGAGACAGGCATTTTCATACTGGTCTTATATTAACAATCTGAAAAGCATATTTGACATATTGTTATCAATAAAAGTCCTGAGTCAGTTCCTTCAATTTCTATATTACAAAGCATATACTATTCAGTAGAAACAAAATTGGCCAACTGTATAAAATTGGCTCATATTATATTTGTATACCAACAAAAACTTACTAAGAAACAGCAAGAAACTTAACTGCAATTGGGCAACATCATACCATATGTTTCTTCCTGAGGGCCTTTACCCCAAAAATGTTCAAAATTGACGTTTGGCAATTTCAGAATTACTGCTCAAATAGCCCATTTTAGTGACATTTTCCGCATCATTATTACAAATTGCCAGTAATTGAACAAGTATTAAATGCAACAAAATAAATATGCTAAATAACATACTACAAGAAGCTGCAACTTGATAAAAATATATGAAATAAATTACAAATTTTAAGTGCGCCTCCAGACCAGACAACACCTTGTAGGAACAGTCTGATTAGGGTCTGCACCATTTGTCCACCATTCAAACACCTCTTTCTGTTTTGTCGTTATTATTATTAATAATATATATTGTTTTTTTATTTCATTTTCATGCCAGAAAGTAACTATTTGAATAAATTACTCTTTTCTTTCTCTTTTTTATTCTTCTTTCCTAGAATCTTCATCAATTCTTTACTCATAAAGTATGGTTTCTCAGCTGAGCCATCATTCATTTCAAGGTCCTCCACTGAAAATAGAAAATACAGTTAACTTTCAATATCTCAAACACTGATATCTCAAAAGGCTTCTTCTTTCAAAGGAAAAAGTTTGGATACATTCCCTATTATTGTTTACATTTCGACTCCTCTCATCTAAAACTACTGATATCTCAAAGTAAATTTTCTGGGACCAGAAAATTTACTTTGAAATATCAGTAGTTTGTGAAGCTTTGACTTTGAGATATTGAGAGCTGACTTAGAAATATCTGAGCAACAACCATGAAAAAAAGTACCTTCACACATGTGCAAACAGAAATTTTTGTAGATACCTACGCACATAAATGTTTGAAGCCATGGTAGAATGCAGCGAAATTCATGAACAAATGAGCTGCAACACAACAAAACCAACAAAGTGGCATGTATGCAAAACAAAAAAAAAAGCAGATCAGCCTGGGCATCCACCCAGTCTAATTAGAGTCTTTGGTGTCAGCATGAAGGTAGCTTAGACCCTTAGCTATCCTTTAAGTGCACAGGAAAGACTCTGATCGGACTAGGTGGATAGCCAGGCTGATCTGAGTTTTCATGTGGCACACATGCCACTTTGTTGGTTTTGTCGTGTCAGGATTCAAATCATGAAATTCTCATGCTGTTGGAACACCCTTTTAGGCTACCTTAGCCACACTAATATGATGACAAGTTTCTAAATCACAAGACTTTAAGAATCTTTGTTATAATACTTTAACTGACACGAAAGGGTAAAGGGTGAAGGTTTCCCATTGCCCTGGGGCCATAGGGGCAGTTGCGGTTATAAGCCCACCGTGTCTTGGGCACAGCATACGAAAGGCAGAGACCGTCCCTCTCCTTCCTCTGCCTTATCCTTCCCTGATTCAAACAAGAGGGCCATGAGGCCCTGTATCGCTCACCTGAACAATTGGCAAAGTGGCTTTTTCTTATGTTTTGAAATTGTCTAATTATGAGTCTTGGGTCAAAAGTCAAAGAACGACCATGACCTATTGTACTCATAAATCTTCATGTACTCATTAAGGCAACAATATATACCATTTTTCAGGCAAAACTTTCCATGAAATCTTATGTTCTAGCATTTTCCCATATTTGACCTTGCTGTAAAAAAGGTCAAGGTCAACCAAGGTCATAATTTGAACAATCTTGATAGTACTGGAGTACCCAACGCTACATACATGTACCAAGTTTCAAGGCCATTGATCAATTGGTTCTGGAGAAAAAAAATTTGAAAGGTTTTTACCATATATGGTCATGGTGGCCATGTTGGTCATGTAACCAGACCATTTGAAGAAATTTTCATTTCCTCGACCCCTGAAGGCTCTATTTAATATTTGGTTACAATTGGCGCATTGGCTTTTAAGGAGAAGTTTGAAATTGTCAAACTATTCTGAGAATTCAGGGTCAAAGGTCAAAGAACGACCTTGACCTCTTGTACTCATGAATCTTGATGTACACATTAAGATGACTGTATTTACCAATTTTTAGGCCTAAATCTTCAAAACTTTTCATGAAATCTTATGTTCTAGCATTTTCCCATATTTGACCTTGCTATTAAATGGCCAAGGTCACCCCAATGTCATCATTTTGAACACTCTTGATAGTACTGGAGTACCCAATGCTACATACCAAGTTTCAAGGCCATTGGTCAATTGGTTCTGGAGAAGAAGATTTTTCAAGGTTTTTACCATATATGGGCATGGCGGCCATGTTGGTCATGTGACCTGAACCGTTTGAACAAATTTTCATTCCCTCAACCCCTGAAGGCTCTATATGAAATTTGGTTACAATTGGCCCAGTGGTTTTTGAGAATATTGTTTGAAATTGTCAAAATATGAGAGTTCAGGGTCAAAGGTCAAAGAATGACCTTGACCTCTTGTTCTCACAAATCTTCATTGTACTCATTAAAGATGACTGCATATACCAATTTTTAGACCTTAATCTTCAAAACTTTCCATGAAATCTTATGTTCTAGCATTTTCCAAATATTTGACCTTGCCGTAAAAAGGTCAAGGTCAACCCAAGGTCATAATTTGAACAATCTTGATAGTACTCGAGTACCCAATGCTACATACCAAGTTTCAAGGCCATCGGTCAATTGGTTCTGGAGAAGAAGATTTTTCAAGGTTTTTACCATATATGGGCATTGGCGGCCATGCTGGTCATGTGACCTGGACCGTATGAATAAATTTTCGTTCCCTCAACCCCTCAAGGCTCTATATGAAATTTGGTTACAATTGGCCCTGTGGCTGTTGAGAAGATTGTTTGAAATTGTCAAAATATGAGAGTTCTGGGTCAAAGGTCAAAGAATGACCTTGACCTTTTGTACTCATAAATCTTCATGTACTCATTAAGATGACTGTAGATATCGATTTTTAGCCCAAAATCTTTAACAGTTTTCAAGATATCTTATGTTCTAGCATTTTCCCATATAAAAGCACAAGGAAGCAAATTTGACCTTGCCGTAAAAAAGGTCAAGGTCAACCCAAGGTAATAATTTGAACAATCTTGGTAGTACTCGTGTACCCGATGCTACATACCAAGTTTCAAGGCCATCGGCCTATTGGTTCTGGAGAAGAAGATTTTTTTAGGTTTTTACCATATATGGGCGTGGCGGCCATGTTGGTCATGTGACCAGGACGGTTTGAACAACTTTTCGTTCCCCCTTCCTCTGGAGGCCATATATGAAATTTGGTTACAATTGGCCCAGCGGTTTCAGAGGAGAAGTCGTTTGAAATTGTGGACGGACGGACGGACGACGACGGACGACGACGACGGACGACGGAGCCTTACCATCCTATAAGCTCCCCCGGAGCCGCTGGCTCAGGTGAGCTAAAAAGGTGCCCATTTAATGCTACATTCACAGAGAGAATTCTTCAGTTGCCAATTTGGGATATGAACCCGCAACCTTCTGTACCATCAGATACACTCTAACTACTTGACCACACTGCCGCACTAGCACCTTTGATGGCCAAAATTGGTATACTGTGTAATATGGTACTGTAAAACACTTATATTTGGCGGCAGCAAAATTTGGCGTTTTTTAAATATGGACCTTTTGGCGGATTTTTATTTTGGCGGTTTTGTGATTCTCAAGAACAAAATATTTCTTCTGACGTCGTATTTTGCTCCTTATTTGAGCTCTATATTGTCATGTTGATTAAAGTAAAAGCAATTATTATTATAGTCATGTTACAGTTTGGGTAGTTAATTGTTTAAAGTAAACAGGTTTTGTGTTCCTTCTGATTTAATCAATTTAATTGAAATACTAATTAGTTGGTGAGAACATTTTCATACTCCGTTTCCTCCCTCTTGTTGTTTGGAGAAGCATCTTTTTTCCCGCTTATATATGTGATGTATATTAGCTTTGATATTTTGGTAGAGAAAATAGGACCATGTGCTTAATAATATTTTTTCTTCTTTCGGTATCATGAGCTTATATTGGCGGCATTTTAATTTGGCAATTTTCTTCTTTTCCGCCAATATCGCCAAAATAAAGTGGCCGCCAAATATAAGTGTTTTACAGTACATTCTTTTTGCTAAAATATACTACTTGAGCTAATGTGGTGTATGGGTAAACCATCATTTATTTCCAACATATTTTTTCTATAGGAAGATAGCTTCTGTGACTTAGGGGATAACTGTGCTCAAATTGTCATTTGGGCGGGTAAATTTTGTTTTATAGTGGCGCCTCAGCGGAGCCGTAAAACGCAATTTGCAATCATAAAACCAATAATTTACTTCCCAAAATGACAATACCCCCATTCTAATGCACCTTATCATATTTTCACCTTTCAAAGTCTACTTTTTACACCAACAATCAAAGTCTACTTTTTTACACTAACAGTTAGCTCTTGGACTCAAAGTCTACATTTTTACACCAACAGCGAGGTCTTGGAATCAAAGTCTACTTTTTTTACCCCTACAGCGAGCTCTTTCAGCAGCGTTAAACCAGATGCAGCCAATAAGAAGCAATGTATCATAATGATGTCTGTCACCGACAGTATATCACAGGATATACTGTTGCAAATTTTTGAAGTTTTCCAATCAGACGTCCCACTACATTCGTAGGTGCATTAGAATTCCTATTTGCTACCCCGTGGGACAATACCTTTCCAAAATGGAGTCTTTCCTTAAAGGAAATTAAGATTTGCTCTTTGGCAAACAAATTATTTCTGACAAAAGTTGACCTCTGAGTGAAAAATAAGGCAAAAATAAAAATGGCACAGTTGCATACCCTGGCTGTGTACCAAACATCACCGACCTTCAGAGAAAGAAGTTTCTAGACCTCACTGATGAATATTCACGTCCAGGACCAAGTTGTTCAAAACTAACATCATCATAAATTAACAAGACTTTATATATTCAAACATATGGTACCCAAAAGTACTACCATTTTTTTTTTTTTTTTGCAAAAAAAATTAAGAGCAGCTTTTGCAGTAAGCTCTTCAAATTTTCTTCTGCAAAAACATTAGCCCTTTTGATTTTATGTGTACTATTAGACTTAACAACTGGGCCCTGACCTGAGGCTGGTGTAAAGACTCCTATAACTTACAGAAACACATGAAAAGTGTATCTACAGCCATGGCATAAACACTGAAGAAAAGGGAGGCAACCATGTAGGTACCAATTATGAGAACCTGAAATATAATGTGAAATAAATATTCAAACATAGGTCAATGTATGTTACAATTTAATGTGGTAAATATATATCTGAATTAGTACAAAATATCCACTATATGAATTTCAATTCCTGTCTGATAAGATATATGGTATTAATAAAGTAATACAGCTGATTCTATGTCTCATTTTTACAAGGTATCAAAACAATAAATGTACCAAAGCTCATTTATACAAAATATGAAATATCTACATGTGTTTGATTATTTATGAACTATAGTCTCTTTAAAATGAGTCAGTGAAATTTCACAAAAATATTCTAAAGGTTTAAAAGCTTAACCTGCTCATATATCAGTTAGTTTAAAGTCAATAAGAATAGACATTCAACTAATCAAATATTTTTCATCTCCTATTGAAAGCTCAAAATACCGGTAGTGATTTTAATTCAGATGTGCCTTAAATGTAAACTTTATTAATTTTACATCAATTGTACTGAAAGCTCAAGCGAACTTATTTAAATACTCTTGATGGCACGGATGTTGGCGCGTTTGTGGTCCTATACTGGTAGAGGAAACCGGAGTACCTGGAGAAACCACCGACCTCTGACAACCACTACCCTCCCACATGACGCCACCGGGAATTGAACCTGGGCTGCAAAGGTGGAAAGGGAGTGCTCTATCCACTATGCTATCCGGGCCCATAATGTACCTTAGAACATGAGCAATCAATATGATGAATATCGTACGCAGCTACAGTCAACTTTTTTTTACAACTGCATTCATTACAAAATCAAAATTCTTTATAGTGTCATTTTGATATGCACAGAATGGCTTTGAAATAATGGTTCAAAATATGTATTCTTTATAACAGAATGGGTACACTTTCAGGGGGAGCACTGTAATTTTCGTTCTTGCCTCCCTTTAAAATGGGGATTAACTCTTTTAAACGAAAGAATTTCTTTCCTTTAGGAGTAGACACCATTTTAAAGGGCTTCCTCATCTATGGGAGCAAAAAGAAAAGTTACCAAATTTAACCCCCTTTGTAAAAATGTTTAGGAACAAATGCTGTCATAGTAAAGAGGGTCCACTGTATTACAGAACTAGTACTTACTATAACTGGTGTAAAGATATAATTCAACTCTGGCTGTACATCAGAGAAATAAGGAATTTTAGAAGCATTTTGGAAGGCATAGAAAGATCCCACACCTGAAAATGAGAAAACATATTGTAAATATACCTCCTACAGTACCCTATTTAATCCTAGAGCAACGGAAGGTATTATTGACACCTTAAGCTACTATTTTGTTTTAAACAGATACTTTTGTAAGATTCATATTGAACTGACCTGTTTTTATTAACACAATTATCGACCAAGATGATGAGAAGGAACTCTTTCAAAGATATTGTTTATATTTCAAAAATAACTTTTGTCTCACGCCATGTACCGGATGGTAGCAGTTATCAACACCCGGAAGCAGTTATCAACACCCCATTTACCCCTAAATGCTTATGATAAAAATAATGATGATTTAATACAACGTCTCTTAAAATTATGCTATGATCATTTAGTGTAGATAATGATTAAACGATTTGCTTTAAATTCAAACATAAAATCCCATGATTTCTGATTTTTACACTCTCAGCCAGAAAATATGCAAAAATATGAAAAAGTAGCTGTAAAAATTGTGGATTTATTTTCAATTTTTACCCTAAAAATGAAAAAAAATCTTACAAAGATAAAATTAAACATTGTGCATTTGATGATGTTTTGTTTGCTTTTTGAGATAATTTTGCTTGAAAATAAACTATTTTTCTGATCTATTTTTTTAGAAACTGTGCATTTTTTGGACTTGTAATTTTGGGGTGTTGATAATTACTGCCATGCTGCATTTACGGAAGTAGTTATCCACACCCTGGAGGTCACAATACCATATATGGTTTTGAAAAGAGTAACCAGGTCTGCTCTTAATATTCTCCATGGTGATCTAGTTTATGGAATAAAACCATTTTACGAAAGGGGGGCTTTACATAGCCCCCCTTTCGTAAAATACATTTTGCCTCCCTTCTCAGTAGGGATCAATTCATAAAGGAAAGAATTTGCTTCTCTAGGAGCGAAAACTTTCCTTTACGAGCAGGCCCCAATTTGAAAGGGCTTCATCATCTAGGGAAGCAAACAGGAAGTCACAAAAATTATTCCCCTTTGTAAAAATGGTGGAAAAAGTAGATGTGTATTCATTTACTTATAGGACAATCACTGAAACTGATAGTGTGGTCACTTGTAGGATAGCTGCAGTTTCTACAGGATTCCTGGCAGGAATCTGAGTAAAGAAAGTTTTCCAAATGATTTTTCTACAAAATTAATACCTTGGCCATAACAGGAGTTCTGCAGGACTGTGACTGTGTAAATTTCATGCAAAATAATGTTATATTAGCAGGAATTCTAAAACAGGATTCCTGCCTTGAACATTGATCAACATTCAAATTCACAGTACTCCTGCTGCAAAATCTAAAATTCCTGGCAGAAAGTCTGGCAAAAATATGGCAGAAGTGCAGCCCAGCTAAGTAAGTTTCCGTTGCATATTACACAAAATCTTTGACATACACTTTCAGCATGTTTAACTTTAAACAAAACAAAGCACATATCAGTAATGGATTAAGAACTTTGGGTATTTTGATACACATGAAACTTGGCATACGCCATAGATCAGTGCTGCCATTGCAAACCCCAATTATCCCTATTTTTGATTTTGCCCCAAAACTGACAACTGATATTTCTACATGTAACAACAGATGTCATGTTGTACTGGGTACAGTCAGGCAGAAAAACAAATAGCAGGTTTGTTTGGTAAGACAGAGGGCCTTCCAGAATCAGAGGATCTCTACTGAACTATTTAATCAACCTCTGTCTTTTTCCAAAGCTCAGCTCCCTCTTTCACCGATATGGGGAAGAGGTCATCAGAGGTAAGCAATAAAGATGGTGGAAGGCAGCATCCCATCGTGCACATTACGTCGAAATGACATCGTATGGACGTTGATGCGACATCACAACGTCACAGCAACGTCATTGCGACATCATTGCGACGTCATGTGCCTGCTGGGCAGTGAGTAATGACTGCTGCAGTATGTGGTGATTGGCTCTGTGATTGCTAACTACTAACTAGTTGTTCAACTACTCACCTACTGCTGCTACACAAAGAATCTTGCTGATAAACAATACAAAATCTGTCACCTTGTCAAGAACAACAATCCTGCAAAAAGGCAAACATAACAACACTGTGGATGGGCAATAAAATACATTCAAACATGCCACATACAAGCATCCAAAGGAAAGGCAAAATTTGTTTGCTTAATGATAAGTAGAGTGGATAGAAGAATATAGTTTGAACAAGGGCTTCGCAAGCGGCGCATAATACGCCCGTTTTAATGTCATAAAGGAGTATGGAATGAACAAGATTGTTTACAAAAGGATGGATAGGCAGACAAACAGGGGCAACCACTTTATAACTAATGACGGCAACATTATTCAAATATTTAACACACCAAATACTATGAGTATATAGTGCGTTTGCGAAAAAGTGGAGGGCAAAAAATCGATTTAATTTCTTTAACACTGAATAGATTTTCATGAAACTTTGCATCCCATAATCTGTTACCTATACGAACTCATGCTAGGAAATGTAGAATTTTTTGACATTTGAATAAAAAGTTTCTCTATCAATCATTATAATTTTTCTTCTCAGTTTTATGCCATCCTTACATAGGAGGCAACCATAATGGTACAACAGCCATTGTTGTTCTATAGTTACTATACTAATACTACTATTCATATTCATTCACAAATTACCATGTGGTCTGAAATGTGTTCACTCACTACTGAGTAAACAAGAGGCTTTTGAGATAAATGGCCAGTCATTTGAAAAGGATTTTCTTGTGTGTTTCCCTTATATATAAGTAAATGTCCATATAAGGGATGTACATAATATAGTGTGTACAACACTGGCTGTTCCAAAGACTGCACCAACCAAGCGTAAAACTTCAAAGATTAGGGACAGATTTTAACAGGTAGTTGATCTGACAATTTTTTATTTAACTGTCAAAAAAATCTGAGATTCCTTGCATCAGTTCGTATGGGTAATAGATTAAGGTCTGCAAAGTTTCGTGAAAATTTATTCAGTAGTAAAGAAATAAAATCAATTTTTTGCCCTCCACTTTTTCGCAAACGACCTATACCAAAAATCAGCTTCAAAGTTATTGTGGCTCAAACGTTGAGTAATGCCATAGTTGAACAAGGGAGATAATTCATAAACTAAATATACTAGATTCTTGGCTCTACTACATTCCCCTGACAAAATCACATGTAGGGTTAAGGAATCACAGAGGAAACAGGAAATTTATGCAAGGGCAGATAATTCAGTAAGCCAGAGTTGTGGTTCTTGCTCGGGTTACATTGCCCCATTTTATACATATTCCTACAAAGTTCCATTCTAATATTTCAAAAGGTTATGGAGATATGGAGTGACTGAAAAATGCCTAAAATTACTTATCAAAGGGAAGTAACTCCAAAATGAAGAAAGGGGGAGCAACCATTCTTGTATGCCACGCATTGTCTTGTGATCATGCACATTGCTATAAAGTTTCATCATGATATTCCAAACGGTTACAAAGTTAAGGTATGCACAAGATATGTATACACAAAAATAACCATAATCAACTTATGAAAGGGATGTAACTCTAAAATGAAGAAAAGGAGAGCAGCCATTTTTGTACGCGACACATCGTTGAGGCTTCATACACATTGCTATGAAGTTTCATGAAGATATCCCAAAGGGTTATCTAGTTATGGCGCGCACAAGACTGGCAGGGAAAAAATTAATCAAAGGGGCATAACTTAGAAACTAAGGAAGGGGGAGCAACCACTTCTGTACGCGACACGTTCCCCCAACCTAATACATATTGCTACTAAATATCATGAATATATCCCAAACGGTTAATGAGTTATGGAGCGCACAAGAATGTTTACGGACGGACGGACGGACGGACAGCGCCATGACATAATACGTCCGTTTTTTCAAAACGGGCGTATAAAAATGAGCAGGGCAAGGTTTCCTTCAGTCTATAAAGTTGTGATAAACTGCAAACATACTTCAAATACAAGCTAAGCAATATCAATGTCTTCCCAATCCCCTTATCAACATTTCCTTTCTATGTTATGGTGAAATGTCAGACTTGAGTTTTGCAGACTTGTTAACCCATGAATGCCTACCTGACTGTTCTTTTTCCACACCTTGGACATGAATGGATGGATAACTTGCAATTTTACGTCCTTTTTATTGTATTTCAGTCATATCAGTGTGATGAGAAGGTGGTAATGAAAGATTGTGTGCAAAGGAACCCAGTTTATGTTGGAAAAATTTCCTCCTACGGTGAATCTCTAACCTGGGGCCACAAGATAAGCAGACCAGTGTTTAACTCACTGATTTACCAGGGCTCCTCAGCTCAGATATGTTCAGTTTCCAACATTTGCTTTAAACTATTTTCTTTTACCTGATATCCCTGTATTTAATGCAAACAGTGTTGACCCTGATGCCATGAAAATAAACATACTGTAAAACTTCTAAGTATTGGGACAGATTGATATGAGCAAAAACTGCAGACCCAGATCAAACTGGAGCAGTCTAATTAGGGACTACACTGTTTGCCACGCCATCTGCACCTTTTGGACTCATTACTGCATCATCATGTACAACAAAACTGTTGCAATATTAGTACATTTTCAGTAATTATTTTAGATGTCCCAATTTTTTAAATTTTTATGGTATTTTCATTTATCTAATGCAAACAGTGTAGGCTCTGATCAGATCTTGAGGCCTTAAAAGGTTGATGTAATGAAAATTAAACATACAATACAAAAAAGGCATAAAAGGCATTACCTGACAATATTTCTCATAATCAACATGAAAGCATCTTTGGCCGAGAAACAGAAGTTTTTACCATGTATGGCAATCTGTGAAGAGATAAAATATATGTTTCAAGTTCTGTACTACTGTATCTATTTGGTAATATGATGGCAGATTTTCCCCTCCAAAACAACCCAAAAACTAGATCCATCTTATAAAATTGAAAATCCAACACACTTTACACCCTGATGCCGCTGTCAATTCCCGTGATGCTACCAAAAAAACTATACATGTCTCACTCCTGCTAGTTGCAAATGAGACAGAAACTAAACAAGATGTGCATACTATTATACATGTATTTGTTTCTAGAAAAATTACCAAAAAAAAGGTTTTCAGTTATGAGAAAGTTTTGCAAGAGTCTCACTTTTAATCAACTCTCAGTTAAAAACTCATCAGTCTCAAAGACTGCAGACCAAAGCATAAATCTTGTATAAGATACAGCTTGCAAAGGTTGAAATTACGTGGAATGTTAAGCCTAGGATGTTAACTAAGTATTTTCTTACCAATATATAGGCATTTTTGTTGAGGAATTTCAGAAACTTCTCAAGACACCACATACAACATTTGAGACATCTGTAAATGGAAAGTTATAAATCTTGGTAACCTGCTTTCATTTTCTTATTCTCTCCACAAAGTAAATTCTAAATATGATATAGCACGAACGAAACCTTTTCGAAACTTAGCAGACGCAAATTTTGTCCTCTGCTTTTGTGGCACTTTAAGCATTAAAACAGACAGCCATACTGTTAGCATTATATTAAATACAGAAATTCAGTTATCTTTGATTCTAACATAGGTATCAAAGCTAACTTAATATGCATGTGTCTGCCTTTATGTTTTCCCATCAATCATAGTGACATATTTTCTACTTCCCTGGACAATGGTGTGGGTGATGGGTGGTTTTACTGCTCTTTCAACAATATTTCAGTCATATAGAGCTGATGGAAAGATGCTAATGAAAGGCTGTGTGCAAGGGAACCCCATTTATGGTTGAAAAGATGTTCAAAACTGGACTGCTAGCTTACCAGGCAGTACTCAAACTCTTGCCCTACTGGGTCTCCAACCCTCTGAACAATGAAACCCTTTCACAATGATGTCTACTACTGAAGGAAAGAATTTGCTCCTAGGGGAGCAAATACTTTTCTTTCATGAGTAGCTCCCTGCCTTTTCTCATATAAGAACAACAAGGATAAAGAGAAGGAGACAAAAAATGCTCAACTAAGACAAATATATCTGAATACCTTAAAGACTTACTTCAAGAAGAATTTTGCTGCAGGATTTTCTGATCCCTTTAGTTTACTATCGAGGTATTCCAGGCCAACTCTGATAATCTGAACAATGGCTATCAGCAGGGAACCAAAGGCTAGAGAACCAAGATGATATCTGAAAGGAAAGTAATTGCCAAGGCATTGGAAAATGAGTTTGAAATCAAGGAAAAGAAAAGCCCTGTGCTGTCTGAAAACCCATTTTCTCCTTAGTCACTTGGCAATAGCAAACTGTATACCATATTTAACCCAAATATTTGAACAGCCTGCATGAGCAGTCAATTGATCAATCATTGGTCGGTCAACTGATCGATTGATCAATAAATCAAAATTAACATAAAATTCTTGGTTCATACTTTAGAGTACATGTATATAATTGTATTCAAGTCGAAGATCATAGTTTATCCAACGCTAAGACCTTTTGTGAAACTTTGCTGATGTAAATTTTGCTGTCTGCTTTTTTGCAATCTAAGAGTTATTAAAGTATTTTGTTCTGTAAGCTACCTGATAGATCTGTAGAGTGACCCCATGAGTGGGAATGCTGGGATATCCTTGGGTTTCTCAAAGGCCCAGTAATAGGAAGCAAAAGAGCCAGCCAAGGTCATCTGCCCTAGGGCTACCACAAAGTTAATCACCCAAAAGAACATAAACAGGAGGAATACTTGTAATGGAATGGTGTATCTGAAAATATAAAGAAGCAATAGAATCATGAAATATTTATAATTGAGCCGCGACACGAGAAAACCAACAAAGTGGTCGTGCGCCCAGCTAAGGCTCAGATCAGCCTGGACATCCGACAAAGCTGATCAGACGCTTCCCTAAGAGCGAAAAGGGTAGCTTAGGGTCTCAGCTACCTTCATGCGTACAGGGAAGACTCTGATCAGACTGGGCGGATGCCCAGGCTGATCTGAGTCTGCGCTGGGCGCACTGCCACATTGTTGGTTTTGTCATGTCACGGCTCATATGTTGTAGCTGATATTATAGCTAACATTTCCTCTAATGTCTTTGTAAAAAAAATTAAAGCAAGTAAAGAAGTGCCTAATTCATACTGTTTTCATTAAGTATAAAAAGAAAGAAACAAAAAGAAATAAGAGAGACATAGCAACAAGTTTAAACAATAATCAGAATATCATGCGTACAGCGAAGACTCTGATCAGACTGGGCGGATGCCCAGGCTGATCTGAGTCTGCGCTTGGCGCACTGCCACATTGTTGGTTTTGTCATGTCGCGGCTCATATGTTGTAGCTGATATTATAGCTAACATTTCCTCTAATGTCTTTGTAAAAAAAATTAAAGCAAGTAAAGAAGTGCCTAATTCATACTCTTTTCATTAAGTATAAAAAGAAAGAAACAAAAAGAAATAAGAGAGACATAGCAACAAGTTTAAGCAAAAATCAGAATATCTGCAAATAATGAATTCAAATGTCCAGACAACTGAGCTATAACAAAGCTGCAGTTTTAACTTGTATCACTTTTAAGTTCTTGTTTGTTTATAGTTCACTGTAATCCTATATCTGACATCATAGTATACGTGTGATGTGTATTTTATATCATATATAAACACATTGTATGTATACTGTGATATCAGATACATAACTACATCCAGCTATGTGCAACTTGGTCATCAACTGTATGCTAAGCTTAAGCAGTTCTCCAAATATTTTGTTCACAAGGTGTTTATGTTTTTGTCTCAATAGTCTAAAGGTCACAAGAAGCCTATCATGTGAAAGGTGATATCCCTGTCAACATACATGCTGATCTGGCCTTTGCTGCTTCCCAGATTACTACAAGCAAAAATCCAGCAGACACCCAACTTTCAAACAACATTAAATCAATGTTGAGTCAGCACTGATTCAATATATTTTAAAGTTGTGTGCCCACAGGGAGTACTTTTATTCTGGCAAGACACATGTAAATTTTTGAAGCAAAAAATTATAGCTAGCTTGTACTTCTATGAGCAATATCAACAAATTGCTCTATGAGTTGACTCACTTGCACAAAATGTGGAGGCAGCATATTATTATCAATCCCAGCATGCACACAACATTGAATCAAATTGAATCAACATCATGATGTTGAATCTACCTTGATTCAATGTTGTGTTCCCACTGGGAATGCTATGTTAGGACACCATGCATCAACACTGAAACAACATTGTGCTCACAGACCAACACTGAAATAACATTGTGCTCCCTGGGTACTTACTCATCTCCACCATACTTGACAAACTCACACACTGATCCAGTGTCTACATTCTGCAACAGAGAAAAATATAGGCCACTATGGAACATGGAATGTATTATGCATAAGTCAATCTATCATTATATGCAGCTATATATGTATATAGCTACAGCATTACAGTGCAGAACTATCCAAACAGTGCAGATTGAAGCAGCTCCAAAAGAACAGCTTAATCTATATCTACCATGGACTGGCAATCTTCAACCAGGTTATATAATCTATCTTTGTAGAGGAATTGCCAGAGAAACATGCCATAATTAAAAGCTAGAAAATTCATGTGTGATCATGTGTTTATTTTGCCAAGACATGCCTCCACCATTCATAGGGTCAACTGTTACATTGCTATTCGGCACTGTTTCCTATAATAGTGTAAAGAGCAAACTCAGTGTCTGTACCACTATCTGGCCAGGGAATCCAAATCCTTTATGTCTATGCTTCAGTGTTGATTCTAGTTCTTTAGTATTGAGTCAGTTATCTCATCTCTCCATATTCCAACAAACAGTCATTAGGGTGTTATGCAATCAAAAATGTGTAATTAAACACTGATTTAAAGCAACCTTCTTATCCTATTTCTGGTACAATTGTCTGAAATATTCTTAAGGTAAGACTGACTTGGCTTAGTGACAAGGATCTTAGCAGAGTTTGGCTTATATTCTTTTGAATTATTTTGGTTTTCACAGGTTCTTGCTGCATCAGACATCTCCTTCCTAATGTGACATATGAGGCCATTGCCTGTCATCCTTTTGGGTTTCAGGTGGCTCAGTGGGACTGCACTTGCAAGTCAATAAGCAGATATCTCTTGCCTGATGCCTGCAGCTATTCTGTCTTGCAGATTGCATTAGTAAGTGTTGCCTGAAAAGGGATGCCCATTGCTTGCCAAAACCTACCCATCACCTTTTTGTTTATGTCTTTTGGGGTTTAGCAACACTGCAGAAATTAAATACAGAATTGCACTGCACATCTGTCACTCTAAATTTGGTAAAGGTACATTAACATCATGATAATACCCATAGTCCACACAACACTGAAACAATGTTGTATCAAGGTGAATGGGAAAATCTCTCTGTTTATCCACCATTTTCACCAAGGGAAACAACTTTTTGACTTCCAGTTTGCTTCTCTGACCCATTCCAAAATGGGGCTTCTTTTAATGGAAAGAGGATGCTCAAAGAGGAGCAAATTCTATACTTCAGATGATCCCCATTGAAAATGGAAGAGTTGCTTCCCCTGAAAGTATACCCATTCACCTTAGCAATGATGCAGCATGATGCAATGGCAATGCTAAGACATTGTTTCAATGCTCTGTGTTTGCAAGGTATTTTTTCAGGAAACTTGTGCTGACATACTTACATTTGGATCACACGGGGCTCGTTTTAGATAATAAGTAATACCATTATCATCTGTTGTGTTGGTGCCTTCATTGTAACTCTCTGCAGCTCCCATGGAAGCAACATATCTTCATATGGTTAAGAACATAGTTTTTGCATACTTAGTGTACATGATACCAAATTTACACAATTTGTTTTCATCACATACTGCACTTGTATTCCATTCATGACAAAAAGCCTCTCTAAGTGAGACAAAAAGGCACTTAATTTTGCTCCTCTAGATGCTCAGCAATATAGAGCAAAGTATTTCTCAAAACATCTGATTTTACACTTTAAGAAGAAATTAACAAGAACTATCTACTGTTACGTTTGCTTTTTACATAAAAAAAAGAAGTGAAAAGATAGAATTGTAAGATTCTCAAATAACTGCTTTGAACAGCTCACATATCACTTTGCAGTCTAGAGTTAATGCATAGCTTAAAACCTGGGATCGTGTCAAATGGAGCAGAATGGAATGCAATAAATTGGTAGGGATTATCTCATCCACATCACTTCACTGATTTTTTATGGCATTCTTACATGAGAGAATTACTCCAGCAGAGGAGTAAATTCTTTCCTGCTGTCCCAGACTGGGAGCAAATATAATAGCAAATCATTGTGGCCTGGTTTTTCAAAAAAGGATACACAGCACTCACAATGTAGTATGCTATGACTCCTAGCTGCAGCAGGAATGGTATGATCGGCCAGAGAAGGGTAAAGATCATGTTGCTTATTGCTCTGTAAAAGATAAATATAAACAAATATGTATTTTGTACTGACCACTCCCTCACCATAACACCCGTATTCCATCCCCTCCTCCTTCCTCTCCCACTAATCCTTTTTTTATCCTTTAATATTTTTTTTGGAATTAAAAATTCTGCATACATCAAATTTATATACATGTACTTGATCAGACACAGACAGCCAGTGGCAGTAGAGAAGGACTGAACTATGGTTTGATTGGTTACCTCTCTTACTGGAGTCCCTGTAGCTCAGTGAGTTAAGTATTGGCCTTCTAAGCTAGTGGTCTGGAGTTGCGTCCCACTATAGGCACAAATCTTTTCAGTCATTGCACAAAGCCATTTATTATCATCTTTTTATTGGCTTGATATGACTGAAATACTGTTGAAAGAGCTTTAAAACCACAAGTCCTCCATGCATATATACCTCTCTTACTAACAGTTTGCTATTGTCTTCGGTTTGACGTCATTAACCCATTGATGCTAGCATTCCAGAAAAAGGTCTTGGCAAACAGTGTAGAAGCAGATCAAATGTCATGGAACATGGAGTGTGATCAAGGCCTGCACTGTTTGTATTTACAATAGGAATTTCTGAACAAAACAATTATGATTTAAGTACAGATCAAGCACCATTTAACTTGGAAATGGATCTGTCCAAACTTGTGCGATAGAAGAGTACAATACGCATACATGTATTTGGGTAAATTGGGTAAAATCTGAACTTGTGCTTTATCCCAAAGTGAGTTTGAGATTATCCGTCATAATTTCTCATTTAATAAAACATGCATATAACAAACTAGCTACTTTGAGGCTATTAACCAAAGCCTTTATAACTATGTTTTAGGTGAATTGGAACTTTTTTATAGGAAGCAATTCTGCCATTTTCATATTTGCCACCCTGGGGGTCTACTGATGAAAAAAAGGATTTTTTCACCCTTAGGCAGCAATTCTTTCCTTCAAGAGCAGACCCCATTTTAGAAGGGCTTTGTCATCCAGGATAGCAAAAAGAAGTTGCAAATTGTCAGTGACTGTTTACTGCTAGTGATCGTTCACTGCTTACTGAATCTTACTGAGGAATAAAAAAAGAACAATATTATACCTGCTAGCTTCTTTGATGAGTGCTATAGCAATGCAGATCCTCTTGACCAGAAACAGGAAGATGAGGACAAAAATGAGCAGTAGTGTAGAACATGTACAAGCTGAAATGTAAGACAAAGCCTAAACTTAGTTGTAGTCATCAAGAATTCTAAAAGACAGCAAAATCAATGTTGTACGAGGAATGATCATACTCTTTTACACATTAAGGTGATAAATACTGTATTAATTCTGACAAACATCCCTGCTCTAATAAATGCCCCTGCCTCTTTTCCGAAAATAATGATTTATTATGTTGTATGTATTCTTGTTTGCTTTGCTGGATGAGGTAGCTCTTTGAAACAGGGTCTACTATTAAAGGATAAAATTTGCTCCTAAAGGAGCAAATTCTTTCCTTTAAGAGTTGACACATACTGAAAGGGAGGCAAAAACAGTAAAATCCTTTACTTTGATGTGACACATCACATTTATATAGCTTATTAGAGATAATTTAGCAGTGACTTATTTACTACACTTTAGGCTCTAAATAACATCCCCCTTTCACAAAATGCAACACCCCCTGGGGATTAGGATTAATACGGTGAAAACAGCCCTTTCTTGCATAAATGTTTTGTAAGGCTGAGTGTGGTTCCTGAATGTAACATGATATCTGGCAATAACCTCCCCAAGTGTTTAGCCTTCGTGGTATTGGGTAAAATAATAATTGTTTATCACATAGATACAGAATTTTGGACTGCCTAAGAGGCAATCTGCATGTTTGATAACGCTTGGCTTTCAGAGTTTTTATCTTGCCCATCGGTCCGATAAAGGTTTTCCCGGTCCGATACGTTTATCGGCCCGTCGTTAACGTCAACGACGTCACGTGAGATACTTCGACGTTAAAATGGCGAGAGCGATGTAGCAGAACAGAAAATTTCCCATCCTTTCAGAGCTTCTATCTCTCTTATTATCCATCGTAGACATAAAGTGTGACCACTCATTTTCTTAGTTAGATCGAAAGAAACACGTTGGTGTCAAAATAAATATGAAATGGCTGAATTTTTTATTTCGCTACAAAACGGCAAGCGCTTCAAGACTGGACGGGCAGGAAACATTTCAGATCGCGCAGTGATGCTGTGTGTTAGTAAGACTTATCGTAAGATTCCTCGTTTCATTAGACCCTTGTCGTCAGTTGCCTGCCTCGTTTCATTATACAATGAAATATTACACTCACACTCGGGTGTCCCTGCCGTTGTGTTTTCTGGATGCCCTTTTAGGCCTTGGCCTTCAGCAGTAGTAGCAAGTTTTCACAACTTCAAAAATGTTGATTTCTCGCAACTATTTTGGGACATTTTTTCCTTAACTAGAATCTATATGATAAACAGATCATAACACGGGGTTTTCGTTATCACCCGATTTATCAGCCCTCGACCAATATCGGACCTCGGGCAAGCCCTCGGTCAGATATTGGAGTCTCGGGCTGATAAATCGGGTGATAACGAAAACCCCATGTAATAATCTCTATTTAGCGAGAAAGAAAAGTTTAATAGCATAAACATGTCGTCTTTAATTATAGTATCCTTTCGATTTTTCGAGGTAATCTCTTTGCGTATATGACCTACAAGATTTGAGGTCATCCACATGCGATGGAACTCAGCTATTGCGTAACTGCCTTATTTTTAGAATCGGTTTATCCATATCATTACCGTTGATAGATCTGATATGAGGACACAAACAGGAAACCAGGAAACGTGCATTTCTTTTAAATATCCATCCATGGTTGATCTAGTCTCATTTAACGGAGCTAATCACCATTTTGGCACTTGAATAACTATTTTGTTGCTTTGTTTTTAATTACATAATGATTATAATATTTGTTTATACATTTCTAAACAGCCACAGAAACAGTAGGGCATAGTTTGAATTCTGGAATGGAATGGAAAAGATAAGGTAATCTACATTCCATTGACTACAAGCAACCCAGGGGGCACATTGCATTGGAAATACGTCTTATTAACGTATTGACGTTGATGCGACGTCATTTGTCTGCTGGGAATATGCTGGGAAAATTGGCTCCGTGAAACTGAAAGGGGCCCATCTCCTGTTAATATTACGGCACGGGATAAATTCCTTCAGCTGAATTGATCCTTAACCCCCACCCCCCTCTGGGTGTATGATGTCCTATTATCATAATTTTACGGCTCAATTTCAATTACATTTTTATTGTATGTACGGAGTAGAAAACTGTAACCTCGGAACGCTGATTTTGTATCATTCTGAATAGCAATGACTGACAGACTGACACAGTGCAGACTGAAACAGCTTTCATAGCCTACTAAGCTTACAGACAGAATCATTAAGAGAAAGTCAAATGACGGAATATAGTAATGACCTGGTTCAAGATCTTTTTTTTTTTAAAACGAAAATTAAAGGGCGAAGAAAAAGTGATTTCGTTGACATCCAAAGAGGAAAGCTCGAGCTCTTTTTCAAATTAAATAGGTGTTATGCAAGACTTGCCAAGCACGAGACTTGAGATTTCCTTGTCTCCATCTAAACCTAATCATAGATTCTGGGGGCACTTCTGTCTTAGTAATTACAGTCATTATGAGACTTTTAATCGGGGAAAATTCCGAAGATGTACTCGAAACTTCAGGAATGCAAAGTTTTGAAAGTAAAACTGAGGTGAAATAGTCATTGTCTTATAATCAAAGAACAATTATGAGAAGCTAAATACAAAACTTGAAAACATTTTCTAAAACTCAAATTTGCTAAAATTTTCTAGTTTACAGTACTTGTGTCACACATAAAGTGTGCTTACGGTGAATGGGTATTTTTTCAGGGGAAGCAACTCATGCCAATTTCATTCTTTGCCTCCCTTCAGAGTGGAGATCAACTGAAGAACTTGCCCCTTTGAGGTTTTTCTACATAAAACACACAAGGAAAACAGTAAATTCAATGTAAATGTCCTTTAACTTAAAAGTAAATGTAGTGTGCCTGTCTTAAACTTGGTGCTATTCATCCAAGCTATAACATTTTTTTTGTTTTTGCTCTTTAAATACAACTGGTAGAAATAGTTTAAAGATTTTGAAACCAGTTTGTGAAATTAACTGTGACCATGCAGAACTTTTGTTCATATGTATATATAGCCTTATTTTATGCTGTTTTGTTCCAATTTACAATGCTAATCACAATCCAGCGTTACATGTCATTTTTAATGATTTAAGAATATATATTATCGCTACTTTAATTCATTGATACTTCGATACCTTATTTAAAAATGGATTATCAAGTCTTAAATATTGCTTTCCGCAGCGCTTCCTCCTTTGCTCTATACTAGAGCAACTTTTTATTTGTTATGAAGATTGTAACAATAAAACTTTGAGACATTCTGCATCTAAGTGCCCAACATTGTAATTCATTCAAAGGTCACACTTGATAAAATGTGCATTTAGCATCTTCTTGCAAGTATGGGACAATATCGCCAACACTATTTCATGGATTTGAGAGGTTGCAGTGTACCTACCAAAAGCAAGCCAAGTCCTCTTCAGCCCAAGGTAGTAGTCAAACTCTCCAGCAAATAATGGTGCTATGCCATACTCCTTATCAGGACTTCCATTATTCTTCATGTAATAATATCTGTCAAAACTGTAGTAGGTACCTGCAAGGGACAAAACTCTCAACAGAATACTCTACAGCAGGGCAACAAAAATTTTGAAATCCAAATCAGTCCGGACGGCCGATGACGTCATACTAATCCAAAATATACACGAAAACTAATGACTACACTGTGTATTCCACAATCCAAAAAAGTCGCAAAAACTAAAGACTACACTGGAGGGCCGTTATAACGCGGGTGTCATTGCTGAAGTAGCCATTTAGTCCACATGTTCTTACTTATCGTGAAAAATGTGCTTTAAAGCGCAGAGACAGTCAGACCGAAAGTGAAAGTACACATGCCATACCAATCGAACATCCTCGCCAATCTTCATTTACGGAATTGGCCGAAGTATTACAATTGACGTTTTTTACTGTATTTAAGTTAATTCCCTTGAAATATGAACATACTTGCAAAAAGGTACCTTCGGACGAAAAAAAACTATTTTTCTGCGCGAGAAATGATGTCGGCTAAAAAAAATCTGACCAGCCTGCACATAATCAAGTCCTGTTTAAATTTTCTTTTTGCTAGTCAAATTCTTTCCTTATGCTATCTTTGAAAGTATACAGTAACCTTTTTCCATGCCTTGGCATGTGTATGTGTGTACTATGAGTTGTGCAAAACCTTCGCCGCTGGCCACAGTTGTGACACGTGCTAATTATCGAAGATTTCTAAAAACATAATCAGTGTTCACACCTTGGCAAGACCATCGACACTGTGATAACTTTTGACAGCTGTGCGTGATTATTGGATTAATAATATGACACATGGCTAAAATCCAGGTAATTATGTCATCATACATCGCAAATTTTGTTTTTTCAGACCAAAAAAACGTGCCTTATGACATCTGAATCGGTTTTTCAAACTCAAATTAGGTCAAAACTGACAAAAATTCGGATTTCTGTAGCCCTGCTCTACAGTAGGTTTGGGGTCCATACAAAAGTATATTGTTATAAGTGAACAGTATTATATTGGGACTACATAAACAAAGGCTAATAAGACTTATATTCCTGTGAAATCAGGCCCCGAGGTTATAAAAAAATTTCATGCTCAACTCAGCCAAGCATGAAATTTTTCTGCTCAAAAATGTTAAAATGCCAACAATTGTTGGCATTTTAACATTTATGAGCAGAAAAAAATAGTCCTCTGGGCTTACCTGAGCCAGAAAAATGCTGAATTTCTTGGTATTTTTATATTTATGAGCATTTTAAATTTCATGCTCAGCTGAGTTGAGCAGGAAAAAAAGTTTTATAACCTTGGGGCCTGATCTCAATGGGAGCCATGGCATTATGACATTGTATCGAAAATAGCATTATGAAGAGTAGCATTATAATAAGGCCCTATTGTATATTGCAGAATTATGCAAGACTGGTCATATTCGTAGTTTACATAATATTCATCTATAAGACAAGAGGTTTTTCCCTTCTAGAATGTAAACTACAAATATGACTTTTGTTGTTTTGTTGCTTTATGTCCACCATAAACAGCAATGGTCATGTCGGGACAGTCAGTTACCCTAACCACACTATTCCTGGGCAGGCTTTGACCTCCTAAGTGGTTAACCAGTACTAAGTGCACATACTTTAAAATTAGCCAGTAACTGACAACTGCCCTTCTTGAGTCAACTGAAGGAGAAACAAAAGTATGAGGCCGGACTGGGTATCCAACCAGGAACCTCTGGCTCTTGAGTCAGATGCGCTACTGACTGAAATACACCGCCTGGTGAATATGACTTTTGTAACTTTACTTAAATATCTTGATCTTAAATGCTATCGAAAATAGCATTATGAAGAGTAGCATTATAATAAGGCCCTATTGTATATTGCAGAATTATGCAAGACTGGTCATATTCGTAGTTTACATAATATTCATCTATAAGACAAGAGGTTTTTCCCTTCTAGAATGTAAACTACGAATATGACTTTTGTTGTTTTGTTGCTTTATGTCCACCATAAACAGCAATGGTCATGTCAGGACGGTCAGTTACCCTAACCACACTATTCCTGGGCAGGCTTTGACCTCCTAAGTGGTTAACCAGTACTAAGTGCACATACTTTAAAAAGATTGTCTTTTAGAACACTCAGGCATTGCTCTTTGTTACCTATGACTTACAATTATGGTGTTATTTCACTCACCATAAGCCCAAACTCCGAGGAAGGCAAGCATTGTTACCCAGACCATCACCCCGGCTATGAATCGTAGAAGTATGATCCAGATGAAACAAAACACCATAGATATTCCAAGACCTCTGAAATATATATGAAATCTTAATTACCATAAAGTTAATGAGTAAAAGCACTGCACGCACTGCATAATACCCCACCACTGCTGGGCATTGTAACTAATGTTTTGAGATATGTAACAGCTAAATAGCCACAGAAATGGGATAGGCAGAGATATGACATTGATGTTAAACATATCTGTGAAGTTTCATTAAGACATTCCATATAGTATAAAGGTCGAAAGGTCAAAAACCATTTTTCATATCTATCAAAGGTGGATAACTCATGATCTGGAAAAGTCAGAGTAAAGGTCTTTAGAAACAATATATAACCTTTGATGTTAAGCATATCTGTGAAGTTTCATTCAGATATTCCAAATAGAAAAGGAAACACAGGTCATTAATTTTTTTTCAGACCTATCAAGGGCAGATAACTCATGAGCTGGAAAGGTTAGAGTGAAAGTCCTTAGTCACAATATGTAACCTTTGATGTGAAACATATCTGTGAAGTTTCATTCAAATTTCCACATAGAAAAGGAACAACAGGGAAAATAGACAATCACTAAAGGTGATGAATGCCCCCGCCATATGCCTCACTACTAGTGAGTGAGTGAGTGGACTCCGGTTAACGGCCCACCAACTATGAGGTCATATGGAGACGGGACCTCGGTTTAAAGTCTCATTTGAAAGACCAAAGAAGCGGGGGATCGATCCTGCAACCCCTGGATTGGCAGTCTGGAGTGTTATCCACTACACTACAGCCTCTCCTTTCACTACTAGAAGAGGAGTAATGTGTTAAGACATATACTAGTGTGATGTTATATCAAAATCAGTCCTCAAATAAAGATGCTATTGGAATAACAAAGTTCTTCTAAAAATAGCAACTGTGACCTTGACCTTGCCTCTTCAATGCTGGATTGAGAATTTGTCCAAGATATTGTCACACTAAACACTTGTATTAAGTTATGTCAAAATCTGTCAATAAATGAAGATGCTAGAAGGATGACAGTTTTTTTTTCTAAAAATAGGAACTGTGACCTTGACCTTCAATCTATATCCCTGAAAGGTGAATTTGTCCAAGATATTGTCATATCTAATATTTGTGTGAAGTTATATCAAAATCAGTTTACAAATAAACAAATAAAGAACCATGACAATTAAAGTTTTACATGTACCTATAATAGCATCTGTGACCTTGACCTTGGACCAACAATGCTGAAAGATATTGTCATGCTAAATATTTGTGTCAAGCTATGTCAAATTTGTTCCAGAGGGATGGCAATGTATTTTCTAAAAATAGCAACTGTGACCTTCACCCTAAAATTCTGGATCGAGAAAAACCTGTCCAAGATATTGTCACACTAAACATTTAGGTCAAGTGGCATCAAAATCTGTCAATGAATAAAGGGGCTAGAAGGATGATAAAGTTTTTCTAAAAATAGCAAATGTGACCTTGACCTTGACCTTCTGTAAAGAAATGGTAATTTAAACAAGATATTGTCATACTTGACACTTGTGTGAAGTTATATCAATGTCTGTCCATAAATAAAAGCCCTAGAGCAGTGCCAAAGGTTTTCTAAGAATAGCAACCGTGACCTTGACCTTGATCCAACCAGCCTGAAACCCAAACATGTTCAAGGTATTGTCATACCCAATATAGCTGTGATATTAAATCAAAATAGGTTAATAAATGGCTGCTAGAGCAATGACATAAGGTGAGCTTGTATATTAGCCATGGAAATATGGTCAAAATATATATGTTATTCAAGGGGACATAATTCTGCAATAATGACATGAATCAAAGTTCTGTTTCCTTCATGCACATGTTCAATGCATGTCTGATCTGTGTTGCAAGTTTCAACTCCCTGCATCAAATACTGTAGAAGGAGTTGCGGAGACACAAACAGTACTACAAAGTGTGAAATATGGTCAAAATATGTGTGTCATTCAAGGGGACATAATTCTGCAATAATAACATGAATCAAAGTTCCATTTCCTTCATGCACATGTTCAATGCATGTCTGAACTGTGTTGCAAGTTTCAACTTTCTGCATCAAATACTGTAACGGGAGTTGCAGAGACACGTTCAGTACTACAAAGTGTGAAATACGGTCAAATATGTATGTCATTCAAGAGGACATAATTCTGAAATAAGGACCTAAATCAAAGTTCTGTTTCCTTTATGCACATGTTCAGATTTTGTCCATTAACAATCCCATACCACTTTTCCCCAATAACACTATGTATGCAAAATTTGAATAAATTCCGTGAACAAATACTCAAGTTATGAATCGGAAATGGTGAGTATGGACTGATGGATGGATGGACAAACACCAGAAGGTATATCATAATTGTGTGGCAGGATATAAAAATTCGGACACCTCAAATAATTACCATGATGTAAGCAATTGCATCAAATATCAAGTCACATAAATATTAGCAAGAAGAATGGAAATTAAAACAACAAACAGATATAATGGTCTTCAAAAGCAATATGACAGGTGGACAGGGACACACTTTAAGGGGAGATAAATGACATGGAACTACAGTCATATCTACCTCCCTTAATTTCCATATTGTGCCATTAATTGTCGATGGAAAGAACAGCATTTTCTTTTTCTTTCCTGTGACAGTAGCTTCCATAGGACAAGGGACTCATGTATCAGGTAAGCAATTATATTATACTGTTAACCCTTAAAGTGCCAGAGTAGCAGATGATAAAATTTATGTCTGCAAAATTTCGTCAACGTTTTATTCAAGTAGGAATGTATAATGAAAATGAGAATTTAAAAACTACACAGTAAACAGTGTAGATGCAGATGATGGGGCTCACATTGAGCCACCTCATCTAGATCTGCCAGTACATTATTAGCAAATTCCATTTTCTTTTTGGCACTTTAAGTCCGAAAAATGTCTCTGTAGGAAAAATGGCAGACAAACAATGGTAGCTTATCCATACACCTTAAATCAGTAAAAGATCATAGCCAGCATTATATGAATGGTTTCTAAGACAAATTATACTTACGCTAACATGACCCACCAGGCATTGACAAAGTCTTTGAATATCAATTCCCCATATTCCTTTAGTGCAAAAAACTTTGCCAGATACCTGAAAATACATACATTTGAATATCATTAAGGCAATAGCAGGAATAACAAGTTTATCATATTGGTCATGAAAATGACATAATAAACCTTAATAAGAACTGCAGTAATTTTGATTCTGAGCCTCCTTGTGTAGGAATAATACAGAAACTGGCTCTCATTTGGTTCTCCCCCCCTCCCCCCAAACACCCACACCCACACCCACACACACCCACACCCCACACATACACACACATTTTCTGAAGTTCAATTATCTATATATCAGTCCACTGATAAAATTTATAGGGGTACTACTAAAATTTAGCAGTGCACCTAGATTTTTTATACTGGAAGTGGTATTGGTAGTTTCTAACACTTTTGGTACTCCATAAACCAACCAACTAGGCATAAACTGTTTCTACAAGTTTGTATCAACCTCCATGCAGTGTCATTATGTAGAAACAATATCTTACAAATGGTGATGCAAGTTGTTATAATATCATGTGCTCACCGGGCACTTTGCAGCAAATTTAATTCTGAAACATGCAAATATTAAATTTCAAGATCAGAAATTTGAGAAAATAAAGAAACCGCCATAATAAAGCAATTTACTGTACAGTATTAAAACTTAAAGTGCTAAAAATGAAAACACTAGTAGCTGAATTTGCAAGCAGCATAGATCTAGATAAGGCAGCTCATCATGAGCATGACAAATCTATATCATACTAGATGGCAAACAGTGTAGATGCAGATGATCTGCATCTACACTGTTCACCCTCTAGTATGAAATAAATTGGATGAAAACATTTTTTTTAAATTTTGCAGATGTTAATTTGGTTAATGTCTGCTTTTTTGGCACTTTCAGGATTAACTTACTGGCTGGCTGTGTTTATTTCATCTCCTGTAATTTTTGTCCCATCTATATTCTCTAACTCATCTGTGCTAGTACTTGACACAAGATTTGCAGCATAGCTTGTTATTTCGAGAAAGAATGATGGGATACACCGCCCAACCACTGGAATAAAAAAATTGTAATAAAAGTTTGAGTTTTGATCAATTATGAATACTGTAATTGTATAAATGTTCGCGGTGTTCTTATGTTTGCAATTTTTGCGGTCAACATAAATGCTTGAACTTTAATATATGCGAACATAATGATTTTACAAAGGACTTATAGGAAAGCATGACTAATTCCGGAATGTAAATACCCATGAATGTGTCTAAAATTGCAAAGCCGGGAAATTTTGTCCCAGGGAACATAAATATGATTACAGTGTAATGTATCATAAAATTATTGAATATATATACCTTAAAACTCTTAAAACAGTAGACTTATAGCTCATATCAATATTACAAAGTTTCAACAAGATGCCTTGACAAATGTAGCTTCTATAGCATACCATCCAGCTTTATCCCATTCTAAGTCAACTGAAAATTCAAATGGCCATGTAACTCTGTAATGAACATTTCCATCTTACTCAAATTTAATCTTGCCTGAAGTCTAATACATATATCAATATAATGCATAAGTTTCAAGAAGATGAGTTGAAAAAGGCATCTTCAACAGAAGGAATTACTCTTTTCAATTCTAAACAGGGTTCCATAGCACACAGCCTTTCATTATCACCCTCACATTGTCCTGATATGACTGAAATACTGTAGAAAAGGTCTTAAAGTCGCAAGTAATCCATCCATCCATATATCATTCCAAGCTATCTTGTTCATACATGAAATAGTCTTCAAGGTATAAGGCAAAATCACTGGACCATGCAATATATTACTGCCATAATTTAGTACATGGATTCAAATTTTAAATGTCAATATCAAGAAAGGCATTCATGAAATTTACATGTACAATTAAAAGAAGCTGGCAGAATAGACATCCAGATGGGTAGATGGTGACTAAAAGAATTCATGAATAGAGTGAGGCCAAGACAAGGGAATCACAGGCTAGTTTTCAGATTGTTAGAAATAAAAGCATAATGAGACTTCTCAAAACAAGCCTGAGATTTCCTTGTCAAGGTCTCAACCCAATCTCACTGATTACATACTTATATCAGGTTGAATATCTTCTTGTCAGAACTTTATTATACTTCTGGCTTATTTTCTGTTTAACAGTTCTATCCTGTCAATTTCATCTGTGCATGCATTTTACATGACTGACAGCTGCATGTAATCAGAAATCTTTAGTGACATTTCATGAACAGCAATGGCTGTAAGTTTCATATTCTGCATTCAATTTCTAAAATGATAGCAAGAGAATTTTTTGAAATTTAAATATGTAACATGATTGGGCTATACTTAACAATTATTGAGAGACAAAGATGGCTTTCAGAGCCTAAGTCTTTGGACAGCAGGCCAAGACAGAAAATGAAAGGATGGGTGAGAAAATAGTATAACATAAACAGCCTGCAGCAGGGTATAGAAATGTGTGATACAAGCTAGCACACTTACAACTTGTTGTAGGCACATAGTAGGGTGCACAGTCTTTATCAGATATTAAGGTATCCTTTACTTTGGTTGCTGATGAGCTCTGAAAGAAACTGCCAATATTATAATACTGGTTTTACCATAGCAATCCCATGTGTACAATAATTAAGTTTTAAACATCTGGGTCTGATTGTTCAAAACCAACCAGATCTTATTTAATGAGGTATATTGTCAATCTACTGTAGACAAAGAACACAGCCAACTTTTGCAGAAAAATTATGAGGCATTTTTACATTCCAAAAGCTCCTCACGTTTTTCAGCAAAAAATAAAAGCCCACTAGATTTTATGTTAATTCTTGACTAACAATTTCATTATTAAGCTATCAATACTTGAGCCGTGACACGATAAAACCAACAAAGTGGCATGTGTGCCCAGCAAAGACTCAGATCTTTGCTGTGTGCTGAAAGGGTAGCTGAGAGTCTAAGCTAGCTCCATGCAGAAAGCGAAGACTCTGATCAGACTGGGGGATGCCCATGCTGATCTGAGTCTTCGCTGGGCGCACATGCCACTTTGTTGGTTTTGTTGTGTCACAGCTCACTTTGAATACTGGGTCCTACAAATGTGAAGTTGTGGCAAACATGCCTAGAGAACCCAGCTCAAACTGCTCCTTTTAAAGGAAAAACAAACTACAATGTAGGAAAAACAAACTGATCTGAAAAACCCATTTTTCAAATCAGCAGAGCATGACAGAAACTTCACAATAGAAACAGTCTTGACAGAAACTTCCAGATCAGATATCTAATAATACCAAACCTTGATAAAGAGGATCTTACATGAGTGCTCATGACTATTATTGAATTTACTAAACGAGTTGGGGAAAAAGATAAGATGCGAGGCTATGCCGAGCATCTTTTCATTTTTCCCTAATGAGTTTAATAAATTCAATATTACAGGAGCACGAATGCAAGATTCTATTTATCATATGACACTAAAATTGCATTTTATTATCAAATTTTGCACTAAAATGTCACAATTTTGCCATTAGAAAGCGTTTTGACGTTTTTATGGACATCAAGGCATAACATAACGACGTAATTTGCATATTTAATCCACTTGTTGATTATCGTTTTTAATGCATGGCTTTATTACACTCTCAGATGTGACATCATATGATAAAATCATTTCTAACATAATATCCATTAGAAAAAAATTATATATATGATAGTTTGTATATTATATTAGATATCTTATATCCTAACTCAGATATCTTATTTTGTAAAGCAGATAATCTCACATTCCATATCAGATACATAGCTATAACATTTGGAAAATATCTGGGTTTGCACCGTTTGCTCAGACCTATCTGACCCAATATTTAAAATTCTTACGGCATTAGACCAACATTTTCTATCACAGTACTTACAGCATCTACTTGACTTTTCGCCGATGTTGACGTCACACTACTCTTACACACCAGCTTGTCATAGTCACTAGTTTGTTCAGTGCCAGCAATGACCTTCGCTTCTAGCTCAAGGTACACCCAGTATGACGTGGGGCATGCCGCTACACAAACCTATGAAGAATAATTAGCTATGTATGTGTTCACTTTAAAGTCTTTAACTCATAATGGCAATATATAGAAATTGGCAAATACCACATTATTCAGTTATATAAGACCAGGCCCTGAGGTTATAAAACCTTTTTCGTGCTCAACTCAGCTGAGCATGAAATTTTCTCTGCTGATGTGAATATGAAAATGCCAATTTATGTTGGCATTTTCCTATTCATAAGCAGAGAAAAGTAGAAGAATGTGGCACATTCTCAGACAGCCAACTCGCATCACTCGGTGACAAAAACAAACGTATGAGGGAATCAAGATGAGGCAAGTTGCATATTTTGATTAGAAATAACATTGTTTTATTGATGCAAGCTTGTGTTGTGCCGGAACAGTGGTCAGAACAACAGTTGAACCCGAGTACTGGTCGAATACCACCGCATCATCGTCATCTGATGAATATTCAGGAGGATCCTCGTGCTGGCATGAACCACATCATGTGACACCCCACAATCTGGCATTCCGATTCTAGCCCCAGACGAAGTAACAACCTTCTGAAGCACGTCCACCGACTGCTGGGGCCTGGGGCGTCATTTCTCAGGTAAGTTCACCTGTTTATCAAATGGCGACGAGGAGAAAAATTAGTGCGGCATGATTTAATTTCGTATTTATTTATTTGCTTGTTTCCGGCCACTACTTTCATTTTTGAAGGAGTCACCATTTCCTTCGAAAATGCGACGTTTTGAATCTTATGCCATCCGTCAACTTTAAGCCTAAATTCATCTAGTATATTTTAAAATTGTTTTTCTAAACCCTCTTCTAAATTATGTTGCCTTTATTTTGCACTTTATTTTGGTTAATTTATTATTATTTTCTTGAATTTTATTGATACGGTCAAATCGCAAAATAGCGTATCCCTGCACGAGCTAATTTTGGACACGTAAACGAAAGTAAAATATATACACGTGCAAGATTATGTAAAATGAATATTTAGGTACATTTAATTTGTTCTTTGGCAGTTTTTGAGCTAAAATAAGTTTATTTTTTCATTTTCATCATAGAAAGAGACGAAAGCACGTGACTGGCAAAGATTCAAATGGCCTTCATGTATTGAACTTTTGTGCCGTATTTTCTACTTTCAGTTTCAGAATATATGTATTTCATGCCGAAATAAAATGTCAAAATGTATTATGAATGGTTTTATTGCACCCCGCGTCGCACTGCCATGTTATTTAGCCCCGCCTCTATTCATTTGAAGTTTGTATTCAATGTATTTTATATATCTATATATTTTTTCATGTCCGTCTGCTGTCTCTCCGCTTGAGTCATTTCAGCAGGAGACACAGGTTTGTCACAGAGAGTATGGCATGTTACACCCTGTCTGAAGGCCATGAAATCGTCTTTGTTCTTGCCCCCCCCCCCCCCCCCCCCCCCCCCCGCCTCCAACCACCATTGGCCCGCCAATACCCTACCCATTACCACACTCCCCTTCACCTGACTACAATGCAGACAAAAACAAGCTTGTAAGCGCAGTTTACATGAAATGCCGTTCTCATATAAACTATATCCTAATATTTCCTCCTGCGATTTCCCCACTCGTCCCTTTAGCCTTCCGTCTTTCTTCCCGTAAGCACACCCCCATAGCCTACATTCAAAGTCCCGTAACCTTAACTCAGAATAACACCCCTCCCCTCTCCCTCCCCCCCCCCCCCCCCCCCCCCCCCCCCCGGCAACCGCGTTAAAAACCTTTTTCTTTATTGTCGCTAATGATATTAACCCACCCTCCATTCACCTCCCTTCACTCAGAATAGCCACCCTCCACACCCACTCTATCCCCCTCTAAATAAAACAGAAAGAAGACAGTAAAAAATGCTCCTTTTAAAGTTATACTTTTACATGTTATTTTTGAAAGGTTATTAGTAGAGAAATGGGCTGAATATTTTCACTCTGCTAGAGGAGCGTTTTTTTGCTCGTATAAATTAAATTTCTTATTGATAAAAGGGGAGGAAATATGGGAATTAAGCCGTTGAAACTTTGTATTTGTTTATGGAGCTGGACTATAGCATTTATATTTCGAAATTTGACTAAATGAAACTTAGCATCGAAAATTCCTCTAAAAGTTCATTTCAGCATTACTTTTAATATAAATATTTGTAACTTGAGAGAATATTTCACAACTATCATGACTATGGGATTTAGACAGTTTCTATCACAACTTATTTCTTTGTCAGGCCGGTGTATTTGCGCCGGATGATAGTCAGGCCTGGATTGAATGGTCCAGGATTGACATTTTTGTCATGCTGCGCATGAAACCTGTGCATGTGTGATATTTGCATTTTTTTGTATTTTTATATGCTCATGTATATGTATTTTCAGTTATGATAGAATCTGTCAACTTTAGCTTTATGTAGCTTACAATGTTATTACATATTTATACTATTTTCCTATTTTGGGCTAAACACCTCGGCTTTCTAATAATCTTCATGATGAGCATTTTTGGAAAATTGTGTCACGCAGCTGTTATCTTTCTGTACGTCTGTCTACTTCTAGTTTCATAATTTTAAAGATTTGACTTCTGAAAATTTACAACATCTTTGGGTTCCTATCAGAACAAGTCTGTGACTTATTTGGTGTGGAAAATTATTTGTACAGATTTTGAACTTTTCTGACTGTTAACTTGGTTGTGTAAATTTGTATAGCTAATACTTCGAACACCATTGCGTTTGCAGCTTGAACGCATTTAGCATTTTCAGAAATTAAAATGGCAAATCTTTATTTTCTGGTTTGCAACTTCGGTAACTGTAATTGTGGCTGAATCCTTGATATGGTGTGTGTTTGGTTGCAGTGGCTCTGCATCGTTTTTCATCGCCATTGCATTTTTCGCATAATTGCATTATACTCCACCGCAGTAGTCGGGCTGCTAGCCTTTTGTGTTTTCTGAATGCTGTGTGGAGTATTTCGCTTGTAGTTTCCGAAATTATTCGGGTGGTACCCTTTGTAATTTCGGTTGCTGCTTGTAATTTTGTTCATGTATTTGTGATCGTCATGTGACTGTCAAAGTTGAACTTCCGTCCGTGCGCTACATTTCTGAATATATAATGGCTGAATTTCTCAGGCTTCCTGTTTGTAAGAACGTAGTCTTTTTAACCTGCAATTCATAATGTTTATTCGGTAAAATCGAACTTTGAAGAATTTTAATTTGAGCACGAGATTATGGAATTGTAAATTTTTACCAAGTTGATCCCTATTTGAAAAAAATATTGTGAAAACTTACGTAGCAAAATTTCAAAAACTACATGCACATGTATATTTCATTTACATATATCTCAAATCTTATTTTTGATAAAACTAGTAAATTATCTCCCCCTACAAATTGTGTACTATCTGTTAGAAGACTGGGAGATTCCTTAACCTAGGCTTATCCTATGATCATATTTTGCCATACTATTCATAAATAGCGTTGACACCAAACTTTATGTTGGTCTTTGCTAGCCCCTTGAAACTGCAGAGCTAACGTTAACTTTGTTGTCATAACACCATTTTTTGTCATGATCTTTTTTGTTTGACTTGGTGGTCATTCATGCTAAAACTCTGCTTGCTTAGAACCAAGTTTATCCCATGCCCATCTGTGTACTTGATGTGAGTGTTGTTGATGTTCAATGCTAGTTCTTTGTCGCTGCAGGAACATAGACAACTCTGACCTCATAGGAATTCATATGCCATTATTCATATACACATTTATGCAGCTATCTGTAGTGGCTGAACTGATCTTGTGCAGTTCTACAATTTCGACAACAAAATTACAATAAAATCTATAAGACATAATTTATTGGTCTGAGTCCTGTAAAATCAACAATCACTGTAGATATCTGCATCGCCTTCATGTATGTCTTGTTGTTGGTTGGTTGGTTGATTTGATGCTTAACGTCCACGGTAAACAACTAAGGTCATGTCGGGACGGTCAGTTAACCTAACCACACTATTCCTGGGCAGGCTTAGACCTCCTAAGCGGTTAACCAGTACTAAGTGCACATACTTTCGCCAGTACTGACAACTGCCCTTCTTGAATCAGCGGAAGGAGAAACGAAAGTATGTGGCCAGACCGGGATTCGAACCCAGGACCTCTGACTTACGAGTCAGGTGCCCTACCGATTGCGCCACCCGGCCCGGCGTCTTGTTGTTCGGAGTACCTCTGGAATTCTTTCTTTGACTAGTCCCTTGGATTGTCAGATTTCCAGTCTGGTGCTACTCTCAATAATTCATAAAAATTAAAAAAAAAAAAATGAAATAAAAACAGAAAAAATGCATGTTGGTTTGTGATTATAAATCACCATGTAGTATAGAACAGTAGTGTACACCGGATCCTGTCAAGTATGCTGCGTTTGTGCTTGTTGATCAAGTGTACATGCTAAGTTCTTCTATTTTTCATAAACCTGTATATAGAAATATATTGTATGCATTTCAGGGTTCAATTCTGAACCTTTTCCACTGCATACTTATCTGTCAAAACACCCCAGTCAGTACAAGAGCACAGTTAGGAGTTTGACACCTGGATGGAACACTAACATGCAAACCCACAATGCTCTATGTTTAAACCAGGATTGTTGTAATTGGCTGCTCCTTTCTGTAATCCCTCTCAAACACTATTTAGCAGTTCATTAAAATATGTCTGTGGTTTATCATGGTTATAATGCTCTCGTTCTGTATATCTAGCATAACATTGTCAGATCTGGAGACCTCGGTGATTGTCATTAAAGCTCATAAAATTAATCAAAAAACTTTAAACTATCCTTTCTCCGTAAATAAGAATTTGAGTATAAAACGTGTAATTTTATACAGATGCATATTCTACTTATTTTCAGAAGACACCGCAAAAGTAAGTATGATATTTTACAGAAAAGATTTGTTTATCAAGGTTTTTGAATATCCAGACATTACTAAAATGTGTATGCTAAAATGGAAACTATGTATATTTTAATATAAATTTATGAAAGGGGAAGAACAAAGAGAAAAAATAAATTGAAAATATAAGAAAGACTACAAACATACATGTAATAAACAAAAGAAAAAAGAGGAAACAATCATGGAACACTAGCATAAAATCATGTAAATGAAAACAGTGCACAATTCATCTTAATTTTGATTGTCTTGTATATTTATTCTTTTGGGCAATTTCGCCATGTACATATATTTACACAGATTCTACCATAGACAAATTCTAAGTATGTTCTATATTTTTCCATGTATTTTGTTGTATAATGCATATTTGTCATGCTGGTACAATCTGTGGACCAGAGGGATATTGTGTCATGCTTGTGCATAACAAATGGATGCACATGTTTGATATTTGTTTTTGCATCACTCGATCATGTTAGTCGGGAATGATTATTTATGATTTTGTATTTCGCTTATATTATGCTATGTACGTTTTTACCATTCAGACCCGATTACCATGATATGTGGTGCTCATGTGTTTTTATAACCTATGGTAGACTCTGTTTAAACGCTCTTCAAACATATTAAATCAACATTTTATGTCTTGCTTGTTCCTGACAAAAATTTGTGGGATCGAAAATTGAGATATTGGAAACGGTAGACCAAGTAAAAACCTAGAGAAAAATATATAAATGTAAAATAGGAAGTACTTTTTCTACCTTATTTTGTAAAGCATACACATTGCAGTACTATTTGGAATTTATCTTCAGTTTCCTTCTTTAGTTTAACACCTAGTTTGTTTAGTTTTGCATTTTGTTGGATCTTTTAGTCGTGGAAGTAGTTTATCACCAAGCTCATCGAGTATCCAGAGCTTACTTTGGTTTCTGTTACCCCTGTTCCTTGATTTCTATGCTCTTGACAGCTAGTGTGCAGTGGCTATGTGATGTACTGTCAGATATTGTCTTGACTGATGTAAGTACCTTTGAATTTTGTACATGTGTAAATAAATGTATTACAGTTGTCTGCAGGTTGCAAGCACAGCGATTTATGTATGTATACATTCACGTTAATTACTTTTACTTCCTGCCTGTTCATATGATTTTTCTTAACCTCTCTTACTAGCAGAAGTATTTTTTCTAAAAACAAGTATTCCTTTGAAATTGATTAGTATCAGCTTGTATATGTCCTCCCGGTTCTAAACGGAAGCATTTAAAAATCAGTGATAGAAAATAATTCTTTTATGATATAAGTATGTCCTGGGCATCACTGTTCCATAGCCATTACAGTCTTGGTCAATTCGCCATCCTTTCAACTTCATAATCTTTTTAGTCCGTAGATATAACGTACGAGTTTCTATAATTGAACTAAAATTACATGAATATTTCTATATGGGTTTTCATGATGAGTTAGGGACATATCAAGCATTCAGACTGAAATGAGTAGGGACATTTTCTTACTGTCATATTTTGGCATAATGATGATTCTCAGAGCCTCAGTTAGTTAAAAATTTCAGAAACTTGTTATGAAATTTAAATGTTTAAACGCCTTTTGTGAAAGGGCCGGTGAGTGTTGTGCCGGAACAGTGGTCAGAACAACAGTTGAACCCGAGTACTGGTCGAATACCACCGCATCATCGTCATCTGATGAATATTCAGGAGGATCCTCGTGCTGGCATGAACCACATCATGTGACACCCCACAATCTGGCATTCCGATTCTAGCCCCAGACAAAGTAACAACCTTCTGAAGCACGTCCACCGACTGCTGGGGCCTGGGGCGTCATTTCTCAGGTAAGTTCACCTGTTTATCACTTGTTTTTGTCACCTGCTTATGCGGGAAGAGGTGTTTAGTCATGCGAGTTGGCTGTCTGAGAATGTGTCACATTCTTTCTGACTAAGGGACCGACCATTTGATATTCTGGGGGGGGGGCCTGGTATATTTATCAAAAAAATTCCCTGTCTTTGGATATGCAAGAAAAAAATAACCTGGCTCATAAGGGGGTTCAAAAAAATAATCTGGCTTCAAAAGTAAGAGAAAAAAATAATCTGTCTCCACCCAAAATTTCAAAAAAAAAATATAGTCTGCAGATAATTCCATTGGAATTGTGTTTTTTTAATCTCTCTGGATTCTGGGGGCTGCGCCCCCAGACCCCCATATTTATAGTTATATTTTAATATTATCTACAATTGGTTTACACCAGCAGGCCCGCATGTGCATACATTTACAAAAAAATCCTATACAACATTCACATACATGTATCATTGATCTGCCACATTATAAGTAAATGTTTCCACTAAAACTGAATTGCAAAAGAGTCACTAGCTTATGGGAGACAAAACCATTATGACAAAATAAACACTCTAAAAGGCAAGTCCCAATATAAAAACCCTTATTTTTACCATCATTCCTAGTTTTTCTCTTGTTTCCAGTCTTAAAATTGCCATTGAAATTGGGAAATTGCTTAAGCTTCTGGGGGGCGTTGCCCCCCAGACCCCCCTTTCTTAACTTCTTAGCACATATATTAATTGCCATTCATGTATAATGTGACTCTATCAGTTAGTATTTATCAAACTTTCTGAAGGACGAATAAAGCATGTTTGGGCATATATTGGGATAGAAAAAAAACTTAAATTCCTAAAGTTAGCCCTAAAACTTTGCCAAAATAGCCCTAAATTTTGGCAAAAATATCCCTAAGGCCAAATTTTTGCCAAACTCATACAGGGATGTTTGTATCTGTACCTTAGATGAATAGAGTAACATGCTCCAGGCACTGGTTTGCAAAAGCAAGCTAAGCCATGCCCTTCGCCTGGTTAAAGACAGCACCATGTTCTTTTTGTGAGAAAAAAAGGTGTAAAAAATACTGATGTGGGTAAAATAAAAGGATATTAAGATCAAGTAAACAAGGATCTGATAGTTCAGCTATAAAATAAAAAAAAAATAACCTGTTTGAGTTAGTTTGTAAAAAAAAATAATTAGCTTCCACAAGGTGAAAAAAAAAAGAAATTGTTTCCAGAGGCCAGTGAAATAAAATGTTGTGTCTCCATCAAGAATACCAGGCCCCCCCCCAGAATATCAAATGGTCGGTCCCTAAATAAAAATTCCGCAACTGAAGCGTGCCACGTGAAAATATGAATTTTGCTTTTCTGGAAAGCCTAACTATCCTGCTGTTTACTGAAACAAGAATAGCTCTGCGCTGCCTGTAAATTACAATAATATTAGGTGTAAATGAGATGAGGGTCAGTTGTTTGGATCTGAAGAGAGTCACCTTGTATATGGTATTGTACATAATGATTTTTTTTTTCATTTCCCCCCACATAAGGTCACAGGTACTGAACCACTACCTGTGAGGCTAATATACCGATGCTGTAATTTTACCATTGCGATGCTAATGTCATGCCTGCCGATTCGAACTTCTAAACACATGAAACTAGTCAGTAACTTCACTTTTACAAAAGCATTGGTCATCGGGATTTTCCGTGATCAGCTGCACTAATGGACATTGCCAAAAACAACCATGATTTCCACAGCCTCGGCTATAAGACGGGTGCAAAAAATACATCTTATAGCCGAAGAAATACAGTAATTATTTACCCCAGATTTATCTAATTGCATATGCTGTCCACCATACCTTTACTTTTGGAACTATTTTGTGACTAAAACATGGTGGATATTTTAGATTTTTTTTTTAGGTAGTGAGTGTCTGCTGAATTGATTTTTGTATTTGTTATTTGTTTCCATGGAATTTAATTTTAAGATATTGTAGAAGGATGTTTGGAGATTTTATGAGGGTAATCAGTTTTTTTTAGAATTTCATCCACTTTGACTTCTTGTGGGCTTGAAAGCTTATTATTTTAAAAATTGAAACTCACATTTTTCAACTCACCCCACCCACTAACAATTGTGATGAACCCTTAAGATACAATTGTACTTACTGCTGGGGTAGGACAACCAAAGGCAATGGCTGAAAGACCAACTTTGGTGCACTGTAATATGTCAAAATAGTGCAGATATGGTTTGCCACTGAAATCAGATGAAAAATCATAGAATCAAGACAATATTAGATAGGCTTTTGTTTTTTATGGGTTGACAGATGATCCATGAACATTAAATCCTATATTATTAAAGGTAAATGGATATGCTTCCAGGGAAAGCAATTGTACCATTTTTATTTTTGCCTCCTTTCTCAATAGGCTAAACTCTGTAAGAAAAGAATTTGCTCTCCTAGGAGAAAATTCTGTCCATCTAGAGTAGATCTACTCTTTTTTTGGAAGGGCTTCACCATAAAGGGAAGCAAACAGGAAGTCACATAAGTTGTTCCCATTTGTAACCAGAAGACCAATGGTCCTGTAGCTCACCTGAGACCCTACTGTCAACAGACACAATATGTCATTTCACTCATAGTTATAAACTTTAAACTAGTGGCTTTAGAGAAGTGCATATTTTAACTTTAAGATCTCAGTCACCTTGATAAAAATGCAAACAAGACCTGTCACCGGGGCAGCTAGCTTGCCTGACAGCGCCATGCCCATCACCTAGAAAACTTTAATGTAAAACGTTAACATTTTGCTAACGCAGACGCCGCCAATGCAGATGCCGCCAATGCCAACGCCGTTGCCGGGGGTAGTGCAATAGCTCTTCCTGAACTTTGTTCAGGCGAGCTAAAAATGACTATTTGAACAAACTTGGGTTCCTTTGACCAAGTGAGCCTCCATATTAAACATGGTTTCAATCGGCCCAGTGGCTTCAGAGGAGAAGATGTTTGAAAATGTTGCTGGGAGACAGAATCTCAGTGATCTTGAATAAAGGTCAAAGAATGATCTTGACCTTTAGCAACATAATATTTTCATTTGCTCATTTAGTTAACCATCTACACCAAATGTTAGAACTTAGACTTAAATAGTGGCTGAGAAATCCACTGTTAAAGCATGTATTTTTCAATATCAAAGCATAACATACAGAAGTTGACCGTGTCATAAATTAGGTCAAAGTCAATCTACATCATCATTTGTGCAAACTATGATGGGCTCAAGTGCCCATTGCTACATATCAAGTTTCAAGGTTATATAGGCTTTTCGGTTCCGGAGAAGATTTTTGAAGGGTTTTACCATATATGGGCATGGCTACCATCTTGGTCATGTGACCCAGACCCCGCCAACAAACTTTTGTTCCTCCATCCCACAGAGGCTTCATATGAAAGTTAGCTTCTGTCGGCCCAGTGGTTTCAGAGAAGATGTTTGAAATGTCGACAACGGACAGAGGCACAACAGATGCCTGTCTATACTATAAGCTCACCTATGAGCTTAAAGGCTCAAGTGAGGTAAAAATGGTGGAAAACATGGAGATGTACCTGTTTCATATTGTATTATGTTGTTTCAATGTTGTTTATCTACTGGGAATAATCTAAGAAGTTTTAAACTACTGTTATTATTTACTTATAAGACAGCCTCCCCCCCCCCACCCCACCCCACCCCCTCTGAAATAAACAAAACACCTTAATCAGTCATGTAATTCTGCTAAAAGATGTTCTTTTGTTGTTGTTTTTCAAAAACCATTCTGAAAATCTAATTCCATCTGATATGACCCAAAAACTAAATGAAGTGTTTCCATGATGTGGTTAAAATTTAATTTTAACCCATTGCATTCAGGGTATTTTTGTCATCTGCTGAAATTGTCATCTGCATCAAAAATCAAGACTATTTTGACAATATTGGGCTAACTAACTCTTGTAGAAATGATGTCTAGGCAGCAAACAGTTTGGATCTCAGTTTGGATTTTGTAGGGCCTGATCTGGATCCAAACTGTTTGCCCAGGTAACCCTAAAGGGGTATCCCAAATGGAATGGGTTAATATTATTCTGATTGTTGGACAAACTAATATTGAAGGGACTAAAACAGGAAAATAACAAAAAATAAGAAGCTGAAGGGATGGAAATACAATATTACTTCTGATCTCCTATGCCACAAATCTGTCCATCCGAATTAGTTGGGTATACTAGTTTTGTTGGATCTCCACGGGCCCAACCTGAAGCAAAAAAATCATAAACATACTACAGTGCTGCAGGCAAGAGGGAGTATATGGTGACAATTAGGGTTAGTTTTCCTACATCTCTAAGGAGCCTCAGTAGCTCAGTGGGTCAAGAGCTGGCTTTCTGAGCTAGCAGCCTGGGTTTAAATCCCATTGTAAGCAAAATTCTTTCTGACTTTACGCAGGGTTTCATTGCACACAGCCTTTCATCATCACCTTTCACTGCTGAATATGATACTGCTGAAAGGGCCGTTAAACTATTTTAAGTCATCCATCAATCAATCCTTATTACTCGTCAAAAAACACACATTCCCAGCGGGCACATGAGGTTGAAATGACGGCATACTGACATCGATGTGACGTCATTACGTCGCATCGACATCAGTACAACGTCATTTCGACGTTATGTGCCTGGTGGGTTGTGATCTCTTGTCTGAATCACCTCATCAAGGCAGTTCAGATGAATAGTAACAAATTGAAATTGAAAAAATTATCCCTGACTATCATCAAAAACCTCCTCCTATATAATCTAGTGGTCTGCACACTCACTGTACATGAATAGTAACTTTGAACATATAAATATGGTCCCTTGTAAAATTACTGTTGGGGTCCATGCATAGCAATATAAATTACATGTTTAGGTTACTCTGATGCTTCACACTTTGCCACACCTTCAATTCAACAAAAAAAAAAAAAAAATTCAGTTGTGTTATATTGAATTTTAAGTTTATACGAAAAAAAAAAAACAAGAGGGCCAAGTGGCCCTGAATCGCTCACCTGAGCAAAAAGGTTAAAGGTCAAACTAGGGTAATCATTTGAACAAACCTGATAGTTTGCAACAATTTTCAAATGGTTCTGAAGAAGAAGATTTTTGAATATTTTTTTTTATGTATTGCTATGGTTCAAACCCAGGACCCCCTGGGGTGGGGCCATTTTGGACCCTGAGGCCATCATTTGAATAATCTTGGTAAAGGACCACTAGGCAATGCTACATACTAAAAGGACCACTAGGCAATGCTACATACTAAATTTCAAGCATCGGAGCCAAGTGGTTCTGATGAAGAAGATTTTTTAATATTTTTCTATATATTTCTATGGTTCAAACCCAGGACCCCCTGGTGCGGGGCCATTTTTGATCCTGACATCATCATTTGAATAAGCGGGGTAAAGGACAACTAGGCAATGCATCATACCAAATTGCTAGCATCCGCTCTAAGGGGCTCAGGAGAAGAAGATTTTTAAGTATATTTTAATTTCGAACCCAAGACTCCCTGCCCCAGGGCCATTTTGGATCCCAGGGCAACCATTTATATATTCTTTGTAGGAGTCCACCAGGCAATGCATCATACCAAATTTCAAGCATCTGAGCCAAGTGGTTCTGATGAAGAAGATTTTTGAATATTTTTCTAAATATTTCTATGGTTCAAACTCAGGACTCCCCGCTGCGGGGTCGTTTTGGACTCTGGGGCCATCATTTGAACATACTTGATAAAGGACTACAAGGCAATGCTACATATTAAATTTCAAGCATCTGAGCCTTGCGGTTCTGAAGAAGAAGATCTTTTAATATTTTTCTATGTATTTCTATGGTTCAAACCCAGGACCCCCTGGAGCGGGGCCATTTTAGACCCTGGGATCATCATTTGGACAAACTTGGTAAAAGACCACCAGGCAATGCTACATACCAAATTTCAAGCATCTATGCCAAGAGGTTCTGAAGAAGAAGATTTTTGAATATTTTTCTATGTATTTCTATGGTTCAAACCTAGGACTCCCTGTCTCCGGGCCATTTTGGACCCTGGGGCCACCAGTTTAACAAACTTGGTAAAGGACTATTAGGCAATGCTACAAATTAAATTTCAAGCCTCTGAGCCTTGCGGTTCTGAAGAAGAAGATTTTTGAATATTTTTCTATGTATTTCTATGGTTCAAACCCAGGACCCCCTGGTGCAGGGCCATTTTGGACCTTGGGACCACCATTTGAACAAACTTGGTAAAGGATCAGTAGGCTATGCTACATACCAAATTTCAAGCATCTGAGCCATGCAGTTCTGAAGAAGAAGATTTTTGAATACTTTTCTATGTATTTCTATGGTTCAAACCTGGGACTCCCTGCCCCGGGTCATTTTGAACCCTGGGGCCACCATTTGAACAAACTTGGTAGAGGACCACTAGGCAATGCTACATACCAAATTTCAAGCATCTGAGCCAAGCAGTTCTGGAGAAGAAGATTTTTGAATACTTTTCTATGTATTTCTATGGTTCAAACCTGGGACTCCCTGCCCCGGGTCATTTTGGACCCTGGGGCCATTTGAACAAACTTTGTAGAGGACCACTAGGCAATGCTACATACCAAATTTCAAGCGTCTGAGCCAAGCAGTTCTGGAGAAGAAGATTTTTAAGTATATTTTAGTTTCGAACCCAAGACCCCCTGCCCCAGGGCCATTTTGGACCCTGGGGCCACCATTTGAACAAACTTGGTAGAGGACCACCAGGCAATGCTACATACCAAATTTCAAGCATCTGATTCAAGCAGTTCTGGAGAAGAAAAATTTTTAAGTATATTTTAGTTTCGAACCCAAGACCCCCTGCCCCAGGGCCATTTTGGACCCTGGGGCCACCATTTGAACAAACTTGGTAGAGGACCACCAGGCAATGCTACATACCAAATTTCAAGCATCTGAGTCAAGCAGTTCTGGAGAAGAAGATTTTTAAGTATATTTTAGTTTTCGAACCCAAGACCCCCTGCCCCAGGGCCATTTTGGACCCTGGGGCCACCATTTGAACAAACTTGGTAGAGGTCCACTAGACAATGCTTCATACCAAATATCAAAGCCCTAGGCCTAGTGGTTTTAGAGAAGATGTCATTTAAAGTAAATTGTTGACGCCGCACGACGGACGACGCACGACGGACGACGGACGACGCACGACGGACACTGGGTGATCACAATAGCTCACCCTGAGCCTATGGCTCAGGTGAGCTAAAAATCATAAACCCTTTCGTATTGTCGAAAATTATTAAAACCCTAAATATAATGATGGATCAAAGAAATAGCAAACATGGTGCAGTTGCTCAAATTTAATAATGTCATTAGCTAAAAAGACGTAAATCTTCATATCTATACAAAAAGCAAGTTTTATTCAAACAAACTGAGAGGAGCTTTTACTCCTCCCATATTTTAGGCAAAAAACAATAGTATATTTGATTTTTTATGTTTTAGAAGATGTCACAAATAACTGACTGATGCCCTTGTCAAGCAAAGGATGCTTTGAACAACAACTCAACTGTTCAATGCAGTGCTAGAGGATAAAGCCTTGATCAAATAAATGGACAGAATAGCAGGCTGAGTTTGACCCTCACTAGCTGTGTATGTCTGATTGCTCTTTTAGCTCGGTTCAAAAGAACTTACCTTGAAAGTCCCAGACATTGCTTAAGCAAACAGAGAGGACCCTGATAAGACTGCTCAGGAGCAGTCTAATCAGGGTCTGCCTTGTTTGCTATAAAGCCAGGAGCTTGCACAATACTCCACTAAAGAATAGATGTAACAGTCTATATTATTTTCAAGTTTTTTGTCTCGCCTGCAAAGCAGAGGACAGACATATGTATTGTTTTTCCAGCATCGGTGGTGGCGGTAGCGTAAACTTTTGTCGAGTTTTTGCATTTAGGTCATTTTCTCAGAGACTATAAGGGCTAGAGCCATGAAACTTGGGTCATGCATACATCTGGAAGAGTACAGCTGAAAGTCATCATCATATACATTTTATGGTTGACTGACTTGCAATTTTTTGTTGAGTTTTTGCGTTTAGGTCATTTTCTCAGAAACTATAAGGGCTAATGCCATGTAACTTGGGTCATGCATACACCTGGAAGAGTACAGCTGAAAGCCATCATCAATATTGAGTCTTGAACTACATTTTAGGGTTGACTGACTTCGCAATTTTTTGTTGAGTTTTTGCGTATAGGTCATTTTCTCAGAAACAATAAGAGCTAGAGCCATGAAACTTGGGTCATGCATACATCTGGAAGAGTACAGCTGAAAGCCATCATCAATGTTGAATCTTGACCTACATTTTACGGTTGACTGACTTTGCAATTTTTTGTCGAGTTTGTGCGTTTAGGTCATTTTTTCAGAAATTATAAGGGCTACAGCCATGAAACTTGGTTCATGCATACATCTGGAAGAGTAAATCTCTAAACCATCATCAATATTGAGTCTTGACCTACATTTTAGGGCTGACTGACTTTGCAATTTTTGTTGAGTTTTTGCGTTTAGGTCTGTTTCTCAGAACCATAAGGGCTAGAGCCATGAAACTTGGTTCATGCGTACATCTTGAAGAGTAAATCTCAAAACCATCATCAATATTGAGTCTTGACCTACAGTTTAAGGTTGACTGACTTTGCAATTTTTTGTCAAGTTTTCGTGTTTAGGTTTGTTTCTCAGAAATTGATTGATTTATTGATTTCTTGCTTTATGTCCACGGTAAACAACTATGGTCATGTCGGGACGGTCAGTTAACCTAACCACACTATTCCTGGGCAGGCTTAGACCTCCTAAGCGGTTAACCAGTACTAAGCGGTTAACCAGTACTAAGTGCACATACTTTCGCCAGTAACTGACAACTGCCCTTCTTGAATCAGCGGAAGGAGAAACGAATGTATGTGGCCAGACGGGGTATCGTCCCCCGGACCTCTGACTTATAAGTCAGGTGCCCTACAGATTGCGCTACGTGGCCCGGCTGTTGTTTCTCAGAAACTATACGGGCTAGAGCCATAATACTTGGGTCATGCATTCATCTGGAAGAGAAGAACTCAAAGTCATCATCAATATTGAGTCTTTACCAACATTTTGTGGTTGACTGACTTTGCAATTTTTTGTCAAGTTTTCGCGTTTAGGTCTGTTTCATAGAAACTGTAAGGGCTAGAGCCAAGAAACTTGGTTCATGCATACATCTTTGCTGATTTAGCTCTGTTTTGTGACAGAGCGCCAGCAGGCGAGGCACCGCACTCCGCGGAATTCTTGTTTTATTTAGGTGTTTTAAGGCCCTTTCAATAATATTTTGACTGTTCTGGAGAAAGCTACATAATATTATGCCAGAAGAACATGGCTGTCTCACTTGTGGGCCAGGTGGGGCTCAAACTCACAATGGTGAGAGACGTTAGATGTTTAAATCTCAGCGTTGTTATCCACTCGGTCATTGAGGCAGTCTTCTAGTCTGTCCATCTTTTCATTCTGTCTGTTAACAAGTTTTGTGTTAAGGTTTGCGCTAAGCTTGTTTTCTAAGGCTTTGTCAGGCTGTGGCATTGCTGGGGGGTATACATGAGCCTCTGCTCACTTGCAGTACTGAAGTATTTTTAATTTCACTTTCATACATTCTGTCTTAAAACTAAGTTCTGACTATTACATATCAGGGTGGAAAAATGAAAATTGTATATCTCTCAAAATACGTCTATTCAAGGGGTTATAATAAGTAGTTAAGTGTTCTAATAATGCATAAGACTTACTTACCCACAGCTGAAACTGCCAGCATACCAGCAAGGCAGATCAAAAATAAAAGGCAACATAGTATATCTGTGCATGATCTGAAAGAAAACCAACATAATATACCATAAAATCTCCAAGCAATGGAACAAGCATGCATCAGCAAACAGTGTAGACCCAGATCAGACTGCTCCTAGAGATAGAGAGTTCTGCACTATTTGCCTTTCAGATAACCATTTTGTATCAATTCTTGTTAAGCATGTCAAGCTGACTTGTCCAAACTGAAAGATGGATATGCATCCTGCCCCAGGCAAGGGCAGATATCCCCAGGAGATTGTAACATAAAGCCTGCCTTACTTTGATCATTTCTGTGAAGTTTTGTCACTTTCCAGTCCACATCTTGTAGATTCTACAAAGGTTTGCACTTTGGTCAAGGAATCTATCACAAGATTTCTATCAGAAAAATATTAAATCCAAATGGCATAATTAATATGCATGGACGTCAGTTCAAATTCTGTGACAAGTCCTTGTGAGTCCATAAAAGTGTCCTTAGAACTGGAAAGGTGTGAACTGGAAAGTGTTGCATAGCTCAACAACTGTAAAATATTTGATTGAGAAATTAAACTGAAAACATAAACCAAGATTCACTCACAGCATCACCATTATTCCTAAACAAAAAGCATGTGCCCCACCTCCCCCAAATGCCCTGACTATAATCCTTAATAAATCTAAAAAGTAATGTCCAAGTCCAAATGATCTTGATCTAATGAGGAAATGTTGGGCTGGTACACTGTAAAATTCTAAATTGGCATTTAACAGAATTTGGAATATCAAATAAATCTATTCTGTAGAGTATTACAATGTAAGTGAATGAAAGGTGGTTATAATTTGTTACAAAATTTGTGAAGTGGTTATAATTTGTAACAAAATTTGTTACAAACCTGCTTTTCATTGGTCCCTTGAAATTTTTGTTGTGCTCTTTTGGCTTCCCTGGAAAAAAAAGCGAACATGAAATTAGCCTGTGCACTGTATGAGCTAAAAGCCTATACATAATTATGTGCACATACTTCTGCTGTTTGTTGTAGCTATCAATATCGTATCGAGAATTCAAAGACAGAGGGCTAACAATGCAGTTCCAAATGAGGCGGCTCATGATGAGCCGCCTCATTTGGATCTAATTAAGGTGTTTGCAAATTTGACTATTTTCAGTTTTGGCTCTTTTAGGGTTAACTAGTCAGCAGTTCAGGTTATATAATGGTGCTTTTAAGGTATTGATGTTAAGTTCTCTTTATATTCCCAAAGAGGGTGGGAGAGGGCGGGGGTGGGGGAAGAGTGGGGTGGGGAGGGGGATCACAACATATTCTAGGAGAGATAAAGTAAAATAATCACTTAATTTCTTTAACTCCACCTTATCTAAAATTCACGCCAGGACTTCAAAATATTATGTATAGGACTTACCTAAGGTGTATCATCAGTACACCTCCTTGTTTTTCTACCATTTTTTTCCAGGGCAGACGACTTTAGTGACTTCCTGTTTGTTTCCTGAACAATGTAACCCTTCCTAAATAGAACCTACTTTTAAAGAAAAGAATTTGCCCATATAGGCGCTAATTCTTTCCTTTAAGAATCGACCCCGTTAAGAAAGGATACCAAAAAAAGAAATTGGTAGAGTTGCTACCCCTGAAAGTCTTAACCTACTTTTAAAGAAAAGAATTTGTCCCTATAGGAGCAAATTCTTTCCTTTAAGAATTGACCCCATTAAGAAAGAATAACAAAAAAAAGAAATTGGTAGAGTTGCTACCCCTGAAAGCTTACCCATTTACCTTAAGGCCCTAATTAGACTGAGCAGATCCAGAAGTGGACAGGGTATAATCAGGTGTATCACACAGTGAACCAGTCAAGAGAGCCTGACATAAGCAAATACCTGTATTCAAAGGGTATACAGTCAAAGAAATCTAATACAGGTTATGTAAATGCCAGGCTAGCTAAAAGCAGCTGCTTTAAGACTGGTGACCCCTTTATAGAGAGAAAGGGTCATTTGCATTGACACATGGCTTATGGGATGTTGGAAAGGGTGGCTGTTAAAGAAAAGTGACCCTTTAATAAAGGTGATCAAACTGTAGATGAATTTTGACAGTATTAAGATCCATATTCTATTAAAGACAAACTGTATATCTCCTAAGTAAAAGAAAGTGAAATTTGGTTTGTATTAAGCAATAACTTGCATATTACAGGGTAAGTAGTAATGTAATTAAGAGGAATTTGATCTGTATTAACAAACCTAGCTATAACTGCAAACAGCTGGCCTAGATTGATCCAAATGGGGCTGCTTTATCTGGATCTACACTGTCTGCCCTCTCTATGTATGATACAGCTTTGATTAAACAGTTTTTTAAATCATGCAGATATAAATTTTGTCATCTCATTTTTGGAATTTTAAGGGATAGTCAAGCAACAGTCAGAAGCAAGATTGTATTGGCAGCACCCTTATCACAGGGTATAATCGATTCCGCTAATTTTCGCTTCCTGCAGAGACTGTACATCATATTTGGCTTCTGCCGAGACTGTCCGCGATCTTTTGCTTCCTGCCGAGACTTCTGTACATGATAAATGGCTTCCTGCAGAGACTGTCCGCGTGAGTCTGCTTCCTGCCGAGGCTCTCGGCAGGAAGCAGAGTCACGCGGACAGTCTTTGCAGGAAGCCAATGTTCGAGGACAGTAGTCTCTGCAGGAAGCAAAAGATCATGGACAGTCTCGGCGGAAGCCAAATATGATGTACAGTCTCTGCAGGAAGCGAAAATTGGCGGAATCGATTATACCCTGTGCTTATGTCTTAAACCGTCATGTACTTCCTGTTATGAGAATTTAACCTATTGATTTTGAGAGTTAAATGTCTTTTGTTACAAGTCATGAATTTTGGTTCAATGATATCAAAATATTTATTTGTTTCCATGTTAAAGAGGTCATTCCAACCTTAAATTATAAGTATGCAGGTATATTTTTAGCATAATGTCAACGTCACGTCTTATTGTATTTTATGGCTCATATATCACAAAGCAAACAATGACAGAAAAATACTACCGCTAAAATCAACAATTTAAGTCTATATGGTAATTTGAAATCAGCTCATTTTTAGACTCGGTAATAATGGGCCTATGAATATTTCTTTGTGAAATTTTAATTTTGTTACAGTACTAGATCTTTTTTTCCCCCCTCAATTCAATTAAGGTAAATGGATACAACTCCATGTCTCCCCCCTTCCACCCACCTACCACCCCACTTCCCGCTTCTTTTTTAAAGGGAGAGATTTTTTTATTTTTTATTATTGGCTTTCTGTAAGAATAACTCTCAATCAAAAGGGATCAACTCTTATGGGAAAGAATTTGCTCCTTCAGGAGCAAATTCTTTCCTTTAAGAGTTAAGCCCCAATGAGAAAGGCACCAAAACTGAAATGGCAGAGTCGCTTCCCTTGAATGTGTATCCATTTTTACAGATTTACAGATTGAAATCATTATGACAGACTTGCCAGGGCCCCTTCTTTTCATTTATCAGTAACTGTTGAGAGCTTTGACAGCATTTAAAGGCTACAATTTAAAAATTTAAAACAACTATTCTAAGTCCACGACAGGGGTAGGGGTGGTACTGCGTACAACTTTGGACCGGTGCCTTATATGAGGGTTTGGATGGGGCTTAACAGTCAGTGATAAATGACCTTATTTTTTAGCGATTTTTGAGGCTTACGGTTAATATATATTAAACCAATACATTCTGAAATATACTAATTCTTGTGAAAACGGCTTTATTGATAACTGATTAAAGGGCTAATTTAATTTTAATAATTTGCGATTTTTGGTACCCCCCTATCCAGATCCTCTAATATCAGTGCACATATCAAAATCTCTCAAACCTTTATACAAAATGCTAGATAGAGTGACTGCAATGCATTTTGTACCATTGAGCATTACAGTCTCTTATAATAGTTGGTGGAAGCCACAAGATGGCTGCAAAATTCTGTTAAAAACAGGACTTCTCTGCTGGGGTGGGGGGGGGGGGGTCTGGTTCTCAGCACAAAGCTATCTTACCTGTACTGATAAAGGAATGAAAATCAATTCAACCAGTCAGTGAACCAGAATTACCAAACATGATAATTTCATTGGCTGACTGGAGGTGTTGATGCTCTGTGATCAAGAGAAAGAATGACACTATGGAAGATAATCCTCCTTATATAGTCACACTCCTTTCTTTAAACTCAGCCAGTTCAGAGATGCAGTACAGTGGCTTTGAAAACATCTGAATTTTTTATACATTTGTGAGGGACTCCCTGGGTATACAGTTTATTAGCCATATTGGTAGGACTTTTACCCTGCAAATGAGTTAAATTTATTAAATGAATTTTGGGTTATGCTACAGGTACTAGCAGCTCTGCTGTGTGATGGGTGTGGGCAATATCTAGTATATCAGGGGCCGTAATCATAAAACGACTTAAATGGTTGCTATGCTGTTGCTAAGGCTACATTTCTTTGAAGGAGATTCCCTACAACTATGAAATTTGCTCTGGAGGAACAGTCTTTGTAAGACTGTTCCTCCAGAGCAAATTTCATAGTTGTAGGGAGTCTCCTTTATAGATATTTAGCCTTAGCAACAGCATAGCAACGACTTAAGTGGCTTTATGAATACGGCCCCAGATGTTTTACAGGGGCATGAAAATAACATATAATCCTGTTTAACTGTTTTTGTAAATCAAATCTCCTGCAGATGTAGATGGCAGCCATGCCCATATAATCTCAAATAAATCTAGTATAGATACAGTACATTTACATCCTGCATTGATGCTGGATGATTTGAATACAATTTCAAGCCCTGGATTTGAAAATTTTAAAATTCCATCTGCTTATATTATACAAGAGGGCCATGAGGCCCTGAATTGCTCACTAAGATCTCTGATGCTACATACCAAGTTTCAAGGCCATCAATCAAGTGGTTCTGAATAAGAAGATTGTTAAAAGTTTTTACTATATATGGGAGTGGCAGCCATGTTAGTCATGTGACCAGGACTGCTTGAACAAATTTTCAATCCCTCAATCCCTGGAGGCTCTGTATGAAATTTGGTTGCAACTGGCCCAATGGCTTTTGAGGACTTGTTTGATATCTGAATGACCTTTACCTCTTGATCTCTTAAATCTTCATGTGCTCATATAGATTACTGCATAAACCAATTTCTAGGCCAAAATCTTCTATAGTTTCCATGAACTCTTATGCTCTATCGTTTTCCCATATAAAAGCACCAAAAGCATATTTGACCTAGCCGTAAAACAGGTCAAGATCAACCCAAGGTGATCATTTGAACAGTCTTGACAGTACTCGACTAACCAATGCTACATACCAAGTTTCAAGGCCATTGGTCAATTGGTTCTGTAAAGGAGACTTTTAAAGGTTTTTACCATATATGCCTGTGATGGGCATGTTGGTCATGTGACATAGACTGCTTGAACAAATGCTCTAAATGAAATTTAGTGGCTTTTAATGAGATGGCTTTTAATGAGATGTTAGAAATTGTTGAAATATGAAAGACCAGGCTCAAAGGTCAAAGAATGACCTTGCCCTCTTGTACTCATAAATCTTCATGTTCTCATTAAGATAACCAAACATATTTACTGTTTAGGCCAAAATCTTCATGAAATTTTCATGAAATCTTATGTTCTAGCATTTTCCCATTAAGAGTGCCAGAAAGCAAATTTGTTATTGCAGTAAAACAGGTCAAGGTCAACTCAAGGTCATCATTTGAACAACCTTGGTAGTACAAGGTTCTCCAATACTACATATAAATTTCAAGGCCATCAGTCAATTGGGTCTGGAGAAGAAGATTTTTCAAAGATTTTACCATGTATGGGCATGATGGCCATGTTGGCTATGTGACCTAGACCTCTTGAACAAATTTTCGTTCCTTCAACCCCTAGAATTCTGTATGAAATTTAACTGGCCAAGTGGCTTTTGAGAAGATGTTTGAAACTGTTGAAATATGAGAGACCAGCGTCAAGTTTATCTCTTGTACTCACAAATATTGATGACTGTATATACCAATTTTGGGCCAAACTAGAAATTTTTTATGACACAAACAGATGTCCCCCCCCCCCCCCCCCCCCACACACACACACACACACACACACACCTGCACTTTCCGAGCAGTATAATTTTCCCTAAATCTTGCCAAGTTAAGACCTCCTGTGACCTTGAAAATGAGGTCAAGGTCACCAAATTTTGATCACTAGTCTTGTTTTCCACCTCCAGATTAGACACTTGCCTATGTTTGGGCATAACCCATCAATCCCTTCAGCAGATGTGAAAACAAACCATTTATCAAAATTCTTTGAACTTCTGGGACCTTGAAAATGAGGTAAAGGTCACCAAAAACCTAATTAGTTCTTTTCCATCTCCCAGTGATATATCTGTATGAGTTTGGTTAAAATCCATCCAATCTATTCAGGAGATATGGTGCAGACATTTTTGAACATTCTTTGACTTTCTGTGGCCTTGAAAATAGGGTCAAGGTCACCAAAACATAACCAGTTCTTTTGCGTCTCCAAGTGATATTTTGTGGAAATTTGGCTTAAATCCATCATTCCATTTACAAGACAGAGTGCAGACAAGGCATTTTCAACACTCTTGGACCTCCTCTGACCTTGAAAATGAGGTCAAGATCACCAAAATCTAATAAATTTGATCTTTTCCATTTCCCAATGATATAACTGTGCAAGTTTGGTTTTAATCCATCCATTCATTCAGGAAATAGAGTGCAGACAAGGCATTTTTCAACAATCTTTGATCTCCTGTGACCTTGAAAATGGGGTAAAGGTCACCAAAATCTAACCAGTTCTTTCCCCATACTCAATAATGTATCTGTGCAAGTTTGGTCAAAATCCATCTACCCCTTCAGGAGATAGAGTGCAGACAAGAAGCTGCTATGCAGATGCAAACACCTACCCCAATAGGATCCACATCAAAGATATTATGTCCCCCCCCCATCCCCTCCCCATAAATCTTCATCACTACCCATGAAATCTATGTACTAGCATTTTTGCATGTAATAGATTCTGAAAGCAAATTTGATCTGGCCATAAAAAGGTCAGGCTCATCATTTGAACAATCCTGGCCCCGAGGTTATAAAACTTATTTCGTGCTCATCTCAGCTGAGCATAGAATTTTCTCTGCTGATAAATATGAAAATGCCAACAAATGTTGGCATTTTCATATTGATAAGCAGAGAAAATTTCATTCTCAGCTAAACTGAGCAAGAAAACAACTGTACTTGCCAATAATTTGTTATTTATTAGCAGGTAAAATTTCATGCTCAGCTGAGTTGAGCATGAAAAAAGTTTTATAACCTCGGGGCCAGATAGTACTCGATTATACCCAATGCTATACACCAAGTTTCAAGGCCATCAGTCTAATGGTTCTGTCCAAGAAGTTTTTTAAGGTTTTTACCATATACTGGCATGGCAGCCATGTTGGCCCCATTGTTTGAAATTATGGACAGACTGATAATGACAGACAACAGAGCCTGCCTATCCTATAAGCTCCCACAGGGCAGTTGGCTCAGATGAGCTTAAAAATTCATCTAGCACATTTGCAAGTGTACCAAAAAATGAAAGTAGGCTTGGAATAAACATATATTTTTTTTTTAATTTTGCAGATGTAAATTTTGCTGTCTGTTTTATTGGCACTTTAAGGGTTAATTGGTATTAGAAATTATGCAGGATGATTTGAATGTAACTACTTTATGCGAAAAATATGAAAATTGTTTTTAAATTTTATAGTCTCAGGGTTTCAGTAGGCAAAAGCTTCAAGTCTACAAACTTACCATATTTTTCTTTAGAATCCTCAGCATATGAATCTTCAACTTCATTTCCCCCACACATTTTAGTTCCTTTTACTCAACTTTAAATCCTTGAAAAAAGAGATAGTATATTTCTTTTTTGTTTCTTTACAAAATAAACTCAACAAAAAGAGTATATTTCTTTTCAATTTTTTCACAAAATCAACTAATTAGAAAATGACAAGGTCCGTTATGCCTTTATACATTTCCGCTACCTATTTATCATGAATACTCAGGCACCAATGCCATTTCTTTATGATATAGCTTGGATGAAACAAGTTTTAAAATTTTGCAGACATAAATTTTGTTGTCTGCTTTTTTGGCACTTTATAAGGAATACACTGCTGGCAAACAGTAGAGACCTTGGCCAGACTGCTCTTACTCCTGCATTACTGTCAGAATATTTTGAGTACATGCTGCACATTAGAATTCTAATAATAGTTTTCAGGTACCCGACCTTCACAGGTATCAAATTCCACTTCTTTTGTAGTGCCCAAGTTTCAATCAATATTTGCCTGCTCTCATTGTTTAAATTTGTCTAGCATAAATCACATGCTCTTATTAAAAATGAAAATATTCAGCAGAAGACAATGAGAATATGTCATTTTAAACGGGCAATTAAGCATCATATGAAACAATATCACAACATACAATAGTATCAAATTAAGGCTGTTGCATTTTAGAGTAAATAACAAATTGATATATGTATATTGTAATGCATCAAACTTTTGATACAGTCCTACACTTTTCTCCCAGCTCAGCTTCCACACAGTGGAAGTAAACAAAGTGCCTGTAAATCCCCTATATGGTTATTGGTATTTGGGGGGGGGGGATTTGCGGGGGGGGGGGGGGGGGGGGGGGTGAAGTACTGTACAAGTACTGTACAGTTAATACTGTACAGTTAATGTTCTTGAATTTCATACACTTCATGCCTCAGAAAAAGCACATTTTTTTTCCTTTTTAGACTGCTCCTGAAGGGGCAGTATCAGCAGTCTGATCTGGTGTCTGCACTGTTTGCCAAGGCATTTTTATATGACAAAAAAGGTTTGAATCACCAAATATCAAATTTCCCAAATGTTGTATTACCCACTCTAAATGAGCCATGTTACACAAAAAAGCTACGTAACCAGTCTGTGAATCAGTGCTGTCTTGCTGATGCCTGTTTTGTTTTGTTTTGCCTGCAGGTTTCTCAAAATCTATGTTTGGTGAGTATGACCAGCAAAGGTCCTGACTAGACTGTGCAGGCTGATTCAAGTCTTCTCTGCATATGCCATAAGCACCTTTTTTTCAGTATCTCTGCTCAAAACCTTGTTTTTTTTGTAACACATGGAAAAATCAACATACTACTCTTGACAAAGTTTATTGAGGATATGAATGCTTAGATAATTTTTCTTTTTTCTCAGTGAAAACCTTCATTGTGACCCCTCATTAGAACCAGCTGAGATGGTTCTAGTGACAGGCCATAACATAGGTTTATACTGAGGGAAATATGGATAACTATCCCAAAATTATTCTTGTTATCCTTTCTTATAATAAGATCGCTGTACCCACCATTATCCCTTTTTAGACCGGATACACGTTTTGGGGACATTATGCAAACAGTGCAGACCCAGTTCAGACGCCGCAAAACGCGGCGTCTGATCAGGGTCTACATTGTTTGCTTACAGCAATTTCTATGCAAAGTACAATAAAAGTGAAAATATTCACCAGAAACCCCTAAAACTAGTAATGGGATTATCTGAATGATAAGAATGGACAAGTCCACTGGTCAAAAAAGGGTTATAGTGTTGCATTTGCATATGGAGATGCCCCCTACGTCTACTGGAAATTATCAACCAAATTGGTCTACTCATTTTTTTTTTGTGAAGCTGTGTGAATGGTTCTACCTTATTAGGGCATGGCTGCAATCCACAAATTTGAACAATGCATAATGACCACCTCATAATCTAAGTTTTTGCAACATTGGTCCAAATGAAATTTGGTCAAAATCCAAGTAGTAATGCTTGAAGTAATTGTGGACCCAAAAATTGTTGCATAGATGAGAGGCAAAACAGTGGCCAAAATAGCTTCTTAGTTTATGAAGTGGGACCATCTAAAAGCTCAATTACCATTTTCTAATAGTAAACAAATGGAAAACTTCAGTTGCCATGCCAATCAAAGTTACAGACTGATTTTTGTTATTACATGTACTTCATAATGTCACTAATACGTGTTAAAGACTATTTTAGTCTAACCCATGAGCCTGTCCAACCTTTGTAGGGCTGTGAAGGTTATATCAGGTAGATTCTTAAGATTTTGGGTCACATTTCCATATTAAAATTTATTTCTGGCTTAAGAAATTAGGATAAGTATTTGAAGACAAATCTGAGATATTTCCGGGAATTCCAATCAAAACATACATGTTCATTGTGACCCCTCGTAAGAATAGTCTCTGCATAAAAATGTATACTGTGACCCATGTTAGAACCCTGATGGTTGTAATGTGGGGTCACAATGTATGTTTTAATTGAGAAATAAAATTGTCTCGGAACTATCATCAACACAGGGTATAATCGATTCCGCCAATTTTCGCTTCCTGCAGAGACTGTCCATCATATTTGGCTTCCGCCGAGACTGTCCACGAACTCTTGCTTCCTGCAGAGACTACTGTCCTCGAGAAATGGCTTCCTGCCGAGACTGTCCGCGTGATTCTGCTTCCTGCCGAGAGCCTCGGCAGGAAGCAGAATCACACGGACAGTCTCTGCAGGAAGCCATTTATCATGTACAGAAGTCTCGGCAGGAAGCAAGAGTTCGCGGACAGTCTCGGCAGAAGCCAAATATGATGTACAGTCTCTGCAGGAAGCGAAAATTAGCGGAATCGATTATACCCTGTGATCAAATACACATCTTGTCTGGGCCTCTTCCAATTACCATGTGGATGATGTAAAACAGCTTACCATGTCTCCCAACAATGTCTTTGGCGTACCATTTGAAGTTGGCATCAAATCACTTTAGCCTCAACATGCCCAAATAAGGGTTTGCACAATCATGTCAAAAGGAATTGTTTCTTGTGACAGGACTCAAGGTAATTGGGTTTTCCTTCGAGGGATGCAGCTCTGTAGTTTTCGTTGTTGCCAGCCTTGTCCATGGTGGACAACTCTTAAAGGTAAGAACTGCTTCACACGAAGCAAATTCTTTCCTTTAAGTGCAGACCCCATTTTGGAAGTGCTTCATCCTCCTGGGAAGCAAACAGGAAGTCATGCAAGTTATTCCCCTTTTAAAAAATGATGGGAAACCATGACACCTGTGAGCCTGGCAATTCTGACAAACCCCCATAAAATATGTTTTCCTGAAGACATCACTTATGAATTACAAGATTCTATGCGCCTAGTAACAGAAACTAGACATACCCCATCTCCAATTACCAATGCTGCCAGAAGAACACAATCTGTATCTCACTTTTTACTAACCACAAGGCAGTTAATGCAAAAAATTATGATCAAAAAATGTTTTAAGAGATCTAGAGCTTGAAGTGTACATGTATGTACGGTATCTCTTTCATCTGGCTGACTCTGTCTTTAAACTTGGGCATCTCTTTTCAGAAACGGGTATTTGATACAGAAAATTACACACCAAAAAAAAAAGACCTACCCACAGATAGGATAGCTCACCTAACTCTTGTATGTTAACCAACACACCCAAATTCAGATGCAGACATGAATGCTGACAAGACCATAGAAGTGTGACGGTAGAAGGTCACAGATATAAATAGATATGCAAATTACAAACTCGGTAGTTTGTGGTCGAGTAAATGTTGGGGTATATAAGCAAATAAACCGCCCTTGGTGGGTGAGCATGCTTTTCCACTGACGGGGTTTGTTTGCAGGTCGGCCCACGTTACATTTGGTGGCAGCGGTGGGATAAGGTCAACTGCCAGACCGGAGTTGCCTTACCCATGTAATTCCCAGGCCAAGTCTCGGGACGAGACTTCTCGGAGGGGAAAGTAATGTGACGGTAGAAGGTCACAGATATAAATAGATATGCAAATTACAAACTCGGTAGTTCGTGGTCGAGTAAATGTTGGGGTATATAAGCAAATAAACCGCCCTTGGTGGGTGAGCATGCTTTTCCACTGACGGGGTTTGTTTGCAGGTCGGCCCACGTTACAGAAGCAGATGCCTACATCAAAGATGTACTGCATTTTTTTCCTGTGAATACCACCCACCCTCTCTAATAAATGCCCTGGCAGGCCCTTAGACTGGAAAAACATGTCCCAAGAGTAATGTTTATAGCACCTGTGAAGAAATACGATACAGCAGGTTAACTAAAACAGAATGCCCAACAGTGTAGGTCCAGATGATCTGATTCATTATGAGGCATCTCATCTGAATCTGCACTTGAGATGTATGAGTACACATCCATGTTTTAAATTTCTGCCATTTTTACAAATGGAAAAAAACTTGAGACTTCCTGTTTGTTTTCCAGGATCATGATCCTTCCAAAATAAAGTCAACTCTTAAAGGAAAGAATCTGGGGCCGTATTCATAAAGCCACTTAAGTCGTTGCTATGCGGTCCCTAAGGCTAAATATCTATAAAGGAGATTCCCTACAACTATGAAATTTGGTCCGGAGGAACAGTCTTTGTAAGACTGTTCCTCCAGAGCAAATTTCATAGTTGTAGGGAATCTCCTTCAAAGAAATTTAACCTTAGCAACAGCATAGCAACCACTTAAGTCGTTTTATGAATACGGCCCCTTTCCTTTAAGAGTTAACCAACATTGAGGAGGGAGGAAAAACTGAAAATGGCAGAGTTACTTCCCCTGAAAGTGTGCTCCCTGTATCCATCTAAATCAACAATTTTTTTCCGTTCATCCGCTTGAAAGCGTTATACTTTCAAACCAGTTGATGACCCCCACATACTTCAAAGCATAATTCCCACTGGGCACACACGGTTGAATCAGTATTGAATCAACCTTGATTCAACGTCATGACGTTGAATCAAGGTTGTATCAATATTGATTCAACCTTGTGTGCCTGCTGGTATGGCACACAAGGTAAACACAGTATAACAATAAAGAACGTTTATAAGAAAATTGTTTTTATTTCAACAAACCAGTACAAAACTTCAGAAATCAGAGTGGTTTAATATGTATAAAAGTTGCGATATTCTAAAATTCTAAATAATGTTAACAATTCACACAAAAGATGTTAGATATACGAAAAGATGTGACATATACTTGTGAAAATAGATAAAAGGGACGAGAGACAGTGAGATACTTTTTGTAAGATCTTTTATATTTCTCTTTCTTTTAGTTCACTTTCTAATATTATGGTCGACAGTAGTCTCACGAATGCTTTGAAATTAACTTATACAAAATATCCCCTTTGTTCTTTTTACGGTATTGAAACATCTTTTTCAGTCAGTTTGTTCCCTTAACAGTATTTACCGTAACCCATTCCATTCGGGATACCCCCAAAGGGGTATCGGGGCAAACAGTTTGGATCCAGATCAGGCCCCACAAATGTGGGGCCTGATCTGAGATCCAAACTGTTTGCTGCCTAGACATCATTTCTACAAGAGTAAGTTAGACCAATATTGTCAAAATATTCTTGATTTTTGATGCAGACGACAATGTCAGCAGACGACAAAAAATACCCAAAATGCAATGGGTTAAGGAAGTGTCAGTGCTGATGATTAAATGGACTTTCATGGTAGCGTTGACGCAAATGTCAATGTTGTATTAAAGTAAAAATGTTATTGATTCAACAGATCAAGGTAAAAGGGCAGAACCTGGTTACGGTAGCAAGCTTCAAATACCTTGGAGCAGTTGTCTCAGATGATGGCTCTAAACAAGAGGTTCTCTCAAGGAGTTGTCTCAGATGATGGCTCTAAACAAGAGGTTCTCTCAAGGATTGCACAAGCCACTTCAGCTCCTACAAAGCTGAAACCAATTTGGAGAGATAACAACGTATCTCTTGGATCAAAGGTAAAACTTACGTGCTCCCTTGTCATTTCCATATTTTTGTATGCCTGTGAATCATGGACCTTCATAGCAGAGTTAAGGTTTGACAATGTCGTGTGCCTGCTGGGATTGTAACTGTAATTGCTAAAACAGGTATGACAAAAAGTATCTTACTATTTCCAATCACCGTACTCCTACACCTGGGTGTAGTACACAGAAATATTATGACATTTGATATTTATTTGGACCAGCCAAATAATAACAATCTCATACATAAGAGACTAAAATACAAAATATCTGCAACTATGAAATATATGAGCCGTGACATGAGAAAACCAACAAAGTGGCATGCATGCCCTGTGAAGGTTCAGATCAGCCTGGACATCTGCCTAGTCTGATCAGAGGCTTTGCTGTCCTCATGGAAGTAGCTTAGATATTTCTTGACAACATATAAATATGAGTCAAAGGATTGATGTAGGCTAGGCCTATATTTGTCCTCTCCTACAGAGGACAGCTTAGACACTTAGCTAACCTTTAAGTGCACAGTGAAGCTTCTGATCAGACTGCCAAGGCGGATGTGAGTCTTCCCTGGGCACACATGCCACTTTGTTGGTTTTGTTGTGCCGCGGCTCAAATTTTATGAGAATGGTGCTCAGAACCACAGCACAATGACAGAGCTACATGACCTAACAGGTCTGATTCCAGTGTTGGCAATTTTTACATTTTTCCTTTCTCCAGTTCTAATAATGATGTTCTCCAGGAAGTTCAAGGGAACAAATACATGTACATTACATTCACCTCCTGGGAAAGTGAACCATCAGACAGCACATACCATAATCAACCCATTTACCGCACATGCCCCTATAACTGCACACCAAAAATTGCATACACACACACTGCTTCTCCTTTTGAAACTCTCACAAAACCCAACAACTTACCATTACTGTTTCAACAGCAAACTCAAGGCTTTTTATTACCATATGAACTATATTTATCAATGTAAGGTAAAATACTTTTTCCACAATTCATACTTTTTTTTCGTTCCGAGTGTGGGGTTATTAGATACATTTTTAACAACACCTTTTTATTGCAATTTTGAAAAAGTTAAGCGCAGGGTACGATGAATTGATCAATTACCGTATACCAGAGAATCAAAATATTGAGAATGAATTATAGGTTTGAGAAAATGAAAGTTTTCATTGTACGAATTTCAGGTAGCAATTCACTTATAATTCGACAGAAGCATGGCATACAGTGTGTGCAATGCTCCTCTTGAATTATAAGTAAGATGATGCCATAGATCTGTTACTATAGCAACTATGGAATTAGCAACTGTTGTGCTTAGTACCTTGGCAGAATGATATGTCTCATTGATGTCATTTTGACAGTAATATGAACTCTTAGTTGCCATGGTAACAGATCTATGATGTCATTGGTATAAGAGCATGGCATACAGTTCTCTGCCATTTTTTCAGTTCATTACAAACTGAAATTCTTTCAACAGAAATTTTGCATTTTCTCAAACAAATATTTTTTTCTAGAGTCAGCTAATTCTGTGTTATATAATATGAGTCTGGCCTGATCTTTTGCCAACTGTATATATGCGTCACCATGCTCTGCATATTCACCATGTTATGCTAACAAATATAAGTTTGCAAATTCATCATGTAAAATGCAAGGTACATATACTATATAGTACAGAGATATCATTAGATGGTGAATAGTTTGCAAATTGTTAGCATATTAAAGTGTAAATGCAAAGTGCAAGTACAACTTAGGGTGTGTACATAATTATTTCATGGTGAATATGCAAACTATAGTTTCTCATGTCATATGGTGAATTTGCAAACATTCAGTTTTCATAATCACATGGTGAATTCATAAAGCATTTGAAATAAAACAAAGCTATATTCTGTGGTTCTTAACATTGCTCTTTAATTCTACGGTATTCACAATATATATGACTTTCAACAACAAAAAAAAAGAAAAAGAAAAAAAAGAATACATTTAAAGTGGAATTTTAAACTGGAATTCATATGACTGATCTTGTAAACAACTATATCTCTCACCTGCCTATGGACCATCAAAGAAAAAGAGCCAATCAAGAAAACTTTTCTGCTTTATGTACCAGTCAATTTGTAACACTGGCTATCCCTGAGCAAAGGAACTAGCTGCCAGGCTTAAGTAGCCTTTTTTTTTCTAAGTGTTTACCTAAGTGTTGTCCGACAAAGCAATCTGCATGTGCAGGGATTTTGATTTCCTGTCCAAATCGCTGTGACAATGATAGCAATCCCAGTTGCTAAAAGTAGTCCTTTGAGGTGGGGCCTTTAAACAGGGATTAGATCTGAAATTTGTTACATAGTGCAGGGTGGCAGTAACAGGGCTCTGCAGAGAGAAAAGCCAAAGAACATGTACCAGCTATTCCCAGCCAATGGGTAGCCAGAGTATTATGCTGTCACCAGAAAATGAGATCTTGTTTTCCGTTCATTGCAGGCAAGTCAACAACCTAAATCATGCCTGCACAAACACAGTAGACTCAGATCAGACTTTTCCTTTGCGCTCACCAATCAGTCCTCACTGTATGTCGTTCTGTAGTCAGTTTTATGAGATATTGTCCTTAATTTAAAAGGACTGAATTTTTACTAATTGCACAGTTCAAATCACTAACATTAAGTGGGAGGTCATAATATCTGACAGAGCTCCTGATAAGAAGAAGTAACAGGGATAATTCAGGGATAATTGTTTTTATTTCTCATTGAAAACATACGTTGTGACCCCTCATTAGAACCATCTCAGCGAGACCATTCTAATGAGGGGTCAGAATGCATGTTTCAATGGCAAAATAATGAAAATTATCCCTAAATTATCCTGTTACCCCTTTGTATCTGGAGCACTGTATCATGCTGTATTTTCACTCAGCGTTTGATCTGTAACCTTTCCCATTAATATACCATATTTATTCAGTTATAAGGCAGAGATTTTACCCTTCCAAAATAATTCAAGAAATCTAGATCCATCTTACAAGATGGATCTAGATTTCTAAGATTGTTTTGGAAGAGAAACACATCTTGTAACAGCCAATTTACACACAACTTTTGGGTACTTTAGGAGTGAGAAAACCCCGTCTTATATCAAAATAAATACAGTACACATATACATAAAGTCAACTTTCAATATCTCAAAGTCAAAGTTCATCTGAAACTACTGATATCTCAAAATAAATTTTCCAGTTCCATAAAATTTACTTTGAGATATTAGCAGTTTCAGATAACAGAAATTGAAATGTAAATAAAAACAGGGAATGTGTTGTATCCAAACAATATTCTTTGAGATATGTGTTACATTGAGATATCAGTGTTCTTGATATCAAGAGCTGGTTGTTTATGTAACAACATCAGGAAAGTGGATACCAGTATGTTTAGAACCTCATATATTTTCTAATTAATGCAAATGGTATTCAAGCATGGTTATCAAACAAACATCTGGCATGCGAAAAATTAAACACTCTGAATAAAAATAATATTTTCACATATACATCTAATTACATGTATCAGTATCTCAAAGTACCTCATCGTGATTCATTTTGTCAATTCTCAAATAATTTCTTTGCATTTCAGTTTACTTATGTCAAACCATTGTTATCTGAAAGCAAAATGACTGAGATAATGGGAGTTAGCTATTATTATTATTATTTATTTGTTTATTTTTTTGCATTCCATGTATATAAAACTAAAACATTAAAACAATGAAACACATACAACAATATAATGTCTGATAGGGTGGACAAAATATCAAATGGGAAAAATATAGATATAGATTTAAACATAAAGATGAAAGGGACACTTAACTGGGACTTTATTCATACTGGACGACTAAACATAATAAAACATAATAATATATGTAATACTATAACTTATTTTGAATCACTTTAAAATGCTGTTAAGGTGTCTGGGTACACCTTTGTTTTTTCTGCCATTTCTTAAATGGAAATAACTTCAGTGACTTCCTGTTCCATCCCTGGATGATGAAACCCTTCCAAAAGGGGTCCACTGTTACCTTACGCACTTAGATTTTTCTAATATACAGTATAACTTCAATGGCTCAAGCCCTGATGGCTTGTTAACCCTGCCTGACTAGAAATCTTTCCTTGGTCCCTAGAGGTCATTTAATATAGACACTGACCCTGGATGGCTGGAACTACCCTTGGCTGGAACTAATTCTCATGGTCCCAAGCCTGTTTGAGCTAATGAAGTTCCACTGCATGTTGAAACATGCCATGAAAAGGAAATTCATCAGCAGACCTCACAGAAGCTGAACAATGGTCTTACAGCCAGCATATGTTAGCATATGGCAGAAAACTAGTTTCAAGTATCGAACGTGAAATGGGTCCCCAAATAAACTTTCCCCATTTGATGCGCGGATGGAAGGAGGCTAAGGTAGTGATTATCATCACTAGCTGAAACTTGCTTTCCAAAGGTATTTGGGTTTCAAATCTCAGATCATATATGATACAGAATAATTTAACCAATTGAAGGAACATGATTTCTAAAGGTACTTGCTAAGATTTCAAATATCAGAATATGGTAACAATGAAATTTAACTAATTCCGTTCAAGTATTTTCAAAGGCATGCAGATTTCCAATCTCTGGATATATATTACTAAAATACATGTGTTTCTATAACATGCACTTATAAATATCACAGCTATATATATCTGATATGTTGACAAATGTAAATCTCAAAGAAGTAAAAAGCCTGCCTTTGAAGACAGAAATCTCTGTCCCAATAGGAATTAAATTTTTAGGTGTCCCAATATATAAACACATATCTATTGGGACACCTAAAAATAATTAATTTTCCATATGTCCCAAATGGAAAATAAAATTATTTTAACGAGTCTTGACAGTTGATATTACAGTAAATTCAAGAAAGGCAAGTCAGTTAATGAAACTTAGGTACTGGTAGTATGACATCTATTAAAGTACCTAACAGTTTGTAACAGTTTGAAATGGTTACTGTGGTAACCCCTTCCTACAGTTCATTGTGTCTTTCCACTCAGGTGCATTTTCTTTGTGCTTTTATTGTAATGTTTGTTGACAACAAGCTAATTATTGTCAAGACATTTTTTGTAAATTTTCATCCAGTTCTGTTTCACTACACGACAACTCACCGACAGACAACTGACCGAAAGTCAACTCGCAGACAAAAACTGACAGACAAAAAAATATTCACCGACACGACAACTGATCGACAAAGACAAGTCGCCGACACGACAACTCAAAGACAAAACCCTATAATATTTCTTTACAAAAGTGAATACAACTTCAATAACCCCTAAAGCTCATGTATAACGGATATTTTTTTTCTTATATTTCGACTTTTGGTTAAGAATGGCAACAGGTTCGCCACAGTCGTAGGTGTGGCTCACCCCGACATTTACAAGTTTATAAAGTCTTTGCAAAGCGAACAAGCTAGATGTGAAATGATCCGTCGCGCAGCATTGATCGGCGAAGATTTAACGTCGCCGCGAAAGAACGCGGTAAAGCTGAATCTGATTCAGCAGATTTATAACATAGTCTCCAAATTTGCGGAGCGTACTGAAGGAGAACACTTCCTTGACTACCTTGAAGGTCTAGCACACAACTTCACTTATCAGATATGATATAATAAGACTATAGATAGATATATACGCAGTGACGTAATGACGTTGGTGTAGACGTTTGTATCGATCAAAAAGTGTGTGTAACAGGCCTACGTGACATATTTTCATATTTGTGTTCTGTTCGGGAAATAAATAAAACAAAAAATATTTCTTTTTCATCCTTCTAGGAAAGATTCTGTCGATGGGTGTCGGTGAGTGTCGGCGAACGTCGGTGAGTTTTTTAAAAAAAATGTCTGTGACTTGTCCTGTCGGCCAGTGGTCGTGTCGGTGAGTTGGTTGTCGGTGAAAAAAGTATGTCTGTGACTTGTCGTGTCGGCCAGTTGTCTGTCGGTGAGTTGTCATAGATTCGTTCTGTTTATCCATCGGCTCTTCACTTTGTTAACACCATCACTGTTCCTAATAGCAAATTGTAAAACCTGAAGTTCATCTAGCTATTATAGAAAGACAAACATTTCTAATGTATTTTGTTTCAAATATTTCTGACATGTTACATTTCTGAACAACATGACTGTACTGTTTATCATTTCCTACATATCTTGCATATAAAAGCACATAAGTTAGAACTTCTACCCAAGAATTTTTCTAAATTTTAAGTCTTGGCTGAAATAAATTTTTGAGAATACAATAATACTTACAGAATAACATATAACTAGCAATGAACTTTCATATTCTAATTATTAAAAAGATTGTATAAAAGATAGAAAATTAAACAAATGTATGCAAGCTGCTAGGATATACAACATGCAGTGATATCGGCATAATGTTAAAAGATTACCCATGCAGTTGGCACAAAACATTTGAGCCACAACAAGTCGAATCAACAAAGTGGCATTTGCACCACAGGAAGACTCAGATCAGCCTGGGCATCCCTCTTGTCTGATCAGAGTCTCTGCTGTGTGCTTAAAGGGTAGCTAAGCTACCTCCATGCCCACAGCTAACACTCTTATCAGACTGGGCAGATGTCCAGGCTGGTCTAAGTCTTCGCTGGGCACACATGCCACATCGTTGGTTTTGTATCCCCCCGCCCCCTGCCCTCATGTGTACCCATTCACATTAAACATGGGCTGCAACATGACAAAACCAACAAAGTGACATGTGCACTCAGCAAAGACTCAGATCACCAAAGTCATCTGCCCAGTCTGATCAGAGTCTTCGCTGTCCGTATGGAGCTAGCTAAGAAACCTAGCTACCCTTTAAGGGCGTGTGAAGAGTCTGGTCAGACTGGGCAGATGCCAAGGCTGATCTAAGTTTTTGTTGGGGCCACATGCCACTTCGTTTGTTTTGTCATGTTGTGGCTCATTTCATATGAATATATCATCCTGACATTCATCAACATCATTGTAATGATGTTTCAATATTTTGTGTCTGTTGGGTGAAATGAAGTAGAGCTTGAAACAAGGATTTCATGAGGAAGAAAAAGTTAGAATATGTGCATAAAGTAGTTTGTATTATCAATATTTGCACAGAATTCATTGCAACTTTTCCTTTAAAATGCTAATAAATGCAAGTAGGAACAACTAAAAAATCATGCATACACAAAATAAAGAAAATCATCAAAATATTAATTCCAACTCCCAGAAAAAATTACCAAAGCAACTTTTTTTTAAATATTTAACGATTAGATAAAAAAACAATAACATCATGCACAATTACAGACTGTGTTAATGATCATGCATTTTCCATCAAACACAAAAATATAAATATATTATTCATGCAAAATAAATACAATGCTGTTAGAAGTCCAAAAAGTTACAGAAATTGGAGAAAATCTACTCTTCATCCATTTGGTTACCGCAACCAATTTTGCCTTTTTGCTCTACAAAAAATCTTACCCTTGAAAGCATCAATACTAAAAATAGTTGGATTTGCAAACAGTGAAGAGCCATATGTGGGGGGCTCATAATGAGCCACCTCATCTGGATCTGCCCTGTTTGCCCTTTAGTATCTAAATTCTCAGTATGATATAGCTTGGACGAACTTCCTTTTTAAAATTTTGCAGATATAAATTTGTCATCACTCTGTTTGAGCTTTAAAGGTTGAAGAAACGCGTATCTTACAATTGTAAGACTGACATTTCTTTTCTGTTTTTAAATGATTATATTTATTGAGCCTTCATGCAAGAAAACTTCTTTGAGTGCATGCACATACCCTGACCAGACTGCAAACAGTCAGCCTGGATAGGGATGTAGAGTTAACATTTTTAGCTCCATCAAAGATTTCTTGGACAACTACAGCATGTTAATTGAGCATGCATGTACTGACTATTAGAGCATAAATATTGGGACACCTAAAATAATAAATTTTCCATTTGTCCCAAATGGAAAATTCATTATTTTTAGGTGTCCCAATATATACACACATTACGGTACTGACTATAAGAGCATAAGCAGTAAGCACCAATCGTTGGCAGTAAATATTTTTAATCAAACCAATCAAATTAAGCATAAATTCAAATCAACCAATCAAACTCAAGCTTACTTTCAATACTTTAAAATGCTTTTTGAAACTCGTATCTGTCTATCTATGAACAAACAAAAATACAGAATTACATTTAAAAAATATGAATTATCATGCACATGTTAAAGACAGATGTTAAATTGTGTACATACAGACAAACACAATTTTATATATCTGTGGATGGTTGTTCAAAGCATCGTTACCATAACAAAGTCTTAAAATCAAGGAATTGTTAAATCTTTTGGTGCACACAGAATCCTGTATTATACTAAAAACACGTGAAGAGCTTTTGTTCTGCAAAATCTCCTCACATTTCTTTCTGCAAAAATTGGTAGTGTTCTTGTGTACAATATGTTTGAAAATTTAATATTTCCTAAGTTATGAACAACTGGACCCTGAATAAAATGACAGCAAATTAGTAAACATATACTTCATGGTTGCAGGGGCGGATCCAGGAATTTTGGATAGGGGGTTCAAATTAGCTGAGGGGGTTCGATTTGTGCAGTTTGACCATTTGTTCCTGAAATTCCCCATGAAAATAAGATAATTTGGGCTGAGAAGGGGGTTTGTTTGAACCCCCCCAAACCCCCTCTGGATCCGCCACTGGGTTGTGACTACTGCTATAAACTCCATTGTCACATTTACAACTTCACTTGAAAATGAAATACAGTCAACTCTCGATATCTCAAAGTCAAAGTTCATCTCAAACTACTGATATCTCAAGGTAAATTTTCTGGTACCAGAAAATTTACTTCGAGATACCAGTAGTCTGAGATAACAGGAGTTGAAATGTAAAGAAAAATAGGAAAAGTGTCCAAACTGTATTCTTTGTTACGAGGGCACTTTGAGATATCAGTGTTTGCGATAACAAGAGTCAACTGTACAATATTTACCATATTTGGGCATCTCAACCAATTTCTGTACTACCAATGTGAATCATATTACCGTTATCGACCGATTTACCGCACATGCCCCACATGTATAACCACACACCAAGGCCATTTCCGGAAAAACTGCATAAGCGCACACTGCTTTTTCTTTGAAACTCTTACAACACCCAACAACTAACAGGGGATTCAACGGGGAAGGCCTACCTCATGTTGCATCTTTCCAGTAACCCTGCATTTCATTGTTCTGAGTGTGCAGTTATTTGATACATTTTTAACCACACCTTTTTGTTGCAATTTTGAAAAAGTTAAGCGCACGGTGCAGTAAATGGGTCGATTACGGTATGTGAAATAAACATCTCGTGATGTCAAAGAGTTTGGAATGTTAAATTATGAGATATCACTATGGTTATAGATAGTGAATTAAAATATTGGAGTGAGACTGATAAAGTTCAAACATTTAAAAAAATTGCATTGGGCGCATCCTGTGATTGCACTTAGAGTGATTTATAATGCACACAAAAAGTTATTGTGATAACATATCTATTTGGTTACAAGATGGGGTTTCTCCTTTCCAAAACAATCTCAAAGATCTAGATCCATCTTACAAGATGGACCTAGATCTTTGGTATTGTTTTGGAAGAGAAAAATCCACTTTATAGCTGAATTACATATTAGACTGATTTACATATTTGCAGTAATTTTGGATGGACAAACTCACGTCTTATAACCGAAGAAATATGGTACGGCATCAATACATATTCAGTTATCACACAGAGTTGCACCAGCAATGTAATCAGAAAGTTATCATAATTTCAAGCACTTTTATATGACAAGTATTCAAAATAGCTTATGCCCTTGTATTAAGGCTCCTTACCACAAAAAATCACTGTATAGCAGATTTATCAGCTGTGCCAGACCCAACATATCTAAATCAGTCTGAAGAAATTCTGCTATAAGATTTGCTTTCCCCGTCAAAAACATTCCCAAAAATCTAGATCTGTCTCAGAAAATCAATCTAGATTTTTCAGCCATTTTTGAGGTTGAAAAAATGTCTAAGCCCCAATAAGCATGCTAGCCTGGTCCTTGCAGCAAAGCAATTTTATACAATTTAGCATGGTTTGCATTTAATCACAGTATCAAAAAGTCACTGGTTCAAAGATTTTTTGCATTGTAGATATACCATACAATGAAAAGCAACAATAAATTATGATTTTTTCTGATTTGGTTTAACCGGTGGTTTAACTGGGGGTTTAACCGGGGCTTTGCCCGCAGCTTTACCCGGGGTTTTACTCCCTGCTTTTGTTTTACCCCATGCTTCTGGGGAAGCACCTGCAAAATAAAACTTCTGGATTTAACTCTTTAAGCACCAAAAAGCAGACGACAAAATTTACGTCTGCAAAAATGAAAAAAATGCCTTGTCCAAGACATTTCATATTGAGAATTCAAAGACTAGAGGGCAAACAGTGTAGATCTATATGAGGCGGCTCATTATGAGCCGCCTCATCGAGATCTACGCTGTTTGCAAATTTTGCTAATTTCGTCACTGGGGCTTAAAGAGTTAAGGTGTACACCTTTAATTTTCCCACCATTTTTACAAAGGGGAACAACTTTTGTATGTACCTGTTCCTCTCAAAGTATGATGCTAAATGTATTGATATAAGTAACATCAAAATGCAGATCTTCTGTTTTTGAGATGAATTACTGTCACATTTTAAAATTTCTACAAATATTAAAGAAATATTCTATATAAATTCATCATATTGCTTTAACTTAGTTATAAATCTTTATAAAAGAAACATGAGATTCAACAATATGTAAGATAGACCTATAAATCTTAATTTGTGTATAGGTGTGAATGAATATTGTTTTTTGATTTATGCTATGAGGAAAATTGCAAGTATATATGCATGAAAACTGTTTGAAAAGTTCAGACAAGAATTCCGCAGAATGCTGTGTCTCCCTGTCTGCTCAGTGGCACAGAAACAGAGCAACACATAAAACTTGAAATAAGTTTATGCCAATGCCACTGAAACAGCAATACCTATGTCTCACTTTCTGCTAGTGATACTGAGGTGGTAAAAACCTATAAACATAAAACCTTCTCTATAAATATCAAATTTACAAAATCTGTTTTCATGGAAAAAATGATAATGGACAATTATAGTATTAAATAACTCCATGTGCACCTCTTTCATACCGAGGTACCACCTGGGAAAATGTACAATTTGGCATAAGCAAGCAATATGATGAACAAAAAACAGCCTGCATATCCATACCCTATTTAAGGTGTCTAGGTACATCTCTGTTTTTCTGCCGTTTTCACGAAGGGCCACAACTTTTATCGCCTCCTGTTTGCTTCCCTGGACAACAAAACCTTTCAAAAATGGGGTCTACTCTTAAAGGAAAGAATTTGCTCCCCAAGGAGCAAATTTTTTTCCTTTAAGAGTTGGCCCCATTGAAAAGGAAGGCAAAAGTGAAAATGACAGAGTTGCTTCCCCTGAAAGTGTATTCTCCCACCTTAAGAAGCATTTCTCACCAAACCAGACAGTGCAGGTATGCAGTCTCATTCAGGCTTTCTGTAACCATAAATACTACCATGTACCTTTTCCCAGGCAAGGTTAAGCTTAATCTCTTTAAAGTATAGATCCAAAATAATAACATCTGGCAGCTTAAGAACTTATGTTTGTCCAAGGGACAGAAATTCTATACCTAAAAATTCAATAACAATATAAGTCCTTGTATGTATAACACAGTCCTAGACAAGACAGTGCTCCCCATACGTAGGGGTAATAGGGATTATTTAGGAAAAATTGTCCATATTTTTTCAGAAAAAAAAAATCTTGTGACCCCTCATTAGAACTGTCTCACTGCTGTATGAAATTGCATGCATATGACAAATTCACATATTGGTTGGTTGATTTGATGCTTAACGTCCACGGTAAACAACTAAGGTCATGTCGGGACGGTCAGTTAACCTAACCACACTATTCCTGGGCAGGCTTAGACCTCCTAAGCGGTTAACCAGTACTAAGTGCACATACTTTCGCCAGTAACTGACAACTGCCCTTCTTGAATCAGCGGAAGGAGAAACGAAAGTATGTGGCCAGACCGGGATTCGAACCCAGGACCTCTGACTTACGAGTCAGGTGCCCTACCGGTTGCGCTACCCGGCCCGGCCATTCACATATTGTATTTATTCATCTATAAACAGTGTTTCTCCATCTCACGTGCTCCATCTCTATGGAATTCAGCTTTGAGATGGGATTTTCCCTTTTAAAACAATTCCTCAAATCTAGATCCATCTGATAAGACAGATCTAGTTTTTTGGGTTTATTTTATATGAGGGAAAAATACAACCGTAGAATTCTAGTAATCTTGCCTCCATACCTAAATTCACACACTGTCAAATTCTAGAACTGACTATGAAAAATTGTTCCAGTTATAGGCAGATGTAGTTATTGAGGTAGAATGCTATATGAATGGCCCTTATTTGGGCTAAAAATTACTCTTGTTAACCATGGTAAATGAGTTATCAGACTTCTAGTGAGAAAGGTTTAACTGCATAAATATTTTCAAAAATTTATAAAAAACACACAAAAAAACACTGATAATTTTTGCAATAATAACAGTTTTGATGTAGTTTACTTTGCTCCTGATTTAAACATATCATTCAAAATAAATAAACTCCTAATTTTTCTCTTTACTTGTTTTAGGTTCCTCCAACTTTTTGTTTTTCTTTCCCAGAATTTTCATCATTCCTTTACTCATGAAGTATGGTTTCTCAGCAGAGCCATCATTCATTTCAAGGTCCTCCACTGAAAATACATAATGGAACTAACATTTATCATCATTTCTTCAAAGGGGCACCAGGGATAATTCAGAGATAATTCTACAAATGTTTGCATAAAGAAATTATGTTGTGCCCCCCCTCCCCCCCCTTTCCTTAGAACCGTCTAATCAAGGCGGTTCTCATAAGTAGTCACAGCATATGTTTTTGTTGAATACTTAGGAAAATGATCTCAGAATTATCCTAAAAAATCCCATCCACCATACCTAGAGCTCTGCACAGCTCCATGTAAGTCTACTACAATAATTCTGGATGGAACCATATTTTTTTTTTCAGTTCACACCAAAATCCATGAGCTACTTTCCTTGCAACCGTATTTTCCTTGGGGGTGGGGGGGGGGGGGGGGGGGGGGGGGGGGGAGTCAGAGGCACTTTTTAATCCTCAAAGCAAGAGCCTTTGTCTGGGCCCTGCGGGATATGTACTTTTCTATCTTCTTTTATTATTTAAATGATTGGCATCTAGTCAACATGTCCCTTGTGCGAACAGGCAAGACTCAGATCAGCCTATGCATGTGCATAATTTGGGAAGTATCTTTTATTTTTATAGCATATACCATCTAAAAACCAAAGTAAATGTAAAATGTGAAAATAAAGAGTCTGATCAGCATGTAGAAAGCCAAGGCAGATTTCAATGATTTTTGGTATGCACATGGCTTAAAGTCCTTTTCACTTGACATTAGTCAAACATAAAATATTCTCTTGAAATTATGATCGAATACTATGTTTTAATAACACCAGTCATACTTACAGAAACACAGGAAAAGGGTATCAACAGCCATTCCATAAACACTGAAGAAAAGGGAGGCAACCAGGTAGGTCCCAATAATCAGAACCTGGAAAATAAAACACATCCATGACTTTATTTTACCATAATTGTTGTAAAAATAGCACGCCTTCCTATACAATGTGTTCCCTATTTTTTTTTCAGTCAGAATTTTTCAGGAAAAATTATCAAAAGAGAACACATATTGCTTTAATATCTTGAATTTTGTTTTGTGAATTATGTTCAAAAACTGTTCATAGGAGATTTGAAAAATTTAATCAAACTTGCTTTACTACAAATGACCCCTCCTGAGTATAAGAGGAATGTAAGGGGAATTTCTTATAGTTTCCTTATTTATCTTATTTGTTCATGGAATTTAAAAAAAAAAAAAAAAAATTCACTGACAAGCAATAATTAAAGTAATCACGCTCAACTTATAACACTGCAAATTACAAAATTATTATGGTGTAGGAATACACAGTCAACATGGAACTAAATGACTTGAGAATGACTATTTTTTTTTTGAGAAAAAAATCTTAAATTTCTGTTGTGGAAATATTTCCGTTTGTGATGTCATTGGAAGTGTGATAGAGCATGGCAAACACTGTTTGATGTCATAGATCTTTTACCATAGTAACTATGGAATAACCAATGGTTATACTTAGTACCTTGGCAGAGTGACGTCTCGATGATCTATGACGTCATTATTATCAGAGCATGGCAAACAGTGTTTGCCACGCTTCTCCATTTTTCAATTACATTACAAACTGAAATTCTTTCACCAGAAACTTCAGATTTTCTCAAACAAATAATTATTCACAAGTCATTTAATTCTATTCTGTGTTAGTCGTATTAATATTACTTTTTTTTACCATTCTTTTAAAGGGACACATCTTTTGTGATTTCCTCTTTGCTTCCCTGAGTTACAAGTTACCTTTCCAAAAAGGAGTCAACTCTTAAAGAAAAGAATTTGCTCCTAAAAGAGCAAATTCTTTCCTTTAAGTGTTGACTCCCACTGAAATTGGAGGCAAAACTAAAAATAGCACTCAAAGGTTGATACTTACAATAACAGGAGTAAAGAAATAGTTGAGCTCTGGAACAACATCAGAGAAATATGGTATCTTTGACGCATTCTGGAATGCAAAGAAGGCCCCAACACCTGAAATGAAAGAAAATAACAACAACTTTGAAATAACTACTTCAAAAAATGGGTAGATTAACTCTTCATAAACTAGTGCACTTGTCCAGTCTTATCATTTGGACGAGTCAATTTCTAGTTGTAGGGGTTTCTGGTGAATGTTTTCTCCTTTATTGTATTTTGCATAGAAATTCCTGTAATAAAACAGTGTAGACCCTGATCAGATGCTACATTCTGCGGCATCTGACCTGGAACTGCACTGTTTGCATAATACATCAAAAATTGTTTCCAGTCTACAAAGGGCTAATATGAGCCACGACACGACAAATTCAACAAAGCGCAGACTCAGATCAGCCGGGGCATCCGCCCAGTCTTCACTGTCTGCATGGAGGTAGCTTTAGACCCTTAGCTACCCTTCAAGCACTTAGCGAAGAGTCTGATCAGACATGGTGGATGCCCAGGCTGATCTGAGTCTACGCTGGGCGAACAGCAAATGTGTTTGTTTTGTCGTGCCGTGGCTCATATATATGAGCTATAACTGGTCTCATTGCTCATTGCACCAGGTGATCTTTATTGACACTTTTGTTTTACTTATTATTATTTTCCTTACTGGTATATTATCACTGATTAACATGTGTTGTTGGGCAGATATGAATATTAATTCAATCCGCCTTCATGACTTCATAATTCGTGATCTGCCCTCCAACAACATGATTGTGTCAATCAGGAATCAGGGATGATTCACTGGTAAGGAAAATTATTTCCTAAATGTTTATGTTTTGGACCCAAAACTACAAACAAATGAATAAAAAAATACTACCCAATACAAGGTATTGCTTACTTAGTGCACAGTGCATTAAGAAAGCTCAAAATACATGCTGATGAATCATGAATAGTGGTTTGCCAATTAATCAAGTTACTTGATCATTAGTCATTTGCAACAGTCCATAGAAAATCCTTATAGCAATTCTATCGCCTTCTTAGTTGAGATGGAATAAAATATAGCAAGGGAACAGCTCTTGGACAAAACCTGGTATTTTTTCTGAATAGGCTTCTTACAGTCTCATTAATCCATGTTTACTTGATCATCAAACATTTTCATTATACAAGCATGTCCAACCACTACAGGCCCCGAAATTATAAAACTTGAGTACATTCTCAAACTCAAAATAAAGCACACTGATTGGCTGCTTCCGAGCACATGCTCGGAAGCAGCCAATCAGTGTGCTTTATTTTGAGTTTGAGATTATTCTCAAGTTTTATAACCTCAAACCCTGATGAACAATGATATACTCACCAACTGCTGCTGTACAGAGAATTTTACTCATAAACAGAACAAAGTCTGTGACTTTGTCAAGAACCACAACTCTGAAATATAAAACAAAATAATGTAATAAACAGGCACAGTATTCTCCATAAAAATACAATTGTGCAAAACTTTTTTGTTTTCACTTAAATACTATCTCTAATGTAAAAAATGTACCCGTGAAAATATATAAAACTTTACTTTAAAATTAATCTTTAAAAATACCCTGTTTTAATGTGTCATGCCTCAGCATTAAAAGATATATCAAGAGGCAACAGCTTGTTTTTATGGAAAAATAGAAAATATTAAACCCCCTTTTACAGCATGTTTTTTTATGGAAAAAAAAAACATCAGAAGAATGAAATCTCTTTTCTAGAGCTCTAATGGACAATACAGTAGAATTTCAATGGCTCAAACCCTGATGGCTCATTAACCCTGCCTGGCTAGAACTCATTCCTGGGTCCTTAGAGGTCAGTTTATATAGAAACTAGCCCTGTATGGCTAGAATTACCTTTGGCTGGAACTTATTTTTATGGTCCCTAGCCTGTTCGAGCTATTGAAGTTCTATTGTATGTTGTCCCTCAAAACATAATATAATACCGTATTCGACCTAATTATCGCGCATACCCCTATAAGCGCACATCATGGTATTTTTTTAGGCATATATATGACTATTAGCCTACATATTTTTATTAGTTTATCCCTTTGCTTGCTAGTTTACAAGAGCTGAAAAATGCTACAGAATCTTTCATTTTCCATTTGTGAAGCTTTGCTATCTTTCTATGACCATAAGTAGTTTTTCTCCTATGCTTTATAACCTTTAAATTTGTTTCCTTGAATATATAACAAATCATTGTAATGTGCGCTAATAAGAAAGAAAATTTACGTCAAGTATTTACCGCCATTTTAAAAAAGTTGTCAATTACGGTACATGTATTTTGCAAAGTGAAAATTAAGTAATATGAGTTGACAGACCATGGCAGCACTCACCTGACAACATTTCTCATAATCAACATAAAGGCATCTTTGGCTGAAGCACAGAAGTTTTTCCCATAAATTGCAATCTGAAAAGTGAAGCACGCAATTCTGAACTTTCTGCTTGATGAAAAAGTTTGGGTACCTCACTGCAAGTTTGCTTAACACTTTATGTGCAATAAAGCAGACGACAAAATTTAAGTCTGCAAATTTAAAAAAAATTCATCAAAGCCATATCATATTGAGAATTCAATGACTAGAGGGAAAACAGCATAGATCCTTATGAGGTGGCTCATAATGAGCCACCTCATCAAGATCTAGGCTGTTTGAAAATTCTGCTTCAAAGTTTTAAACAGTACAAAATACATTTCTATGTAATGGAACAGACTGGTTTGATCAAACAGTGCAGAGCCAGATCAGACTGATTAGGGAATACAATGTTTTGCCATTCCATTCGCATTTTTCTGGATGCAACACTACTTGTAAAACCAAACTGTTCCATTTTTAGGATAATGATGGTAAGTCTTTAAGGTGTTGCAATTTTTAGAATTTTACAGTATGTACCACAAACGTTCTAAGAACTATTACAGAGCAAAAAGTGTAACATAACCAGTGAGTATCACTGCTTAGCAATAATAAGTCCAACTTACATTTAAAAATGTATTCAGTTATAAAATCTTGGGTCAAAAAATGTATTTCAAACCTTAGCTTTGACAGAAGAAAAAGTGACATACACAATGGTGAATAGAAAAACTTTGGTCAGACTGTACATCTGCAAGTGATCTTTTTTCTACTAAACACCCAGGGCCCATTTGTTCAAAGCATCATTAGCTAAACAAAGTTGTCAGTAAAGGATTTGTTAAGAATCCTAGTACCCATGAAATCACGTGTTGTAGTATTTTTTAATGAAAAATAGTGCAAAAGCTACTCAAATTCTTTCTGAGAAAAATTGTAGAATATATTACAAATTTCAACATCTTGCTAACTAGCAATGTCATTTATAGCAATAACTGGGCCCAGGGTTTTTTCATTCAATACTGCTGCCACAATATGTATTTTAGAAATTTATTCATGTCTGAGTAGCTCCCATGTATCATTTTATATTTACAAAATCTAATGTTTTCTATGTTTACACTTGAGGGAATTGAATTTGGATATTACGGACAATGCACTCAAATCAGTCTTTGAGGCTGACTGGGCTGATCTGAGTCTCTTTTGTTCGTACATGCAGTATCTCATCATTTCTCACGGCATTACTCAATGTTTGTTATTCAGTGCTAGAGATGATAATTCTGAGATAACATGTATCTTCTCATTTCTTTACAAAACGCATCTTGTGACCCCTTGGTAAGACCATTCTAATGAAGGGCCAAAATATATGTCTCGATGGAGAAAAACAAAAAATGTCCCAAAATTACCCTCAGCTTATCACCTTATCTCCACCTCTAGATAACAAGAATAGTTTCTTACCAATATATAGGCATTTTTGTTGAGGAATCTCAAAAACTTCTCAAGGCACCACATACAGCATTTAAGACACCTACAACATAGGTTAATTATTAGATTTGTATGAACCGGCCCATTGCTCAAGAGTTATAGTTAAAAAAAATTCTTTTATGAGACATCACTACAAGTTTTTAAATAAACTTATGTCATTATAAACAAGAGCTGTCGCCTGACAGCATAGCTTGCCTGAATTGGTGCTTGCCCATCACACAGCCACTATGGTGGTGTGGACTGCTATGCATAAAACTTCATGCAAGCATGTCTATAATGAAAACACATTTATAAACAAAAGCTATCTCAGAAATAAGTCTTAAAATAAAAATAATGAAGAGAAATTTAAAAGTCCATGAGCTTGAGGTAATGAAAACACATTTATAAACAAAAGCTATCTCAGAAATAAGTCTTAAAATAAAATTAAAAAAAATGAAATGAAATTTCAAAGTCCATGAGCTTGAGGTAAAAAACTGACGGGTAGGGGGAGGGGGAGGGGGGGGACTAGGATGTATCAAAACCCTGAACCATTATCTAACATCAATCCAAGTATTAGTATCAACTGAGTCCATCATCGTGGCACTGTGAAATTATGTCTTCATAAATATAAAACTTTAACCAAAATCTTTAAGACAAAATTCTAAGTCGATGACCTTGACTTCAAGGTCATCCAGTGGGGTAAGTATAAGGTGTTTTGTAAAAACTCAAAAAGAGTCTAACATCAGTTCAAGTATAAACTAAACCTCTGCAAAGCATTATGAATCAGTATGCAATTACAAAACTTTAAAAAAGACAAAAATTTCCTAAGTCCCTGACCTTGACATCAAGACCACTGAGCGGGGTTGGGGTAGTACTCTGTAGATCTAACTACAGTGCAAATATAAAAAGAATTCATCTATGGGTTCAGGAGATATGTGTCTTTAAAAAACTTTAACCAAAACATCCAATCAATAAAAAGGCAATATTCTAAGTCCATGACCTTGACATCAAGGTCACAGAGGGGGTAAGGGGTAGTACCTTCGAAAACTTAAGACCAATATCTAACTTTAGTGCAAGTATCAAAGGAATCCATCAATGGGTTAAGGAGATATTGGGCTTTATAAAACTTTAACCAAAACATCCAGTCCAAAAAAACTACCAATTTTCTAAGTCCATGACTTTGACATCAAGGTCACGGAGTGGGGTGGGGGTGGTACCCTGTTAAACCTTAGACCAATATCTAACTACAGTGCAAGTATCAAAAGAATCCATCCATGGGTTAAGGAGATATAGGTCTTTAAAAAACTTTAACCAAAACATCCAATCCGAACGCTGACGCGGACGCCGACGCTGACACGGACGCCGGCGCCGTGGTGACAACAGTAGCTCTTCCTGAACTTTCGTTCAGGCGAGCTAATAATGACCACAGTTGGCTAGCTTCTGTTAAAAAAGTTTTAGGTAAAATGGCTGACTGCATGTCAATCATGAATTTGATATAACATACGGGACTATGGATTCCACTCACTGTTCATCATTGTTACCATAGTAACTTGATCTGATCCTGTGTACGAGGGTCATCCAATAAGTCTTGCAAACGCCGTCATAACTGCTTTATTAATTGAGGCAGGGTTATCAAATTACACCATTAACAGCTTACGTATATAATACACATATGTGCTAAAAATCATACATGTGCTATTCCTTTCTCAGATATGTGAGGGTTTTGAACGTAAAGGTGTAAGCGATACCGGCGGTGAAATTGAACAAACATGACGTTTTTTACAAGAGGTTAGGGGAAGAAAATTCCTGCATACATGTTAATTATTCTTTCAAATTACAAGAATTCATGTTCTAAAGTAATCGCCTTATATTTAAGAATTCAAATAAGAGACAATTGTCACTTCACATTACCAGACTAATGTTGTTGCTAGGCAACAAGATAATATTACAGAATTTTAGCAAAATTTTAGTTTTTGACGTTTACCTCTGGTTTCGTAAGGCTGCAAACGATATTAAACAAGGCTTGAAGCTTATATTTTCTCTTATATCTACATTTCAGCATCTCGGGACTATTCTTTGATAACAAATTAATGGCAGTTTAGGAAACACTTCATCTGCTGTGAAAGCCTCTTCTTCATATACTCATTTTATATGATATTTTAGCTGCCCGAAAAAGATGGTGATCTTCCTTTGAACAATAATTATATCTTGACTGATGGCAATATCTTAACCTTGGTACCGTGTACATACTTCAGTACTATTTTCCGTATCTCCCAGCAATTTTCAGATATTTACAAGGATTCTGAACTAAGCTAGGGGATCTTAAACAGACAACTAGAAGCCACCGCCGCACCCATAATGGTGGTATTCTTCAGTTGCCTAGCAACGCCATTTGCAAGATCATGACGTTTCTGGAAATTGTTGACTGGAAAGACGGGAAGATGCAATGTAGGAATGTGGATTGCTTGATTCGTTTTTAATTATCATTTGCCTGAAACTCGGCCATTTGCAGGACTTATTGGATGACCCTCGTATCACCTGACATGCACATGGATCATGTGCCAAGAGTACAACATCACAAAAGAAGCTTGCGTTGAGTGTGATCCAGAGATCTGGGCACATCCATGAGCTGTGATAGGATCAGAGCCAGTGTGTATTGAGATTACATGTATATATATCCTTTTTAGTCGAATCTATAATCCACTTCTTTTTTTTTCTTCAATTATTCAAGTCAGTGAGTGAACACCGGTTAAACATCCCACCAACACAGTTGAAAGTGTAATCTGAAAGACCAGAAGAGTGGGGGTGGAGTCAAAGATGCATCTGATGGGTTGCAGTTTAGTGCATAAAGCACTACACTATTGCTGCTCCCTTTTAATGATTCGTATAATACGTAAAAGATGCAGGAATACTACACCTAATGTCTTGTTTGTTATGAATGATATGGTAGGCTATATCCTTTATCTTTGTGCAAAAAAAAAAAAAACATTGCAGACAATTATATGTATATCCTTATGGTTTTCCAAGATATATTAATCTACTTACTTTAAGAAGAACTTTGCTACAGGATTTTCGGATCCCTTCAGTTTATGGTCGAGGTATTCCAGGCCAACTCTGATTATCTGTACGATGGCTATCAACAGAGAGCCAAAAGCAAGAGATCCAAGATGATATCTGAAAGAGACATGCCAATATAAGATAAGTATTGAAACACTGCAACTAATTCTGGGGCCGTATTCATAAAGCCACTTAAGTGGTTGCTATGCTGTTGCTAAGGCTAAATATCTATTAAGGAGATTCCCTACAACTATGAAATTTGGTCTGGAGGAACAGTCTTTGTAAGACTGTTCCTCCAGAGCAAATTTCATAGTTGTAGGGAATCTCCTTCAAAGAAATTTAGCCTTAGCATAGCAACCACTTAAGTCGTTTTATGAATACGGCCCCAGATCTTCAAATTTAGGCTGCCCTTTATCCTTAGCTTTGTAAAAGATAAACTGGTGGAGATGACACAAAACTCCTGGGAGTGGCCAAACCAAAATTTCAGTTTCATCACTTTCAGGAGTTTTAATATCTCATACAATTTTTTAAATTCAAAGCAGAAATTGTGTACATAAATGGAATTCGAACAGCATTGTTATATTTTGGCTATCATAATTTATTATGGTGACGTTTAAATTTTTATTTCTCAGAGGAATTGGAATTGCACCTTAGCAGTGTGTGTAAAAGTCCAGAAGTCAATGGACGTTCATTATGCTCAACAATAAAGAACACTGGCAGCTCTAAAAACAAAAATATTTGAATTTGCAATCAGTGTGGATCCTGATAAGGTGGCTCATCATGAGCCTCCTCATCTGGATCTACACTGTCTGTACGCTAGTCTTTCAATTCTCAAAATGAGACAGCTTGGAAGAAACATTTGTGAAATTTTGCAGATGTATATTTTGTCGTCTGCTGTTTAACGTTACCTGATTGATCTGTAGAGTGCCCCTGTGAGAGGGAATGCTGGTATATCTTTGGGTTTCTCAAAGGCCCAGTAGTAGGAGGCAAAGGCCCCAGCCAGGGTCATCTGGCCAAGGGCTACAATGAAGTTCATGCACCAGAAGAACATGAACAGTAGGAATACTTCAAGTGGAATGGTGTACCTGCAAAATTACAATACAACTGCATGATATTCTTTAAGAATAGGAATTCTTTATTTTGACATTCATTGGGTGATGAAGCTTCCCAGCAGGCACATGACGTCAAAATGACATCGTATTGACGTTGATGCGACGTCAACACGTCACATCAACGTCAACATGATGTCATTTTGATGTTGTGTGCCCACTGGGTTAGAACTGTGACAGAAGCTAAAAGGATGTAATAAGTATCTTGGTGGTTCTGTGAGATGTAAATTGTAATTTGTAAACTCCTAGCTAAATATGGCTGGCATAGGCTGAAATTCCAGGAATGATACAATGACAGTTATGATTTTATTCTTCCTTTAGAGAGAAATACATTCATAGTAAATTGCTGTAATATTTTGTTTCCTAGAAAGTTTTTGACATTGTTGGTCACTATAAAGCAACAAAATTGTGCTCGATGATATTATATTCAAATGGTTTTAACCTACTTGTAGTCTAATATAAAGTAAATTATTTGGCATAATAAGAAGCCACTACACATAAAGGAAGAAGCTTTTGCAAAGGGCCTCTGCAAAATGCAGTGCTCCAGATAACGTCCTTGATGACAATTTAGGAATGATTTTTCTTTATTCCCCCAAAAAATATATATTGTGACCCCTCAACGGAACTGCCTCATTGAGGCAGTTCTAATGAGGGGTCACAAATATATTTCCATTAAGAACTGACAAAAATTATCTTCAGATTATCATCAAATACTGACCTTATATGGAGCTCTGAAAATGTCATCTTTTGCAAAAAGAGGAAATGTAATCGACTAAGTGCCATGTAATTGTCTCCCTTTGCAAAAAATTACTTCCCTTACATTCTTTGGCTAAATGCGGTAATCAATTTTACTTACTCATCTCCACCATACTTGACAAACTCACACACTGACCCAGTGTTGGCATCCTGAAAAAATATTCACGAGATGTACTGGGCATCTGTGACTTAGGTATGTGTTTTTGTTAAGTCATGAAAACTCAATTTTCATGCAATAATACACATTTAATCACCTGTAAGATTCTTATCGCAATTCAGCTCATATATGAGCGGAATTGCTATAAAAATCTTAAAAGTGATTCTACATAATTACAGCTAGGAGAAACATAAATGCTGTGAGTAATAATTCTAACTTGATCATGCTCTGAATGACATCTCTGTAGACTTAACCAAAACACTGACAGTTTCACTGTTCCCCGGCTAGCCAAGAATTTCTTTGCAGAAATCCCACCATGTTACATATTTTCGTACAGTGGAATATATATGCAACCTAAGTAGCACACATTTTGTGACAAAATTTGAGACAGATAACTTATATGGCTTGACATTCAGCACCTGCATTTGCCAGGTGAGTGAGACAAGTTCTATGCTACATTGTGTATAAAGATGGCCATAGAAAAGCCAAGAACATAATGTATTACTTTTCAACTAGGTTAACAGAAGAAATGAGTCGCAGTGCCATAACACTATGGTTACTTACTGAAAGAAAACAAAAGTGTTACCATATTCGACCTAATTATCACATATGCCCCTATAAGCGCACATGATGGTAATTTTTTGGCATATGACTATAAGGGCACATATTTTTATTTGTTTATCCCTTTGTTTGCTAATTTACAAGAGCTGAAAAATGCCACAGAATCTTTCATTTTTCATTTGTGGAGCTTCGCTATTCTTCCATGACCATAAGCAGCATTTTTCCTAGGCTTAACCATCACATTTGTTTCCTTGAATATATAAAAAAATCTTTGAAATGTGTGCTTATACAAAAGAAAATTTATTACAAGTATTTACCACTATTTTGAAAAAGTTAAGCGCACAGGGCGCTAAAAGGGTCGATTACGGTACTTACATTCACATCACATGGTGCCCTCTTGAGGTAGTAACTAACGCCCCCATCATCAGAAGTGTTGGTGGCGTTATTGTAATACTGAGCTGTGCCCATTGAGGCTACATAGCTAACAGTGGTTAAGGAGGCTTATAACTGCTACATTGATTGAGGTGAATGAGTACACTTTCAGGGGAAGCAACTCTACCATTTTTATATTTGCCTCCCTTCTCAATCTCAATGTGGGTCAACTCTTAAATGAAAGGATTTGCTCCTTTAGGAGCAAATTCTTTCCTTTAAGTGTTGAGCCCTTTTCGAAAGGGCTTACTCATCCTTGGAAGCAAACAGGAAGTCATAAACAGTTGTTTCCCTTTGTCAAAATGGCGGACAAACATCTTGGTGTAACCATTCACCCCAACAACAATTATTTTAGAATTATCAGCAAAACCTACCTTATCTGGAATTTTAGCATTATTTTCATTTTAGTTGCTGCAATTATGCTGCATCAAATTTTTATTTTTATCATTACTATTATTACTATAATCAGTAGTAGTTGTAGTAGTAGTATACTACTACCAGTAATGTATGCGGGAAAGAAAAACTTTATCAATGCTTCCTTACATTGGAGACCCATCAATTTACTATCCACTCATAATTGGTAAAGAGAGAACTTCGATCAATGCTTCGCTTGTCTTCTTTTATCCTCTAATGGAATCTTATTAACCTTTTTTTTTTACATGTCCTAGTTATTTAATTAAATATTTTTCATTTTTTAGAGCATCATCTTCATTATTTGGTTGCCTTGAACACAAGGCAATGCCTGAATGCTCGTGAAATCTACTGTTTTTTTTTTTTTTTTTTATTCCCTGTTCCTGTCCTTAATCTGTCTCCCTTTCCTCCACCAATATCATAAAAGGATACACTGCACTGACTATATAATAAGCTATAAATGCTAGCTGCATCAGGAATGGTATAATTGGCCATATCAATGTAAAAATCATGTTTCCTACCGCCCTGCAAAAGAAATACATGTATTAAACTCTTAAATAAACTCTACAGACAAACCTGCACTGAACACACTTACACAAATTTGATGCCATTTTCAAGCTGGATCAAAGAAAAGTACAGAAACTGATTTTCTGAATAACAGAAGAAATTCAGCAGATCTAGTCTTGCCTCTCTGAGCATTGTCAAAGAAATACATGTATGTCAATGGAAAAGTGAAATAAATATGTTTAAACCAAAGAAATACAGCTAAACCATTAAACTCAAGAAACGCTTACAACCCCAATGCCAACTCCAACACAGCCAATGCCGCCACTGGAAAAGCAACACGTTTGTCTTGCTTTTGCTAACTGCATGCACAACAAGAACCTAGTACACAGATAAGTCTTGAAAGTCTATTCCAAGAGAATATCTAATTACTGTATTATTCCTAATAAACACCCCTGCTCTAATAAATGCCCCCTGCCTCTTTTCCGAAAATAATGTGATATTAACTTGCATAGATTCCTGTTTGGTTCTCTGGACAAGGTAGCTCTTTAAAATGAGGTCTACTGTTGAAGGAAAGAGTTTGCTTCTAGAGGAGCAAATTCTTAACTTAAAGAGTTGACCCCTATTGAGAAGGGGGCAAACAAGGAAAACAGTGGAATTGTTTAATTTGAAATTATATCAGTTCACTTTGATACTGTTTATTAGAAGTATTTTGACACTGGTTGATTTGCTACCCTTTAGGCTCTAAATAATGCCCCCCACCCCCTTCTTCATACAATGCAACTTATCTGGGGCATTTAATAGGATTAATACAGTATTTAATTTTTTAATATTAAATACATGCTAATGTTGTGTGCCTGTGAACATCCACTCAGTGAAATTCCAAAGACTTGCATGTGTTTTCATCAAATGAAGAAGAATTTTGTGACAAGCTAATGTCTTAAGTGTCATGCACTGTAACAAAGAGACTCATGCTCATCTGACTGACATTCCTTTGTATTTTCATCTCAATACAATGCTATGCAATTATAATGCTACCTAAGCTTTTCTATGGATCTAAACTTATCTCAATAAAGGAAAGTTCTACTGCATTGAGGAATATAACAGAATGTCTGATTGGATAACATCAAACTAGATGTCATTACAAGATGTCACTTATTGCTGGCTGATGTCTGTTTTAAGCTGCTGATAGGGCTGGCTTTGGGTGCAAAGTGAAAAAGTGAATTATATCAAGGATAAATTAGGGGATAACTGTGCTCAAAATTGTCATTTGGGGAGGTAACTTGTCCGTTTTATGGTCAGAAATTTCTGCTTGTGCGTCGCCATAAAATGCAATTTGCGACCACAAAACCGACGATTTACCTCCCCAAATGACAATTTTCAATACAGCTATCCCCATTCTAATGCACTTTTCATTTTTTTACCTTTAAAAGTGTCTTATTTTGCTTCTCTAGCCACGTAAAACCAGATGTCATGCAGCCAATGAGAAGCGACGTTACGTAATGACATTGGGTTTCCGACAGTATATCGCAGAATATACCGTCACAAATTTCTGACGCTATCCAATCAGACATCGCGTTACATTCGTAAATGCGTTAGAATGAATAAATGTGTTGAAAATTATTGTCATTCAGGATTATAAATCATTGGTTTCATGGCTGCAAATTTTGTTTTATGCCTCCTTTCATTTGTCACTGTTAAATAAAATTATGACCATAAAACCAACAATTTTACCTACCTAAAAGACAATTTTCAATATAGTCATACCCTACCTACAGGGCTCTGGAAATATTGAAAAATGAATCGGTCCAGCCGATGACGTCATCACCTGACTAATTTCCATTGGAAAAAAATTGATACCTGTCACGAAAACTAATGACAACAAGCGAAGTCCTATGAATTAATCCCGATTTCCGTACAATGGTCGTACATCGTTGTGTTTGGTGGAAATCTTGGTTTCAAACATTTTAAGACGTTTAGCTACGCATGTTAAAGCAAATACAAGACAAGAAAGAGTTCGTAGGCAAAGCGGACGTGATAGAAGACATCACACTTGATTGACAGGTGGACAGGGGAGACAACCTGATCAAGCCCATTGCATTAAAACTGAATGTCATTCCTGTTTGTTTGTGAACAATACGTACGTCCTGAGAATTAACTCGCCCAAGTTATGATAGTTGTACTGTTTAACGTACCCAAATTGCATAATTTCCCCTCCACTGCCGCCGAATTGGCCGCGTCGGAAATGGTGAATTACGTAACGTGTGAAAAGAGCGTATATTGACTAGAGACTGAAGTATTCGGTTGTCGCTAGGTCGCCTTCCATTATCATTCATGTTAGATGCGAACAAGAAAGACCGGTCTGACTGCTTAGATGCGCTGGCTGGTACGATTGTTAGTCATCTGTGTGTGTACTTAGGTACCTTTAGCCGTCATACAGTTAGAATGACACTGCGTACGTTATACTCACAGCGGCGTCTTTTATCTTTACATCAAAGACAAAACGTGCTTGACCAATAAACGAGCGGGTAATTGCATATCAACGCTACCATTAGTATTATACCCAATATAATAATCGCGTAGAACCTGATCAAAATGCGCTGTTTTGTGCACTGATCGGCATTATTTTCGCACTGGTCTGCATGACGATACAACCAGGAAATCGGTGAAATGGACGTTTCCATTTCCATATTTTATAGTTCCATTATTCAAAACATAGAGCGTAGACCATAACGCGTCGGAAATAGCGACTATTAATATTAACACTGTATCTTCGTTTTGAATCTACACTTTTCGCGGAATAGGTTCGTATTCCTAAAAAACTCCATTGCAGACAGTATGGAACATGAAAGGGGAAATGCAAATATGAATGAACTTCGGACAGACTTTGTCATTACATTCGTCAGCATTCATCTCTTATGGATACATTCACAACTTTAAGTCAGCATACGCCCTACACATACAGGTCAGTTACATTCTCGCGATCGTGAAAAAAGATCAACCTTTCATCCCAAAGGCTTGAAAGCCCAGTCATCGTGATTTTGATAAGTTGTTTTGCAGACTGTCGTAAGAGTGCGCGTCATTATGACACTCTTTATTGACAGGTAGGCGGTCCGACATGTGGTTCAGTGCTCCATACGGACAATCTCGATTGGTCCGTAGGCGGTCTTTTAGTCTGGCTAACACCTGCGTTAATCCGATTAGTTATGACACAAAGACAGTGGAGATATTTCATACGTCGGGACAAGATCAAACGGCCGTATGTAACAATTATCGGACGAATTGGAGAAAATTTCCTAAGTATTGGGCCAGTATGGGACCGATTTTTTGGGGCTTTTGGCTGTTTCAAATCGGTCCCAATTTCTGAATTTTGGTCTGGGACCGAAAGAAATCTGGTTTTTCCGAGCCCTGCCTACCTACCATACTTTAGTCCTACCTGCTAGCTTCTTTGATGAGTTCTATAGCAATACAGATTCTCTTCACCAAGAAGATAAAGAGGAGAATAAATATCGCCAGAAGAGTAGCTAATGTACAACCTGCAAAATAGCAATATCTTGTGTTCTGACATACAGTTTGCAAAATGTGTTAACCCTTCAAGTGCCAAAAAACAGACGACAAAATTTACGTCTGCAAAAATTTCAAAAAATGTTTCATCCAAGCTATATCATATTGAAAATTCAAAAACTAGAGGGCAAACAGTGTAGATCTAGATGAGGTGGCTCATTATGAGCCACCTCATCAGGATCTGCACTGTTAGCAAATTTTGCAATTTTCATCACTGGCGCTTTAAGTGTTAGTGCACAACCTGCATAAATATAACATTATGTGTTCTTATGTCTAACGTTCAAAATATCAACATTTTCTTTCTGAGGAGAGAGAATTCAGTCCATTAAAGGGATACGTAGAGTCAGCCAAAAAGTGTTGCCACTCTGTAATGGTTTTATGACCCTGTTATGTATTTACCTATGTGAGATGTAGTATTTCCTTTGATGAAATAGCAGTGTCACTGGACTGTTGCATGATAGAATTATGACACCCAATAGAAAGGAAGTATGTATTAAAGAGCAGACACAATTTGGAAAGGCCTTATTCATCCAGGGAAGCAAACAGAAAGTCACAAAAGTTGCTTCCCTTTGTAAAAATGGTGGAAAGACATGAAAGAGTAGCCCTTTACTTTAAACAGTAAAGACATGAAAAGAAGAGTTGTTTATTTGACCTACCAAATGCTAGCCAAGTTTTCTTGAGCCCCAAGTAATAGTCAAACTCTCCAGCAAATAATGGGGCTACTCCATATGCTTCGTCTGGAGCACCATTGTTCTTCAGGTAGTAATATCTGTCATAACAGTAGTAGGTAGCTGAAAGTAGAAGCCCTAGGGTTTATATCCAGTGGGCACATGATGTGGAATTGACGTCTCACTGACGTCTATGCAACATCATCATGTTGCATTGACGTCAGTACGACGACATTGTGACGTCATGTGTTGTTGTGTTGTTGTTTAACGTCCACGGTAAACAGCTATGGTCATGTCGGAACGGCCAGTTAACCTAACCATACTATTCCTGGGCAGGCTTAGACCTCCTAAGTGGTTAAGCAGTACTAAGTGCACTTACTTTCACCAGTAACTGACAACTCAGCCCTTCTTGAATCAGCGGAAGGGGAAATGAGAGTAAGTGGCTGGACTGGGTATCGAACCCAAGACCTCTGGCTTACAAGTCAGGAGCCCTACCGACTGCGCTATGTGGCCCGGTGTTCCTTCATGTGCCTGCTGGGTATATTGTAAATGCAAAAAGGAACGACTCCTACAGTGCTCCAGGTAAGAGGAGATATTGAAGATAAACATAATTTTTCTTATTTCTCTGTAATACATATGTTGTGACCCCAGATTAGTACCATCTTGGCAAGATGGTTCTAATGGGGTCATAACGTATGTTTTTTATGGAGAAATAAGTCAAATTATCCCTAAATTATCCCTGTTACCCATTCTTATCTGAATTCCTTTTTTCATATCATAATCAAAGCTACTAGGTATATATTTTGAAAGAACCATCTATCTGAGCAGTGAATATAAGAGCCATTTATTTGCAATCTGATTGCTCATAAAGAGACTGATCTACACTGTCTTGTAGAAAGCTTACCATCTCTTGACAGGATAACCGGATCATGCTGTCTAAAATACCATTACAAAACTAGCTTAAGTATCTAAATATTTAAAGTGCCAACAAAAGCATGACACCAAAATGTATATGTTAGCAGAATTTCAAATGTTTTCATCCGAACTACATAATATTGAAAAATTCAAATGCTCAAGGACAGACAGTGTAGACCCAGATGAGGTGTTTCATTAACCCTTTGTACTCATGGTACCAAAAACAAGCAGATGACGAAATGTACTTGTGAAAAAATTCTATTTTTTTTCCAAGCTTTATGAAATTGAGAATTCGAAGACATGAGGGCAAACAGTGTTGATCCAGATGAGGAGGCTCATTATGAGCCTTCTCATCTGGATCTACACTTTTTGCAAATTCAACTTTTTCTAAGTGTTAAAAGGGGACCTACCAAATGCCCAGACTCCCAAGAAAGCAGCCAGTGTCAACCAGACCATGATTCCAGCAATCCATCGTAGCAGTATGATCCAGATGAAACAGAACACAACGGCAACTCCAAGACCACTGGAAGAAATGGGGAAATATTTCAAAAGACAGAGGGGAGATTAGGGGATCTTTTCTGATAAGTTAAAAATAGTTTTTTCTTATTTCTATAGTGTGATCATTCCCCACTCCCCACTATACCCCTCCCCATTACCCAATCAGATTAGACCGTCTCAGTGAGCATACATATTTCTCATGAGGTATCACAGTATATTTTGGTGGAGAATTAACAAAAAATATCTTATAATTATTTATCACCATGTAATTAATTCTCTGAACTCCTGCTCTGTAGTAGAATACATGAAATCCTTATTCAGACATAATTCCAACTCTTTCAACAGCAAAAGCTGGAAGTCTTGTTTCTCTACTGATTTTGCAGACTTGTTGATCTTATTTTATTCCTTTTTATTCACTGATCATTAGATTCTGTAAATTCTAGAATCCTTTCTCTTTTATGTATCTAAATTTAGGCAAATTTTATTTTACATTTTTTTTCTTTTTATGCAAAATTAGACAGATCACCATTTGCAATACAAGATTTTCTGGATACGTAATGTGACTTTAAAACATGGAATCTGAGATCTGGCCCAAAGGTTATAAAACTTTTTTCATGCTCAACTCTGCTGAGCATGAAATTTTATCTGCTAATAAATAGCAAATTACAGATAAGTACAGTTGTTTTCTTGCTCAGTTTAGCTGAGTAGGAAATTTTCTCTACTTATAAATACAAAAATGCAAACATTAGTTGGCATTTTCATATTTATCAGCAGAGAAAATTTCATGCTTAGCTGAGTTGAGCACCAAAAAAATCCTCCTGTATATCATGAAATAATATCAGAAATCCAGGGTTTTTGGAAGGTGTGCATCACAAGTTATATGTTAAGTTCCACACAGCTTGTGAGGCATAAACCCTCTAACAAGAATTCACCGGAATGCGGTGTCTCGCCTGCTGGCGCCTTGTCACGAAACAGAGCTAAATCAGCAAAGATGTAGGAATGAAACAAGTTTCTTGGCTCTAGCCCTTACGGTTTCTGAGAAACAGACCTAAATGCGTAAACTTGCCAAAAAATTGCAAAGTCAGCCAATCGTAAAATGTTGGTAAAGACTCAATATTGACGATGACTTTGAGTTCTTCTCTCCCGATGAATGCATGGCCCAAGTTTCATGGCTCTAGCCCTTATAGTTTCTGAGTAACAGACCTAAACGCGAAAACTTAACAAAAAATTGCGAAGTCAGTCAACCGTAAAATCTAGGTCAAGACTCAATACAGATGATGGCTTTGAGAGTTACTCTTTCAGATGTATGCATGGCCTAGTTTCATGGCTCTAGCCCTTATAGTTTCTGAGAAATGACCTAAACGCAAAAACTCGACAAAAAATTACGAAGTCAGTCATCCGTAAAATCTAGGTCAAGACTCAACATTGATAACAGCTTTCAGCTGTACTCTTCCAGATGTATGCATGACCCAAGTTTCACGGCTCTAGCCCTTATAGTTTCTGAGAAAATGACCTAAACGCAAAAACTCGACAAAAAATTGCCAAGTCAGTCAACCGTAAAATCTAGGTCAAGACTCAACACTGATGACGGCTTTCAGCTGTACTTTTCCAGATGTATGCATGACTCAAGTTTCATGGCTTTAGCCCTTGTAGTTTCTGAGAAAATGACCTAAACGCAAAAACTCGACAAAAAATTGCGAAGTCAGTCAACCGTAAAATCTAGGTCAAGACTCAACATTGATGATGGCTTTCAGATGTACTCTTCCAGATGTATGCATGACCCAAGTTTCATGGCTCTAGCCCTTATAGTTTCTGAGAAAATGACCTAAACGCAAAAACTCGACAAAAGTTTACGCCGACGCCGCCGCCGACGACACCGGAAAAGCAATACATATGTCTAGCCTCTGCTTCGCAGGCGAGACAAAAACCCCAAACATTTGAAATATTACACATAATATGTAAGTGGTATTTTCCATTAAACATTTAGGCATTTCCAATCAATACTGAAGCCAGGGTTTGAGGTTATAAAACTTGAGAATAATCTCAAACTCAAAATAAAGCACACTGATTGGCTGCTTCCCAGTGCTCAGAAGAAGCCAATCAGTGTGCTTTATTTTAAGTTTGAGAATGTACTAAGTTTTACAACCTCTGGGCCTGAAGTTGGGTTTCAGAAAGTTTCTATTTTTCAACTTCCAAGATTCCATTTAAAATCACGTACACTCCATTTTGAGAAAATTCTATATTGTGCATTTGAGAATTCACAACTCAATAAATACTTACCCTAACATAACCCACCAGCCATTTACAAAGTCTTTAAATACTAATTCTCCATATTCCTTCAGGGCATAAAATTTTGCTAAATATCTGAAATGATATATAAAGTTTGCATATAAATGATTATAAAAGGCATTCCTGAATCCTTATGGCCACAGGGGCAATGATTTGTTACAGCCAGCCCACTATATCCTGAGCAAAGCATTATGGAATACATAACCCAACCCTCTCCTTTGACTGCCTTAAATCTTCCAACTCAAAATCTGTGCCCAGTTAACTGCTGAGTTGACAAAGAAGGAGTTTTCCAGTCACTGTTTCATTGGAATTCGAACCCATGAAAAATTCAGTGACAAAAGCAAAAGGCTCTAACCATGCACTCGAAAGTGGAATTATCATCAAATAATAATTACCTGAAGCTCAGATGCAATAAATAATTGACTGGAAACTATGACTAAAATTGAGCACTATCTTGCAAAATGTGCTTAACATGTTAAGCACATTTTGCAAGAAAGTGCTCAGTTTTTCATAATTTCAAACATGGAGACACAAACCAGCAAGTCTGTAAGTCTATACATTGTAGCTCGAGCCTTGGTTTTGTGTCTTTAAATTCCTTTTGAGTCCATACATGTTGTGTGCCAACAGCAAAGGCTCTTGATCTGACTGCCCAGACTGCCCAGATGCACAGGTTTGTCTGAGCCTTTGCTGGTTGCACATATATTAAGCACCATTCTCCATGTCATGGATAATTAACCCTTTAAGCGCCAAAACACCATGACAAAATTTACATCTGCAAAATTTAAAAAGATCATCTAAGCCATAACATATTGAGAATTGACAAGCTCTGGTGTGCAAACAGTGAAGATCTTGATGAGGCGACTCATCATGAGCCACCTCATCAGGATCTATGTTGTTTGCCAATTTAGCTATTCTTGTCTCTGGCAGTTAAAGTGTTAATTTCACATAACAGCTCAGAATGTCTGCAAGGGTGTATGGCTGTATACAGACATATAAAAACACTGCCAATCAATTATTTTTGCATAAAAACTTTGTCCTAGCTGTATAGTTATGAACTGATAAAACAAATAAAAGCATCTGAAATCAATTACTAGCTAGACATGTACAGAGCTCAAGGTAAGGGGTGTCTTCTGAAGACAGGCCATAGTTATACCATGGTTAGTCCTGTAATTTTGCCATTAGACACAAGATGGGGGTTTGGGGAGTTTTCCCATTCCAAAACAATCTCAAAGATCTAGATCCATCTTGTACGATGGCTCAAGATCTTCAAGATTGTTTTGGAAGAAAAATAAAACATTTTATGGCTAATTACACGTACAGTACTGTATTTTTCACTGTGTAAATCTCACAATTTTTGCAAAATGCTCATTTCACAAAGTAGTGCTAGAAAGAATTTTTACAAAATATTGAATATGCAACTGTCATATAGATTCTTTGAACTAATAAAGGCCATAAGCATTTTGCGACAATTTTGATTTTGTGAAACTACACACTGTTTGCTGCTCTGGCATAAAAATCCCTTCACCCATGGTGGCTACTCTTAAAGAAAAGAATTTGCTCTCTCTGAGAGCAAATTCTCTCCTTTAAGTGTAGCCCAGCAAAATTTATTTTTCATGTAAGTGAATTCCCTTGTCAGATGAACTTCAAAAACTCACTGGCTAGCTGTATTGATATTGTCCCCAGTAATAGAGGTCCCATCCATATTCTGAAGAGAAATCGAGGAGTTTTCCGTTGACACCAAGGTAGTGGCATAGTTGGTTATCTCCAGGAAGAAAGATGGAATGCACCGTCCTACCACTGTTAACAGGAATACAAAACTCAGTAGAAGTTACTGTGTTTGGACACTAAGTTAACCACTGAACAATCACCCACACCCTTGACCACCTTTATACAACAGACTATATATAGTATTTTTACCATAATACCTGTTAACAGCCTATTCTGTATTTACAGAAATTATTTTTTTACTCCGAAAATACCTTGTTTTATAGATGACTAAAACTAAGTCCCATATGAAGCTTTAAACAAAACCTATTCCTGGCATAGGCTATGTTCCGACATAACCTATGCCAGGAATAGGTTTTTTTCCAACATAACCTTTGCCAGGAATAGGTTTTGTTCCAACATAACCTATGCCAGGAATAGAATTTGTTCAAACCTTCATATGGGACTTAGTTTTAGTCATCTATAAGACAAGGTATTTTCCGAGGAAAAAAAATTCTGTAAATACATAATAGGCTGTTTGTTCAAATTTCTAATATGTATTTAATAGAACTAATATGAATAAATCTGGGAGAAGATCACAAAAAGATCACTAGCATGAAATGGGAAAAAAAAATTATTTACCCAGATTCCTGCAAAGAATCCTATTACAGATTCCTGCATGAATACTGCTACAGTCCTGTTAGACAATTCTGTACAAGAACCTACTTTCCTCACATTTTTTTTTCAGAAAAAAAAACAAAACAAAAAAACCTGACATGGAACTGTAAAACACCTAGGAAATGCTGATGACACTGGCAGAGCTCTAGATAAGAGGGAGTATATGATGATAATTAAGGATAATTTTTCTTATTTCTCATCAAAACCATATGTTGTGACCCCTCATCTGAACCGTCTCATCGAGACGGTTCAGATGAGGGGTCATAACATATGTTTCTATGCAGAATTAACAAAAATTATCCCTAATTATCACCAAATACTCCCTCTTATCTAGAGCTCTGACTGGTGTACAAAGTCAATTTTCCTGTTCCAACAATATCACTCCAAATGAGCAGTGACACAACAAAATGGTATGTAAGCCATGTAAAGACTCAGATCAGCCTGGACATCCACCCAGTCTAAGCAGAGTCTTTGCTGTCTGCATGAAGTTAGCTTAGACCCTTAGCTAATAATACCATTTAAATGCACAGCAAAGACTAGCTCTGATCAAACTGGGTCCATGCACAGGCTGACCTGAGTCTTTACTGGGCTCACAAGCTAGTTTGTTGGTTTTGCCCAGTAACGGCTCAAATGATGAAGTAATTCACTGGAGTGAAATTACCCGGTTTTCCCTCACAGAGAAAATTATAAATGTACCTTTATTGGTTTTGAAATCAATAGAACTGGAGGACTCAAATAAAAATGCTGTATCACAGATAAGAAGATGGTGTATAGGGTAAAGTCGGGTAAATTAGGACAGCGGGTAAATTCACACTTTGGCATTGTTTAGAATTTAATTCTAACACAGTGCGCCTATAGAAGCAATGGAAAGTTACTGTGTTTTATTCTGCAACAATTCACTGTTTCGGAGCGCGTGAGTCTAACTGCTGACGTCACTACAATTAATGACGTAATTTTGTGACGTTTTGAGACGTTAGACGGTGTAACGTCTATTTTTCTTTCTAAAATCACCATGAAAACGTACATTTGTTTTCAATACAATTTAGAATATTGGCGGGAGTATGATCGCGCTGGCAGGAAGGTTGGGAGAGTTTGAATGAAAAGAATAGTTTTTTGGCGTATTTGAGTGTTAGAATCGAAATAGTTCAGCTCTAGCATTGAATTGTTGAGTAATAATTCACTGTTTGTCGGTCAGTTGTAAGTACATATATCACTCGCGCTCCGCGCTCGTGATATCATCGACTTTACAACTGACCTCCAAACAGTGAATTATTACTCAACAATTCACTGCTAGAGCTGATCTATTTCTTAAACAAAATTAACTGGGAAAATAGTGACTATCCTGATGAATGAGCTGTCTCATCTGGATTTCACTGTTTGCAATGGTATGTCCAAATTTACCTGCTGTCCAAAGTTACCCGACTTAACCCTAGCAGGTGAAGAAGATGGTGAGTATTACTTACAGTCTGTGGTAGGTACATAATAAGATGCACAATCTTCATCATCTATCAATGTAGCTTTCACTGCATCTGGGGAACTGCCCTAAAATGGTCAGAAAAACAGGTTAACATAAGTTTGAGTTAACTTTAGAAAACCTACTTTATTTTACCATTTCACAATCAGTCCTGGACTGCAAAGGCATATGGTACACGCTGACGGACCATAATTAGCCATTAAAGCCCCAAAAAGGCAGAAAAAACTAGAAAATGTGTTTATGAAACACTATGCCCCCAACCATATGCTTGCCTCTACAGAAGGCTCATCCCATAATGTTTAAGTCAGAAAGGGGTTTAATTGGTTCATCTACATCATAGTTTGTAACTGTATGCCAAATATAAGGAACATAGCTTAGCGGTTCTTCGGATATTTTTTTCACAAAGTTATTCATATAGCGTCTTTGTATACAAAATGCCTATGTCCGAAAATGGGAAAAAATTCTGTCAAAAATTTATAAAGTGGGCTCTTAAGTTAATCAGGTTATCTATACCTTGGTCCTAACCTGCATGCCAAATATAAGCATCCAAGCTTATGCGGTTCTTCAGATATTTGTTCACAAGCTTGTTCCTATACAAAATGCCTATGTCCGAAAAAGGGGAATAACTCAACCAAAAATTTACGAAATAAGCTCAAAAGTTAATCAGGTTATGGGCACCCTAATCTGTAACTGTATGCCAACTATCAGGACCCTAGCTTATGCGGTTCTTCAGATATTTTGTTCACAAGGTTGTTCCTTTATAAAATGACAAAGTCGAAACAGGGGCATAACTCCTTAATGACGAGACTGGCAGAGGAAAAAATATACAGGTTTGGTTATTTTTCATGTTCATGCAGCATACAAGATTTCAAGTTCCTATCTGTTATGGTTCTTGACCGTATGTAAGGATACCTTTGCACCATAGGCTTCAATGCACTAAGTTGAAAAAGGAGAATAACTCAGTCAAAAATTCACCAGTTTTTTTCAAAAGTTAATCAGGTCATCTACACCTCAGGCAATGTCTTCCTGCAAAAAATCATGATCATAGCATCAGGGGTCCTCGAGATATTTTGTTCACAAGGTTCCATAGGCTTATGATGCACTAAGTTAAAAAAGGGGCATAACTTGATCAAAAATTCACCAATTTATTTCAAAAGTTAATCAGGTCATCTACACTTTGGGCAATATCTTCCTGCAAAATATCATGATCCTAGCATCAGGGGTTCTTGAGATATTTTGTTCACAAGGTTCCATAGGCTTACAATGCACTAAGTTGAAAAGGGGCATAACTCGGTAAAAAATTCACCAGTATTTTTCAAAAGTTAATCAGGTCATCTACACCTTGGGCATTGTCATCCTGCAAAACCTCATGATCCTAGCCCCAGGGGTTCTTGAGATATTTTGTTCACAAGGTTCCATAGGCTTATAATGCACTAAGTCAAAAAAGGGGCATAACTCGGTCAAAAATGCACGATTTTTTTCCAAAAGTTAATCAGGTCATCTACACCTTGGGCAATGTCATCCTGCAAAAAAACATGATCCTAGCATCATGGGTTCTTGAGATATTTTGTTCACAAGGTTCCATAGACTAAGTTGAAAAAGGGGCATAACTCTGGAAATACATGACCGGCGGAAAAAAGAAAAAATATGGGTCCGCTTATTTTTCAAGTACATGCCACATATAAAATTTCAAGATCCTAGCATAAGCAGTTCTTGAGTTTCCCAGCTGCCAAAAAGTGTTACGGACAGACGGACAGACGGACGGACGGACAGGCCCAAACCAATATGCCCCCTCAACTTCTCCGAAGTTGGGGGCATAAAAATTATTCCCGCAAAATTTCGAAAAATGTTTAGTCCAAGCTATATCATATTGAGACTTCAAAGAATAGATGGCACACAGTATAGATCCAGATAAGGCAGCTCATAATGACCTGCCATATCCAGATCTATCCTAATTGCTAGATTCAACTACTTTTATTTTTGGATTTTTATGTACATGCAATATTAATGAGACACCATTTCACCGTCTGTTCTTGCTGACTGGAAATTATATTGAAATAACTTTAATTTCTTAGCTCTTTCCACGCCACTGTCCTCAAGATGGGACTGCTAGGGACTGCGCCATTGTCGCTAGAATGGGACCAGCACAGTCCCATTAAATATCTCCATAGGAGCAAATTCTTTCCTTTAAGAGCTGATCCCCAATGAAAAGGGAGATTAAAATGGCTGAGTTGCTTCCCCTGTAATGTTTATCCACTAATTACAAGTAACTCACACTATATCCGGAGACTTGTGACATTGCCCCAGCTGTTGTAACGCTACTTTTGCAGACAAGGTTTTCATAGTCGGAAGTGGCGGCTGTTCCTGTTAGCACTTTTGCTGATAACTGTAGGTACACCCAGTAGGTGGAGGGACATGATGCTACACATACCTAGAAAATAAAATAAACTAAAAATGTTTTCCAGAGAGAAACAGATTTCTTGCACACCAGACAAGGATATCTGCGTGCTTCACCTGTACCAATCAATATTTTCTTGCACACCGGATAAGGATATCCGCTTGTTTCCCCTGTACCTACAAATCTTATCTCACCCAGGACCGGATAAAAATCCCAAGTATCCAAATCTTTGTTTGTATTGGAAGTCACGTATCTGTGTCGTCAAGTGACATTGGTGTTTTAGATGACGACGTCATGAAGACTGCAAAAAATTACGTCAGTTTATGAATGCCAGTCGTTGACGTAAAGAGCTAAATGGCGGTCGTTGAAAGTGGCACCTGCTTTCAAAATCAAATAGAGACCTCTCAAGCACTAGAATTACGCATTTTAACAAGTTAATCTAAGTTAAAACAAATCATTTTCCTAAAAACTTGCAATGCTGGCATCCTGACCTTGAGGATAAGGTCACAGTCATAAACTCTAAACAAAAACTAAATTGCTTTTCCTACACTGTATTTAGTCAAGTTTTGACAAAATCTGTTCATATCTGTTTTTAAAATATTCTTCAATAGCAATTTCAACGTCCTCCTGTAACCTTTAAAATGGGTAAAAGTCACCAAAACCTAATCATCTCCTTGACTTGTCCTAATGATATATCCAAGCAAGACCTACTTGTTCAAAACACATGCATACAAGACTGTGCAGTTACCTAGTTCAAGGTCAACAAAACAGAAATCTCTTTAGCTTGGTTTGTTCTGATGATATTTTCATCCACTAGTTCAAGAAATATCTTATTTTTGGTGAAAAATCTAATATCATAAGTTAATTGACCCTTGAATTCAATACCTCATCTACGTAAGCAAATGGTGCTAAGTCCAATTTGTTCCTACATACCCCTGCCTGACAGCCTACATACATGCAAACTGCATTTCCCTCAGCACTGCCTTTTGGCTGCAGCGAGTTGTTCCCCATGGCAGGTGTTAAATTATTTTTAGACCAATCAGAAAATTCGTTGCAAACCATATAGTTGTGCCACAACTTGGCATACCGTATTCGACCCTTTTAGCGCACTGTGCGCTTAACATTTTCAAAATGGCATTAAATACTTGCAGTAGACTTTCTTCCTAATAAGGGCACATTTCAAAGAATTAGCATATATAGAGAAAGAAACAGAATTTAATGTTTAAAGTATCAGAGAAAAGCTGCATATAGTCATGCAGAATGAAGAAGCTTTGTGAGTGAAAACTGGAAGATTTTACAGTGTTTTCAGCATTGTAAACAATCAATCAAAGAGATAAACAAGTAAAAAAATGTGCACTAATAATCATTTGCCTTAGAAATTCGCATGATGTGCGCTTTTTGGGGCATGTGTGCTTATAAGGTCGATTAGGTAATTGATCAAAAACACTGATGTATTGGTGAAAACTTGACCATCTACTCTTTTTTGGTAATTGTTCATGGTAAACACAACATTTTTCAATCAACAAGGGCACCTGTTAAGGGGACAATATTTTGTTACAGATACTTTGACTGGATGCCATGGATGTTGCCCGCATCCAACGAGATATCACAGTGGGAAATTCAATTTACGAATGGGCCGTTGGACAAGGATATGTAATGAACAAAGTGAACTTAGTACCCCTGGCTTGGGAAGATGCAAAACTTGGACTAGAGTCATCAAAACATAATATTTACACTTGCCACTGACTTCCCATATGTGAACCCTATACAGCAACTAGCTTCCTACACCAATGAAGGACAATTGATCATGTGACGTTGTCCGACGTCTTATGTAAACAAACGTCTTGATTGGTTCTTGTAACGTTTGATTGACGCCACGTCAGGGTGACGGCTATTTAATGTTATGGCCGAACACGTCCTTACTGACTTTTCTTTGACCCATATTTTGCCTATTCTACACTAAATTACCACGAAAACGGCACAGAATGGTTCACAAATAAAGTGTAAATATAAGAATAAAAATTTGATTTTTCAGCGTTCATTGTGTGAAGAAGCCAGTGGTCGTCGCTAGAATTCTACTCTTTTCATAGTCCCAATCATATTCCAAGCAAGTTTGGTGAAAATACAAAAATATCCTAAATTCCCATCAATATCACTTTTGATTTGTATACTTACCGCCGGAGTTGGACAGCCTAAGGCAATGGCTCCTATCCCTACTTTTGTGCAGTCTAAAATGTCAAAGTAATGAAGATATGGTTTTCCTCTGAAACGAACAAAAACAGCATTTTCAGGGAAAATAACATGGGTCCATTTCGTGATATGTACAACTATGTTTTATGCTTATCATGTTATGTCCTTTAGCAGCTGGTATTGAAATCTTGTGCTAATTTCCAATATGTAGGTTTGTATTGATTTTTTTTTGTCAGTTTGATAAAATTGCAATAAGCATCTGCAAATTCTATGCCCTTCATTTTTTTTTTATTAATTTTCATGAACAAAATATTGTGGCTCTTCATGAGGGATATCTCAGCAAGGGCAGTGAATGGGGTACCCCTCCACATTTTCTTGCAGTTTTTCAGAAAACAGGAATAACTTCAGTGATTTCCTGTTTGCTTCTCTAGAAACATGGCCCTCCCAAGAGGGAATCTACTCTTAAAGGGAAGAGTTTGCTCTCATACTCTGCTCTTAAAGAGAAGAATTTGTTCCTATGGGAGCATAGTCTTTCCTTTAAGAGTTATAATGACCCCAATTGAGAAGGGAGGCAAAAAAGAAAATGACCAAGTTTCTCAGAGCTCTAGATAAGAGGGAGTATTTGGTGATAATTTGGGATAATTTTTGTTAATTCTGCACAAAAACATATGTTGTGACCCCCCATCTGAACCGTCTCGATGAGACGGTTCAGATGAGTGGTCACAACATATGGTTTCCATGAGAAATAAGAAAAATTATCCTTAATTATCATCAAATACTCCCTCTTATCTAGAGCTCCGATTTCTTCCCCTGAAAGTATATCCATTCACCTTTAAGTGATGCCATCACATAATGAATTGTTCAATAGTTATGGAACATGAATTTTTGCAAAGGGCAGATAAACAAGAATTCCACGGAATCCAGTGTCTCATCTGCCTGCAAAATGTCACAAAACAGAGCTAAACTAGAAAACTAGACAAAAGTTTTCACCTTTGTTGCTGAATGGAAATGTAATATTACCTATGCCTCAATGCTGCTCCAGGTTGCAGGTTAAGAAAACCAGAAAACTTGATGCAAATTTTAAAAGTGCTAAACCAAAAAACTCAATGCAAATTTGTCAAGTCAGTGAAGTATAAAATATAGGTCATGATCTAACAGTAATGGTTGTGTTCAAGTTTTCTCCTTCAGATTTAAAAATGACCCAAGTTTTAGGACTCTAGCCCTTATAGATCCAGGAAAACAGAGCTAAATCAGTAAACTTGATGCAAATTTGTCAAGTGAAGCAAAAAATTTAGATCAATACCCTAACAGTGGTGGTTGTGTCATGACAATAGCTTCCCTCTTCCAGGTGTAAGTAGGAACCACTCAAATTTGTTATGACTCCAGCCTCAGAGAAACATAAGTAAATCAGAAAACTTGATTTCCACAATGTTTCCTGCAAAACATTAGCCCATTCTTCTTATCAGTTCTGGAGAAGATATTTTTGCTGAAATAAAAGTTATCTCCCCTTCCAGCCATCTTAGCTCACTTTCCAATCATCTGTACGCCAATTGGAACCAAGTTTCTTGTGGAGCATCACTGACACTCCACATGAAATTAAGTTCCAATGACCCCCCACATGACATTTGATTCCAGCCAGCCTAGAAATTTCATAAAGATCCTCTGAAAGTTCAGCATGCATATCCTATACTAATTAAGCTCCCCTTGAAGTTTGCTCAGGAAAGTTTAGCAAATGTAATACTCACGCCTGAGGTCCTACCCCACATATCTGTCCATCTGAGTTTGTTGGGTAGACTAGTTTTATTGGGTCGCCGTAGGACCAGCCTACAAATACAATACCATATTAATCCTAATAAACACCGACTACATGTTTTCCGAAAATTATGTTACATTAACTTGCATGAATTCGTGTAAATAGCTTGATGAAACGGGGTCTACTCTTAAAGGAAAGAATTTGCTCCTAAATGAGCAAATTCTTTCCTTAAAGAGTTAACCCCTATTGAGAAGGGAGGCAAAAACTGTAGAGTTGCTTCCCCTGAACATATACCTATCACCTTTATAATGCTTATTAGAGGTATTTTGGTAGTGACTGATTTACTACACTTTAGGCTCTAAATAATGCCCTCCTTTCTTAAATGCAACACCCCTGGGACGTTTAATATGATTAATACGGTATGTAAATATTAGTTCTTGAGTCTGTTATTTTTACATGTACGTATACAAATGAAAAACATTGGGACACCAATAAAAATTACCGTAACTGAGGCAGTTCTATTTAGAGGGGAATTATACAACATAGGCTTTTTATGAAGAAAAGTTCAAAATTATCCCAAAATTATCCCTGTTGCCCTTTCTTATAGATCTGGAGAACTGGCTGTGAACTCTCATTTTCAACCACCTCAGGAGCTTAATATTCTCCTTAAACATTAAATCATAATTATAATCTTGTTTCATTTTTTTTCACATTATTTTTTTTTTTCTGTTTGCTTTCAAAAATAAGAATATAAAACATGTCGAGCATAAAAATCGCAATCATCCAAGCTTTACCTCATTGAAGCTGCGATTTATATGATAATATCTGGTATCAAAATGACAAGGTAGTTTTGAGTTTTTGAATTAGTAAAAATAGTTCATTTTATTCAAATTTACAACACAATCTCTTTTGAGTAAAGTACAATTTGAATAAATGAGATACTGTCAAAGCTCTAAGTATTGGGACAGCAATGGGGAATGCAAACAGTGGAGATCCTGATCAGACTGCTCCTAGAGGAGCATTCTGATCATGATCTCCACTGTTTGTTATTCAGAAAAAAAGTTTTTATAAAACCTCCATGGGCTATCTTAATTCATAAGAATTCTCAAGAACACTGTATCTCATCTGTTTGAGGTTTGTCACTAATATGCCCCTATATTCGGTTATGGAGCTAAATCAGAAAACGTGACAGAGTTTACACTTACAGGAAAGCAATAAATACAAATGAGCCAAGACATGAGAAAACCAACAATGTGGTTGTACACCCAGCGAAGACTAAGATCAGCCTGGACATATGCCCAGTCAGATCAGACTCTTCGCCAAGTGCTTAAAGGGCGCTAAGGGTCTAAACCACCTTCATGTGGACAGCGAAGACTCTGATCAGACTGGGCAGATGCTGACGCTGGTCTGAGTCTGCGCTGGGCACACAACCACTTTGTTGGTTTTGTCGTGTTGCAGCTCAAATGTCTTGCTTCTGTTAGTTGAAGGTGAGACAAAATTTTTTGGAAAATCTAGCTGTAACAGGGTTAGGATGACATTATTGTATGATGTCCCAAAACATACAGTGATTGTGGCTCTTATATTAAATTTATAATACCTGTAATCATGGTTATATTAGAGTACATGTCAAGGGCTTTCGTGACTTCCAATGTATTTACTTTGGGGGAGTTGAAAGGTGACCTTGTACCTTAAAAAGTGTCTAAGTATAAATCTATGCATCCACTTGTAGTTTCATGCATTTAAAAAAAAAAAAAAAACTGAATAAAACAATGGGAGGGGGATGAAGCGGGGGAGACCCGGTGAGGTGGGTCTTGATAGCAGTAAATCGCTGACTGATTCAAATAAGGGAGGGGTACTAAACACTGGGGTAATACCAATTTGGCTACCTGTGCTTTCTACCGAGTCTGTACTATACAAAGTGCCTTCCGACCGAGAATATGATCGTAAGCATTACCAATAACGATAAATGGTACTATTGCTATAAATGGCTGTTGACCGAGCAGATACTGCTGTTGATTGTCTCGGTGGACAGCCATCTTTGCATGTATGGTAATTGACTGACTCGGTCGAAAGCACAGGTAGGGAAATTGGTATTACCACGTGTTAAAGGGACCCAAAGGAATGGATTGCTCTTGGTGTAGAAGTTATATAGTTTGGTTTACATATACACTACATAAATCATTAAGTTTGGGTATGCTCTGACATCTACTTGGACAGACTTTTCTTCATGAGTAACAAATTAAAATTTACTGTATGTAATTTAGATAAATGAAATTTATAAATTGTATGTACATGTATTTGAGATAAGCACCAGGTACTGAAAAAGCCCAATTACTGGAACAAACAGGCAGATCCAGATCAGACTGCTCCTAGAAGAGCAGTCTGATCTGGATCTACACTGTCTGCCATTCAGCCAATAGTTGTAGGTAGAAATTAATTGAGTAACGATACATGACCAATCTTTAAAACTTCATTTTGGAATGGCTTTGATGTTCAAATTCAGTTTGAGGTAAAAATGACTGGGTTGTCTTTGTAAAGAGGGGACACAGTATAACAAATACGTACCCACGGCTGAAACAGCTACCATTGCTGCTATACATATCAGAAATAGGAGACAGCATATTATATCTGTGCACGATCTGAAAGATAATTATACTCTGAGTATATCATCATAGTAAACAAATATAGCGTATAATATATAAATCCGAGATATTAAATTATCAATCTGAAATACTGTGACAAAAGGGAAACACAAAGGGCATATGATGTTTTTAAAACATCTTATCAACTCTGAAGCGACGTGACGTTGCATCCACAATGACAAAAAGTTGTTTCAATGCCTTCTCTGCCCACTTACAATATTGAGAGGGACACTGATGGAGGAGTCTATCCAGTATTCAGAGCCCTAGAGACTACTGTATTTGGTGATAATTTGGGATATTTTTTGTTAATTCTGGATGAAAACATATGTTGTGACCCCTCATCTGAACCGTCTCGTCGAGACAGTTCAGATGAGGGGTCACAACATATGGGTTTAATGAGAAATAAAAAAAATTATTTCTCAAATATCATCACCCCTCTTATCTAGAGCTCTGCAAGTCTGTATTACATAAACGTGTCAGGTGTGCAAATGAGCCGCGACACGACAAAACCAACAATGTGGTTGTGCGACAAGCGCAGACTCAGATCAGCCTGGGCATCCGCCCAGTCTGATCAGAGTCTTCGTGTCCGCATGGAGGTAGCTCAGTCCCTTAGCTACCCTGTAGGCACTTAGCGAAGAGACTGGGCAGACTGGGCGGATGCTCAGGTTGATATGAGTCTGCTCAGGGCGCACAACCACATTGTTGGTTTTCTCGCGTTGTGGCTCAAATATTGAATGCTAAGATGGTATTCTGTTAAGATGGAAATCTGATACCTTTTTAAAGAATTGCTTAGCAACTTTGGAATGAATGGCTTTTTCAGAATAATTGACTAGCAGCAGTAGACTCTAATATAGTTTCAGGAGATGGTACATGTGCCTCAAACAACACCACTCCAAATTGCGCATCCAACCCACTAACTACCGTATTAATCCTAATAAATGTCCCTGCTCTAATAAACGCCTCTGCCTCTTTCTCGAAAATAATTTTTTATATCAACTTGCATTATTTCCTGTTTGCTTGTTTGGATGAGGTAGCTCTTTGAAATTGGGTCCATTCTTAAAGGAAAGAATTTGCTCCTTTAGGAGCAAATTCTTTCCTATAAAAAAGGGAGCCAAAAAATAGCAGAGTTGCTTCCTCTGAAAGTATATCCAATCACCTGAATACTGTTTATTAGAAGCATTTAGGCAGTGGCTGTATACAAGACTTTAGGCCCTAACTAACAACCCCTTTCATAAAATGCAACGTCCCTGGGGTGTTTATGAGGATAAATACGGTATATGATTCTTTCTATGTGTGAAATCTTCTGACAAATATAGGATAGAAATACATGTACCTAAACATAGTAAGCAGTAAAGACCTATTATTTTTCCCAAATAAGGGCAATTGCTGGGGTTAACTGAGTTTAAGGATCCGATGCCACCCCTATAAGGAGCAGTTTTTGGCCGATTATATATATATGCTATTCAAGGACCTTAAAACAAGAGAAAAAACTCCTCCAGTTCTGATAAAGATTATTTCAGTTCTACTTTTACACATTAAGGTAAGGAGTAATAATTAGGCGTATCTATATATTCAGTTATTGTGGTAAACTATTGTTCAAATTGCAGCACAGTGCCAATAAAAACTGACCTTGTAAAGCTTGTAAATTATCATAAACACATGCAATGAAAAACGATGGCATTTAACATAATTTCAAAAAAAATGTCCAGACATTATGCCTTCAAGGCAAACAAAGACAGCCTTCAGGGTCTGATTTGTCTGCAGGCTGATCTTGGTTCAAGATGGCAGAGCTCTAGATAAGAGGGAGTATTTGGTGATAATTGGGGATAATTTTTGTTAATCCTGCATAAAAACGTATGTTGTGACCCCTCATCTGAACCGTCTCGACGAGACGGTTCATATGAGGGGTCACAACATATGGTTTTGTTGAGAAATGGAAAAAATTATCCTAAATTGTCATCAAATACTCCCTCTTATCTAGAGCTCTGAGATGGTTAAGTGCTGGTCTGCTAAGCTATACTAATGATCCAGGTTCCAATCCTGCTGGAAGAAGTAGTGGTTCGAATCCTGCCGGAGGCAGAATTCTTTTCAACTGTTAAATTCTTTTCAGATCTCCACGCACGCAACCTTTGATTATAATCTTTCTTCAGCTTGATGTAACTGACATACTGTAGGAAGTGCAAAAGAAAAAAACAAGACCTGTCAGTGGGACAGGATAGTTTGCCTGACAGCGCCTTGCCCATCACCTAAAAACCTTATATAAAACTTTAACATTTTGCTAAAGCCGCCGCCACGGCCGCTGACGCCGGGGGTAGTGCAATAGCTCTTCCTGTACATTCCTACAGGCGAGCTAAGAAATGGTTCATGTTCTGTCCAAATCAATATCAACAGTTTAAGTGCTAGTGACGAAAATAGCAGAACTTGCAAACAGCGTAGATCCTGATGAGGCGGCTCATATCAAGCCTCATCTTGATCTACACTGTTTGCCCTCTAATTTTTTAATTTTTGATATAAGTTAGCTGAGATGAAACACTTTTAGAAATTTGCAGATGTAAATTTTGTCGTCTGCTTTTTGGTGCTTAAAGAGTTAAGGATTTTTATGGTATTCCATATAGGTATATATATTATTCTGTTGTGGTCAATGCTTTTACTATAATCAATATTCCATTAATGTTTGTATTATAGATCGGTCAAGGAAAATAATTGAGAAAACAGCTGACGTCATTTAATTGCTAAATTAAGGTAGAAAACCTAACACCTACATAAGAAGGATTAAATTTGCGTTAAAAAAACAAGACTGCGGAATTCAACTACTGCATGTATAAAAACAAGTGAATGACTTTCAGTTAAGTTTAAAGTAACCATCCATCCACATAACTATAACTGCCTAAGCTGCAACAGTTCATACCCATATCACACTGAATCTGATCAGGGTCTACAGTTTCCCACACAACCAATAATTTTCTCATTTTCCAGGTAATGGTGCTGCACAATTTTAACCAGTGTTGACCACTGGCCCGGTCAATACTCTTATTGACCGTCTAAATACCAAATCTGCCCCCTTCAGAAGCATCAATCTCTTTAACTTCAAATGAGGTCCTTTCATTCTCACCCTATCATTGGCTCAATATGGCTGAAATCCTGTTAAAATGCCTGAAAACTGCAAATATCATCCATCCACTTATCCATCCATTCATCTATAGCCTCAACACTGCAATACTGACCTTTTCTGAATTGGTCCTTTGAAATTCTTTTGGTGTTCCTTAGGTTTTCCTGAAAGATAAAATAAAATCTTTCAACAAGCAAAATTTAGGGTGTTTAGCTGATTGATTACAATCAAAAGTCAATTGGTTTATGCAACCAATTCCGATCATCAATTGTAAAATTCCCAATTGATTATAAACACTTTCAAATGGGGTCAATTCTTAACCGAAAGAATTTGCTGCTGTAGGAGCGAATTCTTTCCTTTAAGAGTTTAGACCCCTTTTAGAGTAGAGTGCTAAAGGAGCAAATTCTTTTCTTTTAAGCAGAACCCCTAAAGTTGCTTCCCTTGATATTGTACCCATTTATCTTAAGAACTGAAAACTTTGCCGTCTTCTTCAGAGCTCCAGATTAAGAAATGATTTTTATCATATGACGTGGCTGTTATTCAGTGGATAACGTTGTGTCATGAAAATCGTATGACCACACGTGTAATAACACTTTGGCGCGGACACTTAACATAATTGACAATGTCCATGTCAACAATACGAAATAATGTTCATTTTGAAGACAAAAAAGTCCCATTTTAAAGGGTCATATGATAAACAGAATCTTACACTCGTGGTTATTTCATATGAAATTTATGAAACTCGCCAAAGGCTCGTTTCATAAATATCATATCAAATGACCAATCATGTAAGATCCTCTATAAAGTAAATTCTGAGATGATTCTATTACGTTTGATTTGATACTACAATTATGGGGCCCCCGGGAGCTCAGTAGGTTGCTCTGGCCTGCTGACTTTAAGCAGTCACAAGTCTGAGAACTTGGAAGCAGAAATCTTTCCAACTGTATAAGGGATTCCACTGCACACAGCCTTAAATCCTTATCCCGATAAAAGTAGAAAATGTCCATAGTGTGCACTCATTAAGGCATGCGTGGTAATAAGATTGCATACGATATGCAGAGTCTGAGGTGAGGGCTTTGAGGATAATGCTCTGGGATAATTTTCTCACTGATCTCTTTCAAAAAGTAAGTTGTGACCCCTGTAAGAACTGCCTCACTGAGTTTGTTCACCTAAATTTTATTGTCTGCTTTTGTGGCACTGTCACAATGTATAGGTTAGGTATATCATACACTTGTATACCGCCTTGCGGTACAAGCCGGCTCTTATAGCAATGTGGTGGAGACTGTTTGCCTTTAGATTGAAGGGTCCCGGGTCCGATCCTCGGCCAGAATGCTGACATTGTTTAAGACTCTGTGACCAATGGCACCCAACGTAATAGTTCTGTACCAAAACATCATGTTTTTTTCATTTTTTTCATCGGACGTTTATATGTCAAAAACATGAGAGTTTTTTACTACATAGATATCCAATGAAAAAGACAAAAAAACAGAGGTTTTGGTACAGAACTACCAACGTGTGCATTAAAACTCCTTAAGTCTCATTTGCAGTGATTCTTGTAACTCCTGAGAATTCAAGGAAGAATTCAATATTCTTTAAGAGTCTGTGACAGCACTTTTAGGGTTAAAATATCTACCTCCTTGCCCTTGCCATGACTCAAAATGAGCCGCGACACGAGAAAACCAACAATGTGGCTGTGCGCCCAATGCAGACTCAGATCAGCCTGGGTATCCGTCCAGTCTGGTTAGACTCTTTGCTAGGCATTTAAAGGGTAGCTAACGGTCAAAGCTACCTCCATGCGGGCAGCGAAGACTCTGATCAGACTGGGTGGATGCCCAGGCTGATCTGAGTCTGCGCTGGGTGCACAACCACTTTGTTGGTTTTCTTGTGTCGCGGCTCAAATATATTTGTCTCCAAGAATAACACGCCCCAAATTTTAATTTACTGTAAATATTCTAAAAGATGGGACACCTAAGATAATTTCAGTAACTGGCATATAATTATAAGAATGGAACAGTATGATATACAATGTCAGTAATGTATCCAAAAGGTGCGGACAGAATTGCAAGCAGTATAGACGGCCTTGATCCTTTGGGAGCAGTCTGATCTGCGGGTTTGCAATTGTTGCTCAGACCTACCTGTCCCAATATTTAGAATTATTATGGTACGAGTTTTATTTACCTTACATGTAAGTCTTCAATTACAGATGTATAGGTGTCAGGTTAATCCCAATTTCTATGAATTGGATGTTGTCTTTTGTACTTTTTATGTGATACCGTAATAACCCAAAATAGCACTCAGACAGAGCATTGTGTATCACAGACCAGACTGCTCCAAAACAAGCAGTAGGGCCTGCAGTATTTACCCTAACTCTTCAAATACCACCTATGTTCAAGCTAGTTGATTGTTTCGAGTTTAACAGCTCTTTGAGACAGTATTTTGGTCTATATCCAGTCGCCTCCCAGAGAGAGTGAGAGTGAAGAAATGATAGACAAGAGAAAAAATATTCAAACAAATGCCTCCCAAACCTATACTGCAAGCAAAGTATCATGCCCCTGTAAAATGATGACTAAGGCTGACCATATATATACTATGCAAAATATATTTAGCAAATTTTTATATATTGCAATTTTTCTCATTACTGAAGCGCAACATTGAGCGAAATTAAATTGAATTGAAAGGAACCGTATTTGGGGCTTAAGATACCATGGGATTACAGAAACCATCTTTAAAAACGATATTGGGGAAAAGCAATAAGCGCGGATGGGGTTATTAGCCGAAATTCGCACCCATTGAAAAGCAACATAAAAATGGTAAGCATGTGATTTTTTGTACGGTATTTCTCAGCATTTTCAGGCTCAGTTTTCTTGTCAAAGCTATTCATTGTGTAAAAGATATGGTTAAGCTTAACAACTGACGAATCTTAGCATGCGCCATTGACGTTAAAACGTGTTAATTCAGTCCAATGTGTAATGATTTACGGGTGCTTCAGTTCAATGCAGAATCAAAACCCGAGAAAAACAATAGGCTAAAATAAAAGGTCACACCATGATTAATTTAACTGTGAAGTTTCTTCATTGAAGTTTAACGTAACTGTGAGAAAATGATGACGTTAGTCTGAGACAAATGACTTATGCTCAGTAACCGGGAAGAATTTTCTTTCTGAATTGTTTACATAATCATATTAGTAGCTACACTCAAAAGGGATTCAAGAAATACCGATTAGAAACAAGTTTTTAAGACGATAACGTAAAAACAAGGGAAAACGTCAAATTTTCGAGCTTTGTAAACCTCATACTCGTAGCATATTCAGATGTTTTAGAGCGGTTTCCTTTATTTTAACAGCAAACCAGCTGCCTCATTATGGTTGTGTCTTTTGTACATGATCATAAATGTCGTTCAGAAACAATGGTCATAAAAACTGACGTCACGATAGTTCAAACGCTACAATTGAGCAATCTTGATTCTTTTACCTGCCAGTCCATCTTGAATGATCGGCCTTTATATCTTTATGCAGTAAAGTGACAATAAAATCCTAATATGGTAGAACTGACACATACAAAAAAATTGCTATATTTATTGTGCGTAGTATAGTTAACCATGATTAGCCATGCTTTGGACCATGGTCACCATTGCCAACCATGGTATAACTATGGTTGGCAATTGTAACCATGCTTTGGACCATGGTAAGTGACCATGGTTAACTATCTTTTTTTTATATATGACCATGGTTAACCATGCTTTTTATACAACCATGTTTGACCAAACATCTGTCCATGGTGATGACTACTGAACCATGGTCAATGGCTGATTATGGTTTGACCATGCTTTTAACCATGGTAAGAATTACCAACCATGGTTGCCAATGCCTTTAACCATGGTCAAAATTACCAACCATGGTTGACCATGATAGGTTGACTATGCTTTTAACCATGGACCGAATTACCATAACTTCCTGTTTCATATCAATATGACATCACATCTTGTTTACACCATAGGGTGATCAAATTAAAATCTTAAAGAGTTCCTTCAAGAGCAGAGAATATATTCAGAAGAAGGAACATAGGCCAGACTACGTAGTTTCGGCTAATACAGCCTCTTCAGTGACACTGAAAATATCTGGTGACGAAACCAGTGAAAAGCATACAAAGTTTACCAACAGAATATCTTGTTACTCCAGAGCCCTGGAACCGATAGAAATGAAATGCATATACCTAATATACAACTATAACTTTCTTACCCAGTGTGCATCCAGGTCTGTGTGATTTTTATGCTTTTTTACGTACATAAGGAAAAGGAACAAAGTGGACTTAGTACCCTAGGCTTAGGAAGATGGTATTTTCATATATAGTCCAGCACCATATTTAGAGGCAATTAAGACACTGAGAGTAATTTCAAATGAGGACCACAGTAATCCTCATTATTTTTAAAATGGCAGCTAAACAAATCTTATCTGATCATGATATGATCAAACCGGTTGGAGTCCATTTCAAGTACATTTATGTGCTCTGTGCCAGTTTAAACACCAAACTGGCATGGGTGATAAAGTTCTGACAGTGGACTGGCACTGATCATGTCATGACAGGCGTTGATTGTATTGACAGGATGCCATTGACATTGCTCCTTCTCCCAATTTTCTATGTTGTATTTTTAATCTAAAGTTCCTACATCCTGCCAGGTCAAACAAATGTTCCTACAAAGCACCTCGGTTCGGTACAGATGAATCGTGTCAGTGTCAACGTATGTCAGTCCTAGTCAATATCTTATTACATAAAAGTGTCGTGACAAGGTGTTTTGAGTCATACCAATTAGAAGAAATTAAATAACACCCGGATCCCACAGTCTAACTGTACAATGTAAAGTACTCCACCCGTGACCAAGTTATCTAGAGTCAGGTAACTTCAGACAGGCGGGTAAATTCGGACATACTATTGAAAACAGTGAAAATCCAGATGAGAGACAGCTCATAATGAGGATTTTTACTGTTTGGCCAGTTATTGTTTTGTTTTAGTTCCATACAACTGACATATACAGGAAAAATGTAACTGTCCGAATTTACCCGCTGTCCGAAGTTACCCGACTCTTCCCTACAAGATTCAATTTTACCGTATTTTTCTTTCTGTTCCTCCGAATCTTCAACTTCGTTGCCGCCGCCACACATCTTGTTATATCAATTGAATTCGTTTTATAATATCCTCTTTCTCACTTTCTTTTGATTTTTACGAAATCACGAAAAATATTGGAAATGTGCTTTCCAAATTGTTTACTACAGGTGCATGTATTGACGCGGTTTCACCAATCAATTATTGAAATTGTGTCATGTGACATAGGTAAACCCAAAGTCACATGGTCACAAAGCGTCTTGTTGCTAGGCGACAATAAGGTATGGTGTACTGGAAGAGTCATAAGATAGCTGGGCTGGGGTAGATCTAGCCCTATTCAAAAGTGCTCTTGGATTCAAACATCTTTAGTTTCATTTTTATTTTGATGTTTACGTTTTTATTTATAGACTGAACGTCAGACTGAAAAAGATAGCGAAACGCGATCTTTTGAAGCAGAAGTAGGGTAGATCACGCAAGATCTTTTGTTAATACATCGTTATTTTTAACTTGTCCACTTGTTATCCTGTATATTGACAAAGTATTGTATATGTATATGCTCATGGGCCATATGGCTTATTGCATGAAATAAAAAAAAATATCTATCTATCTATCTATCATATAAATAAGGTCTGAATAGTGAGATCCTTTGGAAGCAAAGAATACATCAAAGAACAGAAAATAGCAGACTCGGTTTATTTGAGTCTGTTCGTGACCAGTAATGAAATGTGCGACACCAGCCACGCCCCCTAGCACCGGCCTAAGCGGATCTCTATTTTCAAAATAATTCAAATGAACTCAATGATCCCAAAGGACCAGGATATATAATCTGCACTATGACGATGTACGGGGAGACGTTTCACAGCCGCCACACGGCACAAACACCAGCTGCAGTGAAGATAATTTAAAAGTCCTGAATAGTAAGAGCCTTTGGAAGCAAGGAATACATCAAAGAACAGAAAATAGCAGACTCGGTTTATTTGAGTCTGTACCGATGATGACCAGTAATGAATGTGCTACACCAGCCACGCCCCTATCACCGGCTTAAAGGCCCTATTGCTCTATCAGCATGAGAATTTTATCACGAGGTATCGCTGCAAGTTTCTCATTGTAGTCTCGTCGTCGTATATGACCGTAATTAGCCAGCTTTAACTTAAAGTGACAAATAAAACAGTCTTGAGTTTCACATAAAATGAGTTTGAAAACTTACATGTATATGGGTCATTTTGGTCGGCAACTAAAATGACCTAGATCTACTTTCAATTACATAAAATTGAAGAAAACGGTAAAAATACAATGTACAAGCATGGATCCCCAATCATTTATATAGCATTACTAGACGCGAAACCAGAACATGAAATTGTATTTTGTGGATCAATTTGCTATGTTTCAAAAATCTTTTCTCTGGTGTTTGCCGGTTAGATGACTCAGTATATGCCAATCAACCCACATTTTATTACAAAATGTGAATGTTGAACCGCTTTTTACAATGATTTGAGTTCAGAATTATGTCACCACTAATAGGCATATGGATACTTGAAAGGCCCCATTGCTCTATCAGCATGAAAATTTTTATCAAGAGGTATTGCTGCAAGCATCTCACTGCAGTTTCGTAAATGTAAATGACCGTGATTAGGCAGTTTTAAAAAATATAAAACATCCTTGAGTTTCACATAAAAACGGTTTGAAAACATATCTGGGTCATTTTAGTTGGCCTACTTTCGATTTCATGAAATGGTAAAAATACAATGTACACGCGTGGAGTCCCAATCACTATCCCGCCTATGCTTTGTATAGCATTGCTAGACGGGAAACCAGAACAGGAAATTGTATTTTGTGGAGCGTTTTGTTATTTTTCAAAAACTTGTTTTCTCTACTTTTTGCCAGTTATATGACTCAATATATGCACACCAACCCACAATTTATTACCAAACGTGAAAGTTGAACCGCTTTTTACAATGATTTGAGTTTAGGCGTTTTTACCGCTGATAGGACTATGGAGACTTTAAGCGGAACTCTATTTTTGAACTTAATGATCCCAAAGGACCAGAAAATATACTGTAAAACACTTATTTTTGGCGGTTATTGAATTTAGGCGATATTGGCGGTTAGGGCAAAGAGCGCTAAAATATAAGTCCGCCAATATTACATAGATTTAATACATAAACACACACACAGCATGAAGATTTAATACATATACATACGCAAAGCATGACAGAGGTCTAGATAAAAAGGAGTATTTGATGAGTATTTTTAGATTTTTATACGTTTCCATCATGTTAAACTATACATTGTGGCATCCAATTAGAATCGCCTCGATGAGGCGATTCTAATGGATGCCACAATGTATAGTTAAAATAATAAGAAGAAAATTGTCAAAAATTTACATTTTTTTATTATTAATTGAAGTTTTGGTACGTGAAGGCCGCCAAAATTAACATGCGCCAATATGTCATTTTCTTTTAACCGCGAACTTTTGATACCGCAGATATTAATTAGCACTCTCCCTAAGAATCAGGCAGATGGTGATAAGTGACTAGTCACAGAAATTGTTAATTTTACTTCTATTTTATCAGACTTCATGAAAAACTTGCACAGCACGAAGCATTCCCTTCTTCTGGCAGTGGTTGCCATGGAAACGGAATTTAAAGATTTCGTGAAGACGGGACAAAATTTCTCCAAGAGAAAATTGAAAATTGGCATTTTTCAGATTGATTGTTGAGATATGAATATTGTTCATATTGATATTTTATTCCTCTCATTAAAAGAACACCTTAAGCACTTTTTATGCAACACAGAAAAAACATCGTATTGCATTCACATTATGTTGCTTAGCAACATAAGTGTCACCATAGAAACACATTTTATACATGGTCAAAATTGGCCATTTGCAAAGCTAAATATCCGCTAACAGCAAAGGTGTGCAGAAACAATTCATACAAGGTCCAGCTAACCAACATCTGTTTTACTGATATAGAAAATAAAAAGTTTTACAATGTTTCAAATTGATGTTACCATGGCAACAGAAACATCGAACCGTCGATGAATTTGCCTAAAAACATCATTTTCAAATCAAATTATCTACCTTCAGCAAAGGTGTATACTAACAATCCATACAAATTATAGATAATCCATATCTGGTCTTCTAATGCTAAAGTCAAAAAGTAATACTTTGTTCCAAATTTACGTTACCATGGCAACCAAAATGTCAAACTGTAAGCAACTTTCATAAAAATAGCATTTTAAAATTACATTATTTCTCTTCAGCAGATGTGTATATCAGCAATTCCTACAGAATAAAAAAAAACACATTTGCTTTTCTCATATTGGAAATAAAAAGTCTTACAATGTTCAGTATTTACGTTCAGTGAATTAACCTAAATAACATTATTTTCAAAAAAAATCAGCTACCGTCAGCAAAGGTGCATACTAAATAATCATACAAATTCTAGATATTCCATATCTGGTGTTCCAATGCAAAAAAAACAACAAGTAATAATATGTTACAAATTGACGTTACCACAGCAATCCGAATGTCAAGCTATCAGCAATCGTACATTTTACCAGCATTTTGAGTTTTTTATTTCTCTTCAGCAAAGATGTATATGAGCAATTCTTACAGAATCGAAATAACACACATTTGATTTTAACATACTGAAAATAAAAAGGTTTTACAATATTTCAATGTTACGCAGAAGGTTTTACACTCGGTCGACACGGGTGTAGAGCCTTATGCGTCGCCAGGACGGCGGAGGGTGACTTCCGGTTAAAGGGTTATCTACTAGTGTAATACACTAACAAGGAAACTCTAACAACGTTAGAATTTTTTAAGTTTATATATAATGTAAATTTTATATACAACAATACAATTTACAACTGTCACAATTACAATAATATACAACACATATCAGTTCATGTCGCTGGCCCAAGTAAGGTGTTTGTTTCAAATATGTAATCGATTTGCGTACAATACGCAAATAGATTACCGTCTGACGTCAACACCGTACTCGGCTCAGCGCCATGAACTAAAGGAAAACACAAAGAACAAAAAAAAAAACGTTAGTTTGAGCTCATAGAAAAAAACAAGGCCTTATGTTGGTAGACTTCAATTCGTCGTTCCCTGGATCATGTCATGGGCCAGTCCATATATCATGAGGAACACCAACTCTTATTAACACGTGCACGATTATATACTGGTCGCTCCCTGGATCGTACCAGGGACCAGTCTATATATATTAACACACCTTAGTGGACGAACACTGTCCCATACTTGATGTGACCTTCAGATCTTATCACAGAATCTGGCAAAACTGTGCTAACCACTTCCGCCTACATTTTGTGCTTCCCGCCTCTGCTTAGGAACCATGCACAAACGGCGTTGTAACTGCCTCTACCCGGGTTGGTATTAACCTGGAGACGTATATCGAATCTCCAGGTGAGACGTGGCTCTAAGCCCTAACAGCTGACTGCCGGACTTGATGTGCCTAAAAATAACGAACTTACACTTAATACATTGTAACTACATAATAACAATACGTAAGACTTGGGCCTGTCTTGGAAATACCATACAACGCCCTCGGCGAATGCCGAGCATAACGTGCACACGCCAGCCGTGTCACTAGACACGACTCGCGCTCACGATGTAAAGCTAAAAGTGTGCTTACCACTTCCGCCAATGAAGAAACGTAGATCCTACCACGCATGTGCGTCGAAGAATCTGACGTCAAACATTGTCAAGAAGTATACTGACGTCAACAGGCATTACCATGACATACCCCACATAAAACATGAATAATCTAAACAATGAACTATTTACATTAAATTGATTGACCAAAATCTAACTCGCATATGTATTAATTCATTTCTTTAAACTAAGCGTAATACCATTTGCCATAGAATATAATAACTGAATAAGCGTTTCTAACACATTTGGGATCATAACGTTTGATCTGACATCATGACATCAATTATGTTATATCATATGACGCCGTCTAATGAAGGCAAATCAAACGCATGATGACCAAATGTTACCATTATAACTTATGGAAAAAAAACCTTAATGCGGTGCATGCTATGACGTCACTTGACGTCGCGAGTATGTAAATTAGTTCCATTACAAATCAATCTACTTCTATAGGCCACGTATACGTGAAACTAATATAAAAAGTGCTGACGTCGCAATAACATGAATGCAACTGACGTCACATGAATAACATGAATGCAACTGACGTCACTGGACGTCAAATAGACGCACACCATTGCAACCAACATCAGTGATATAAACTATTTCCGTAATTTACAAAACTTCCTAATATACAAATATTATGCGCAGCATGCTTACTAACAAAATCGGTCGACACATGCGCAGCCTGATCACTGCCAACAAAATCAAATCAGTCGACACATATAATCATACCATATCAATCAGAAGTCACATTTTTCATTCTTAGCCAAACTATTCTAAATAAATATAATAAAATCTTACCCTTCTAGGTCTTAACACAGAATCTGGGCACACAACAATAATTTAACATACTCCGTATTAGAATTCAGCCACGTCTAATTTTTCATTAAAGAATAGCAGTATAAATACTAAGCGTCTCACTTTTAAATCATGGGACTCGAATCAAAGCGTGCAGACTCACATTAAAATCATGCAACACGCTGTCCACAATCAAAAGACTCGTGCAGGTATTCACCTTAAAATCATGCAATACGCTGTCCACGAGAGGTATTCACAAACAACCCATGCATAACGTAGCCACAATTTCCGTAAATGTTTTATTACCACAGTTGCCCTAAAAACTGTAGCTCTACTGATTGAAAGGATTAAAATAATCTCGACGACATAGTGGACGATTAGATCCATTTCGTAACATAGGTTTCCCCTTAGGGAGAAAAAAACATAACAATGTTTCTTTTCTGAAATAGTACGAAATGCGATCGAATCGTAGGCTATGTCAAAACTGGAAAACTAGCTATATACACAACAACGGTGCGATGCATAACGTGGCCAAACTATCTACTAAGGTAGTCCGCCCCCAAATTATCTTGGCCGCGGATAGCAACGATCCTGAATCTGTACGGCTGTAATTTCATGGCCCAACGCATGATTCGGGGATTGAGCACCTTAGCTGTCTGCATATAAGACAAAGGTTTGTGGTCAGTTTCAAGTAGGAACTCCGCCCCATACAGGTACTTACGAAATTTCTCAACACCCCAGATAATACCCAAACATTCCTTCTCAATTACAGAGTAGTTCTTTTCCCGAGGTAACAATTTCTTGCTAGCATAAGCAATCGGCAAACGACCTTCATCTTCGAACTCCTGAAGCAAAATAGCTCCAAGACCAACGTCTGAAGCGTCTGTTCGAAGTACAAACGGGTTACCTTCTTGAAAAACAGGTAAGCGAAGAATAGGACTAGACGTGAGCCTACTCTTCAGGGTTTGAAATGCCCTTTCATGCTGATCTTGCCAATCTTTGATAGAATTAGGTCTATCCCGTTTAGTTAAATCAGTCAGAGAAGTTATGGATGAGAAATTTGGGATAAAACGACGGTAAAACCCAGCTAATCCCAGAAAAGATTTAATTTGCCTTTTCGTACATGGACGAGGAGCATCTCTGATAGCCTGTATCTTGTCCTCTTGCGGTCGTACCGTCTGTCCGACGATATTGTGACCAAGGCACTCGATACTGCCATAACCGATCATGCATTTAGATGGTTTTGCCGTCAATTTGGCCGACCTGAGCCGATCTAACACTTGACGTAATGACGTCACATGATCCTTCCATGTTTCAGTAAATATCCACATGTCATCAACAAAGCTGTCAACATCTGGGAGATTGGACAATATGATTCTCATTAACCTACAAAATGAGGCTCCCGAATTGGCCAAACCGAAGGGCATAGTTTTAAACTGGAATAAACCCTTAGGCGTTTCAAATGCCGTCAAAGGTTTAGACCTTTCAGTAAGACTGACTTGCCAATAACCCTTACTCAGGTCCATCTTTGTAAAGAATCTATGTCCCGACATTTTATTGATAACCTCCTCCATATTTGGCATAGGTTCTGCATCGAATTCCGTCACTTTGTTAAGCTTCCGGAAGTCGATACAGAATCTAACTGATCCGTCTTTCTTCGGAACTAGGACAACAGGAGATGAATACGGTGAAATCGACGGCTCGATTACCCCTAAATCCAACATATCCTGTATCTCCGTCTCCATGACGTTACGCGTCTTATACGGGATAGAATAACCCTTCGTCCGTATGGGTTCTGACGTGAGTAGTTTGATATCGTGCTGTATTTGATCAGTTCGACCGGGTAAACTTGATAGTACATCCGGGTACTGTTTAATCAACGCTTCAACCTCCATACGTTGTTCTGACGTTAACGTATCTGAAATACTGACGTCGTTATAAGTTTCCGGCTCTTTAGCTGTCGGAAAAGCACAATCATCAAGAGAAAATTCATCACTACCATCGTCATCAACCGACTCTGTAGTCTCAGTCGACAATAAACAATGTGACGGCACAGTACGACGTTCGACATACTGTTTCAGCATATTAGCATGATATGTACTCACGACACCATTGACGTCGATTTTATAGTCCATTCTATTCACCACCTCTACTACTTCATATGGACCCTTCCACTGCAATAACAGTTTATTACTGTCAGTTGGCAGTAATAACAGTACTTTATCTCCCACGTTAAATTTACGCGACCTAGCGCGTTTGTCATAATAAGCCTTTTGCTTTACTTGTACTTTCCGTAAATTATCATGTGCTAACTTACACGTCTGCTCTAACCGTTCTCTCAACTCAATTACGTACTGGTACGTAGACAGAACCTGCTCATCCTGTACCTCTTCAGACCATAATTCACGTAATATTGCCATAGGGCCCTTAACGTTACGTCCGTATAACAATTCGAACGGAGAAAACCCTAATGACTCCTGCGGAACCTCCCTTATTGCAAACAGTAGTGCGGGGAGATATTTATCCCAGTCTTTTGGACGTTCTGCGCACATCCTACGTAGCATTTGCTTCAACGTCGCGTGAAAACGCTCTACAAGACCGTTACAGATAGGATGATATGGCGTCGTGGTTAACTGCTGGAGTGATAACAGCCTGCTTACTTCTTTCATAACTTCAGCAGTAAACTGACTTCCGCAATCTGTTAACAGTTCATCAGGTATGCCAACTCTACTAAACATCTCAACTAACGCTTCGGCTACGCGTTCCGTTTCAATGCCGGGTAACGCTACCGCCTCGGGATATCTCGTCGCATAGTCTATCATTGTTAAAATATAGCGGGATTTCCTGTCAGAACGAGGTTCTATCGGTCCAACTATATCAACAGCGACTCGTTTAAATGGTGTGTCAATCTGTGGCAACTTTCCTAAAGGTACCTTAGTGACACGACCTTTTTGAATAGTCCTTTGACATATGTCACAAGATTTACAAAACCTTGCCACATCACCACAAACTCCAGGCCAAAAGAACTCAGTTAAAACTCTATCCATAGTTTTCTTTATGCCCAAATGACCTGACATCAAGGTTTCGTGCGCCAATCTTAACACCTTTTCACGAAAACCTTCAGGGATAATAAGTTGCAAAGTGACCTTGTTTCCCTTAGTAAACTGCCTATACAATAAATCTTTCTTTCGAATAAACTTAGTTTCACCCCGGTTCAATCCACGACTAATAGTCACATTCCCAGATTCCACTCTTTGCCTTATGCCATTCAATTTAGGGTCAACAACTTGGGTCTGCTTCAATGCCTCCTTATCACTAGCAATAATTTGATCAGGAACTTTAAGTTTCCTATAGACCTCTTCACCTTGCTTAGCTCGTGACCTAGTCACTGCCGCCATTGCAAAATGGGACATATCGGGAAGTTTTGACCCGTCAATATTTCCAATAACCAGGTCATACAACGTATCTTCCATGCACAATGCCTCAGTTTTTCCTGTGAAAAATGGACAATCTATGTCAACCATTGCTAAGGGATACCTTTGGGTAGATTCATCAATCAAAGTTACATCAGATTCTCTACCAAGTAACTGATCATTAGAAACCAAGTTTCTACGAACGACACACCCAGTACAACCTGTGTCCCTTAAAACTACAACAGTCTTACCATTAACCGTACCCTGCGCTGTTGGTAATCGCGACCTTAAAAAGTAACAGACACCTTCCCTATCCACGTTATCATTGATTAATGGACTTTCTTCCTTACTCTTATAGAGACCTTCAATTTCATGAGACCTATTCATTGTAGTTTTACAAAAGCTCATTTGATGTCCGCCACCCCGACCACGTCCGCGGGAATAACCCCGACCACGGCCACGATCTGAATTACTACCCTTCGTCTGTACAGTATCGCTCTTACTCTGTGATCTTTGTGTCTCATCTTTCGGTGCATAACTACTCCCCTTACTTCCGCTATACCCGCTTGCACTTGCACCTACCTCCGCACTATATGCTTGCTTCCTTTCGGGATTCTTAAAACATTTATATGTTAAATGTCCCTTACCACAAATACTACATTTTATCTCTGGCTTCGCACTCGGCTTATTATCAGATCTACTCTGAGTTACGCCCTTACTATCACGCTGACCCTTATTAACACAAGCGTAGACACCGCCACGTGCTTCTGCAAATAAATCTGCTTCCCTAGCCATCTCACCTAGATTCATGAATGTTTTCGGTTTCAAATGAACATATAGTTCTTTACTACAGGATTCTAAAAACTGATCTCTAGCGAAAAAATCGCAAACAGCTTCGTAAGACTGGTCTACTTTCGCCATTTTCAACCATTTATTAAGATACGACCTAAGTCTACGGGTGTACCTAAAAACAGTAATGTCCAGTAGTGTACAGTAATGTCCAGTAATGTACAGTAATGCCCAGTAGTGTACAGTAATGTACAGTAATGTACAGTAATGTATATTTAATTTTGAAATATTTTTTCTTGCATAACTTGACTAACGATTTCTAAAATGTTGTTATTTTTGTCCCAAGTTCAGCACGTTGTTTATTTAATAACGCCTTTTGCTTGGATTAAATTAGTTTTTATAAACAGGAATATTAATGTTGAATTTTGTGATTCTGCTTTTGTTCTTATTAAAACATGACCAATTTAACTGTAGGCTCTGGAAAAATAACGCATTTCCACAAAATAAATAAATAAATAAATAAGATAAATTTGTTTTGAAGAAATGCTATGTTAATTTTTAACTTTAAAGGAAACATAGCACTGTGACGTTTTCAATAAAACGCACAATAAGGTTTCATAAGATTTCAGAATACTTAATTTTATTTATTATTTTTTATTATTATTATTTCAGTTTTTCATTTAAATACATTTTTAATTTATTTTTTTTGTGACTGAAGTGTTATGAAGGAGCAAATGCGTCTATGCAAATTACATTTCTAAATACCAAGCCGTCAAGTTTATTATGGAATTACTGTAGGGAATTACTGCGCATAGTGCTTTGAAGTGGTTGCAACTGTAAGAGAGTAGCTTTTTCCCCCTAGTAGTTTTTCCCCCGGAAAAATGGCTATGATTTTTCCATAGTAGAAATTCCCACCGGAAAAATGGCTATATAGTAGAATTTCCCCCCGGAAATATGGCTATATAGTCAATTTTTCCCGGGGAAAATCTACTATACGTGTTTTTGCATAGCCGTTTTTCCCCTCCATAGTGGATTTTCCCCCTGGTAATATGATTGCAGTAAAACACGCTACATAATGGAATTTGCTCCTTCTCCAATTATAATAGTGAGGTTTATAACTGAAACAGAAATACGAGTATCTGTCCGTAAAATATTGATTGATTACAGATGCTAGAACCGCATGCTTGTGTCTATCCAGTCCGTCTTATTTTTGTTTTTGGGAAAACAGGCAGGCATTTTTCTTTTTCATATTAGCCCGAAAACGGCTATGAGTGTACGTGGTTGTGTGCATAAATTTGTATAATTTTGTGTTTGTACAAGCGTTCATCTGTGCGTGCGCGCAGCGGAGTGCCTGGACTAGTGTTCGTTTTTCATGCAGAAGTCGTGGGCTCGACTCCTATCGGGACGAACGTCCGATTATTATTTTCAATGTAATAAACTTCCTACTATATCAAACATCATGGACAAAGCGCCCTTTCGTACAACTTCCTTTTAGTTTGCATGCGTATGTATACGTATATAAATATTTGCGACAGCAGTAGTATTTCAATTCTCATCGACGTTGCCCCCGCACCTCAGTGGAACGAATCCATAGCCGCAGTAACGGGGCGCCGAGCAGCCTCTTCGTTCATTACATTAGTAATTATTGATTATTATAAAAATATGGTTGCTAAATTTGCATATTGATGTTTATGGAATTATTCACGTTTATTATCTCCCTTGAAGTACTGATACATTTCCCATGCGATTAATTCCGTAAAATGTCTCTGTTCCATTCCGTTTCGTTTGGTTCTATTCCGCAAAATACCAATAGCCATACCAAATTCACTAATAGCCAATTTCCAGGTGGGGAAAAAAGGACTATGGGGGAAAAGTGGTTCTATGAGGTCCGGACAATCCACTATATAGTCGTCCTTCCTATAGCCATTATTCCGGGGGGGGGGGGGGGAAGGGGGAAAAACCACTCTCTGACAGCAACAATCGACTTAATTTCGAGCGAACAAAGCGATTGAACCTTTTGTAAATCAGAAACCTAAAATTCTAGCGAACGAAATGAGATTAATAAAAAAATCGGAACTAAAATCTATCCTTATGAATTTCATTTTATCATTTATTTTGAAGTATCAAAACATTAATGACACTAATTTATAACCGGCACTTTATTAACAACCTCACTGTATGGGGTCTATTACCTTATCTTCTGCAACCAATTGATAAGTTAATACGCTCAATTACCATCACCCAACTTCCAGACGTCCGAGGTAAATCAAATATGGTAAACTTTCATAGGAAAAAAATGTATCGTATATGAAAGTACTGACTCTTTCACTAGGAATCTCATCGGTGTTGTTCGAGTCTTCCATAGGTTATATGTGAGAAAGCCAAGGTCGAGTACAATAAAGGCCCCATTACTCTATCAGTGGTAAAACTCCATGAGAGGTATCGCTGCAAGCTTCTCATTATAGTTTCGTCATTGTAAATGACCGTTAAAAGCCAACTTTTAAACGAATAAAACATCATCGACTTCCTCATAAAAATGGTTTAAGAATGATTCAGGCCATTTTAGTTTGCAACTACACTGACTTTTCGAAATCATAAACTTGAATATTAAAAGTGGTAAAATACAATGTGCTGGCGTTGGGTCCAATCCAGTCCTCCGCTTTTGTTTATATTGCGTAACATTTTTTGAAGCAATTTGTCACTTTTTTCCTAGAACATGTTTCCCGTAATTTTACCAGTTATATAACTCAATATATGCAATCAACCCATATAATGATCATGATGTTTTGTGTTTAGACGTTTTTATCACTGTTAGGACCATGGAGACTTTAAAGTGTCCATATAAAAGCATCTAATCACAAAACACAATTCAAATGAAAAGCAGCTCAAACTTCCTGTTTGGTGATCAAATGTCGCTTAATGTGCACTTACTGAGTCATATAATAGGGGAAAAATTGTTATTTGTTATTTTATTTTTTTAAAATTATAAACCGCTCTTCTAGGATACATGAGAAAATGCCATTGGTCAGGGAATGTAGTAAACAAAACCAAGACAATGGCTTGGGCCCAACTCATGAACATTGAATCTTTACCATTTTATTCAACATTATAATATTGAAGAAAGTAGGTCATTTTAGGTGCCAACTAAAACGAATCAAATCATTTTTCAACACTTTCAATGTGATTTTTTTTTTTCATTTTGTTTAAAGTTGGCTAATCACGGTCATTTACAATGACGAAAACGCAGTGAGAATCTTGCAGCAATACCTTGCGATGAACTATTTTATGAATTAGTTGGGGATGTATGAGGACAGTTTTTTTGTGGAAATGTATGTGGTAGCACCTCACTAGAGCCGTCTCATAGGACGGTTCTGGTGGGGAGTCACAATATATGTTTTTGGTCAAAGATGGATGGGATTGTCTTGGAGGTGTCCTCAAGTACCCCTCTTATCTATGGATAGGTTTGGGATAGTTGTCCGTGGAAATGAGTGGTGTGGCACCACACTAAAGCCATCTAAATAAAATGGTTCTGGTGAGGGGTCACGATATATGTTTTTATTTAAAGATAGGAGGGATTGTCACAGAGTTGTCATCAAATGCCCCTCATGACTGAAGCACTGTATATGTGTATTTACATTTTATGTTCCTTAGTTGTACTGCGGTCAGGTAGACCAAGCCACTTTAAATTTTGTTTTCTTTTGCTATTGCTTATTGCTGTGTGTTTCAGTTAATTTTTTTCACTTGTGATGTAATGGACATGCATTTGAGCATATCTGGCCGTTTATATTGGCCTGCAAAGAGGTGTGTGCTGCTCAGAGTCTGCATTATTACCATAATTCTGCAGTGAGAATCTTGCAGCAATACCTTCCGATGAATTATTTCATGAATTTATATCACATATAGAGCAATTTGGGTCTTCAAACGAGAATTCGAGAATTTAGTTTTCTCTCTCTCTCTGAAACTGCCGTTTTAACACGCTTCTAATCAATGATCATCATCATATTTCAATTCTCATATCGACGTTACCCCCGCACCTCAGGGAAATGGTCGGCTTTGAGAATTTTTAATTCAAAGGGAGGTAATTTGAACGTTTAGAATCTTTAAACTTTATTTTAGGGCGTGATTGCTAAAACTAATAATTATTGTGTACAAGAAAACATTTTCTACGCAAGCGCAATCCAAAAATAAAGGTTTGATTTATTAAAATAAGAAAAAGTGAAATGACTCCGGGCAGTACAGACACGAATAATTGTCCATAATTTGAATTCATAAGCAGACGTCTGTCCAACCCGAAATAATCCATATTTAAATTAAATGTTTGCTAGAATGGCCGAGAATGTGAAATAAAAACTCTGAAGTTTTTATTTTTGCAGAGTATACATGTAGTTGGTTAGTAGGTTATTTTGGGGGTCGGGCCGCGTAGCGCAGTCGGTAGTGCATCTGACTTATAAGCCAGAGGTCCCGGGTTCGATACCAGGTACTTTCATTTAGTGCATTTAGTGCCGGTTAATCGCTTATGAGGTCTAAGCCTGCCCAGGAATAGTATGGTTAGGTTAACTGACCGTACCGACATGACCATATATGTTTACCGTGGGCGTTAAACAATAACACAACTAAGGTTATTTTGTTTTGCAGCCCTTGGAGTCAGTATTTCAATGTATAACGGGCCGTCTCTTACTTTCCCATTTATTTTCATATACATTACTTTCTCATATTCTGATCTTGAAAATACTGCATATATCTGTATGTATTTTTTAACGAATTAACTTTTTGTTATTCATAACGTATATCTATCATGCTTCGGCATTTGTTTAAACATAGCAGCAGAGATCTCTTGCTGTGAACAGTGACCTATAAATACATATATATAGGCCACTGCTGTGAAACGTTTATTGAAGTATACAGCTACGCGCACCTGCAAACTAATTGAGCAAGTTATATAAATTGCCCCCCCCCCCCTCCCCGTATCCTCACGCCGATTCGACGAATCTCATTACCATTAATTATACCCCAGGTTGGAGCTTGTGCAACAAATTGACACCTGCCTGATAATTATTACTCCCCTCTGCGAACTACTGCCACCAATACTATAACGCTAAAAATCACGCTTCGTTTACGAAAATGATCGAAAAAAAAATAATAATAAAGGAGAGGGGAAAAAATGAGATAAAGTATAAAATAAATAGACCATATATTATTTGCACTTTTTATCGACATTAGAATTTTCCTTTCTGCCTTGAGAACGCATTATAGATCAAATCTTTTTTACGCGGTCGTAGTCTTACTGCATTTAATTAAAATTACAAAAACACTTTTTATGAAACACCCCCAAATTCCATGCACCCGTCCAAAAATTCCAAACATTCTGCAAACCGTTTTCACAAATGCATCAATGCTGTATGTAAAACACTCGAAGCAATACAATCATAATCAAGGCCGAATTTTTGGAATAATGTTTTCAAAAGGATTTTGAAATAAAGTTAGACACCGTCCCCATCCCCCCACCCCCACTCCCCCCCCCAGAATGTCACAATAACAATACGGTTTACAAAGAAATATTTACTGTCAATATGATTTAAATATAATTTGTAAGAAGCCTCGATAGCTCAGTAGCTCAAGCGCTGGCCTGCTGATCTAGCGTTCCCGGGTTCGAACCCCGCTGTAGGCGGGAATCTTTTCAATCGTAAACTTGGTTCCACTGCACAAAGCCTTCCATTATCATTACCCATTGTCCTGATATGACTGAGATACTGTTAAAAAGGACGTAAAATCACAAGACATCCATCCAGCCATCCATCTGATTTAGTTTGTCAATCGTAAATGGTAAGACGGTAAATATATATGCAGACTACAGTGTTAATGTAGTCCCTGTGATTTACATTTTCATGGAAACTTGGAGGAGTGTGTCGGAACTGTGTAGATGCACAGGCTGATTTGAGTATCTTATGTTTGTGCATGCCATGAGGTCAGTTTCCGTGTGATGCCGCTCATCCATTTATTTCGCTTGGCGCATTGTTTCCATTTATTCTTTACTTGCATTTCAATGTGCACGTGAGTGTGTGGTCGCTTATGTGACTGTGCGTGTGTGAGAGTTTATTGTACACTTCTATAGTTTGTTTTCACTTACAACTACTTTTCTGCCATATAACATTTGCAAATGCATTAACGCTAGGAGAAGAACTAAATAAGCAATATGCTTTCGTTTATAATCCTAAAACTTTCATGCTGTAGTGTGTATATATATGTTGTGGAAAAAAACTGAAATAGCAAAAACTCCAAACTGCAAATACGTTGCTCAAAAATACTAAGTTCAACAGTCCACAATGTTATCAAAAGTTCTATTATTTCCGTCAAAAACACAAAAACATATTTTCATGATATCAACAAAGAAACATTCGGGAGCTGAGTATGAGAGCTCTACGTTGCTTAAAATGACCAAGTTCAAAAGTCCTTAATTAATTATGTTAATGTTGCTTTTATTAAAAGTCAAAAGCCAATTGCATGATTTTATGTCCACAACATGTGCAAAAGTTTGAAAAAGAAAATTGCAGAAGTTAATGATTGCTTTAACTTTATCCCAGAAGTTTGACGATCGGACAGACATGAAGACGGACAGATAGACAGACAAACAGACAGGACCGGATATTACTGTCCCTGAATAACGTCACTAGGGCATAAAATATTGTACATTACTGTACACTACTGTACACTACTAGACATTACTGTACATTACTGGACATTACTGTACACTACTGGACATTACTGGTTTTAGGTACACCGAAGTCTACTACTAAACTGAATAAACGTTTCGGACTTTTCAGGCCTATCATAGCGAAATTTCTTCCTAAATCCGCGTTCAGTCATATCGAAATTCTTTAACAACGCATCTTTCAACTTGTCATAATCCGCTGCATCATCTACAGACAATCTATCATAGACATCAAGCGCGCGACCTTTAAGTAATGCGCTTAAATATGCAGCCCAAACGTTTTTATCCCATTTATTCGCCGTCGCGTATTTCTCAAACCTTGATAAGTAACTATCCATTTTGTCCTTACTTTCATCAAAATACGGTAACTTGGGATCTCGCGCATCCGCTAACTTTTCAGCCTTCTGTTTTTCTAATTCAACTCTAAACGTTACCTTCTGCAAATCTATCTGATTCTTCAACTCGCGTTGCTGCAATTCAAAACTATACTTCAACTTTTCTAACTCAACTTCGCTCGACAACTTCGCTTCCTTATCGCTTTCGACTTGAGACAACTTAGCTTCCCTATCTTTCTCGGCTTGCCGCTCTATACTTTCAATTCGCGCCATCTCGATTTCCCTATCCGCCGCAATCTTAGCTAGTTCTACTTCCCTATCTTTCTCGGCTTGCACAATCCTCTCTTTTTCCGTCGCGATCCTAGCTAACTCAATTTCCCTATCTTTATCGGCCTGCGCAATCTTTTCTTTCTCCGCCGCGATCTTCTCTTTCTCCGCCGCGATCTTCTCTTTATCAAGTTCCCTTACCGCGTGCCTTTCTGCCCTTTCAGTCTCTTGCTGTTGCTTTACAAATTCCTGCAATGCCTGCCCTTCATAACCTAACTCCCTTCCCGTCTTAACTAACTGATCCATGACGCTTAACGTAATGCTCACGTTAACCTAACTGAAACTGACGTTCACTTATAGTCACACACGTTAACTAAAACGTTAACAATAATAATAACAAACTAATCCAACTAAAACGTTGATTAATTAGTATACTCGCGATCTAGACGTAGCTATTAAAGTTACGTTCATAACAGACCGGAAATGACGTCATAAACTGACGTTGACTTTACCGAGAACCTCTTTTCACTATCGTATGACACAATTAGATGACGTAAATAACCCACATTTCAATTACGCCCAACTTGATCTAGTGTATCGGATATACAAACGTAACGTATGTAACGCAACGTATTAACACTGACACGACAACTGTACGTCCTACATTACAAAACCTTATAAGATACCAACGGTAAATCAAACTTAAGATTCCGCTATTAGGTTTAATTCATTGTAACGATATTATATAACGTTACGAGTGACCTACGTTACTAAATCAGGACATGAAATGGACCTCAGTAACGGTTACGACACTACGTACAAACGTTTGAATTAATGAACTAACAGATTGTCATGCAACAGCAGTGCCAAGGTACTCAACCGGACCTTAAAACTAAATATGTATCATCCGTGCCAAGACAATTCAGGTCTATATACCTCAGTTTCCCCACTCAGATATGCAACCTGTTACATTTTATCACAAATTAATGCATGGGCTATCGCACTTCATCACGCAGGGAATAAGGATAGTTGACCTTAATTGAGTGTAGGTTACATTTACAAAGAATTTAGTGGCAAAATTGCTCCCCTAAAATTCACAGCCTTACGTCACCTTAGAAAAGAACAATCAGAAAGTCAATAATAATAATAAAAAAAAATGTCTGACAAAATTGTGCCTAGATTCTGTATATATTGTCAATGTGTTACACTGGCAGATATTAACCGGAAATCAAATCCCGTTACTTCATGACACCATGTTACGCAGAAGGTTTTACACTCGGTCGACACGGGTGTAGAGCCTTATGCGTCGCCAGGACGGCGGAGGGTGACTTCCGGTTAAAGGGTTATCTACTAGTGTAATACACTAACAAGGAAACTCTAACAACGTTAGAATTTTTTAAGTTTATATATAATGTAAATTTTATATACAACAATACAATTTACAACTGTCACAATTACAATAATATACAACACATATCAGTTCATGTCGCTGGCCCAAGTAAGGTGTTTGTTTCAAATATGTAATCGATTTGCGTACAATACGCAAATAGATTACCGTCTGACGTCAACACCGTACTCGGCTCAGCGCCATGAACTAAAGGAAAACACAAAGAACAAAAAAAAAAACGTTAGTTTGAGCTCATAGAAAAAAACAAGGCCTTATGTTGGTAGACTTCAATTCGTCGTTCCCTGGATCATGTCATGGGCCAGTCCATATATCATGAGGAACACCAACTCTTATTAACACGTGCACGATTATATACTGGTCGCTCCCTGGATCGTACCAGGGACCAGTCTATATATATTAACACACCTTAGTGGACGAACACTGTCCCATACTTGATGTGACCTTCAGATCTTATCACAGAATCTGGCAAAACTGTGCTAACCACTTCCGCCTACATTTTGTGCTTCCCGCCTCTGCTTAGGAACCATGCACAAACGGCGTTGTAACTGCCTCTACCCGGGTTGGTATTAACCTGGAGACGTATATCGAATCTCCAGGTGAGACGTGGCTCTAAGCCCTAACAGCTGACTGCCGGACTTGATGTGCCTAAAAATAACGAACTTACACTTAATACATTGTAACTACATAATAACAATACGTAAGACTTGGGCCTGTCTTGGAAATACCATACAACGCCCTCGGCGAATGCCGAGCATAACGTGCACACGCCAGCCGTGTCACTAGACACGACTCGCGCTCACGATGTAAAGCTAAAAGTGTGCTTACCACTTCCGCCAATGAAGAAACGTAGATCCTACCACGCATGTGCGTCGAAGAATCTGACGTCAAACATTGTCAAGAAGTATACTGACGTCAACAGGCATTACCATGACATACCCCACATAAAACATGAATAATCTAAACAATGAACTATTTACATTAAATTGATTGACCAAAATCTAACTCGCATATGTATTAATTCATTTCTTTAAACTAAGCGTAATACCATTTGCCATAGAATATAATAACTGAATAAGCGTTTCTAACACATTTGGGATCATAACGTTTGATCTGACATCATGACATCAATTATGTTATATCATATGACGCCGTCTAATGAAGGCAAATCAAACGCATGATGACCAAATGTTACCATTATAACTTATGGAAAAAAAAACCTTAATGCGGTGCATGCTATGACGTCACTTGACGTCGCGAGTATGTAAATTAGTTCCATTACAAATCAATCTACTTCTATAGGCCACGTATACGTGAAACTAATATAAAATGTGCTGACGTCGCAATAACATGAATGCAACTGACGTCACATGAATAACATGAATGCAACTGACGTCACTGGACGTCAAATAGACGCACACCATTGCAACCAACATCAGTGATATAAACTATTTCCGTAATTTACAAAACTTCCTAATATACAAATATTATGCGCAGCATGCTTACTAACAAAATCGGTCGACACATGCGCAGCCTGATCACTGCCAACAAAATCAAATCAGTCGACACATATAATCATACCATATCAATCAGAAGTCACATTTTTCATTCTTAGCCAAACTATTCTAAATAAATATAATAAAATCTTACCCTTCTAGGTCTTAACACAGAATCTGGGCACACAACAATAATTTAACATACTCCGTATTAGAATTCAGCCACGTCTAATTTTTCATTAAAGAATAGCAGTATAAATACTAAGCGTCTCACTTTTAAATCATGGGACTCGAATCAAAGCGTGCAGACTCACATTAAAATCATGCAACACGCTGTCCACAATCAAAAGACTCGTGCAGGTATTCACCTTAAAATCATGCAATACGCTGTCCACGAGAGGTATTCACAAACAACCCATGCATAACGTAGCCACAATTTCCGTAAATGTTTTATTACCACAGTTGCCCTAAAAACTGTAGCTCTACTGATTGAAAGGATTAAAATAATCTCGACGACATAGTGGACGATTAGATCCATTTCGTAACATTCAAATTGATGTTACCATGACAACAGAAACATTGAACCATCGGTGAATTTACCTAAAACTTTCATTTTCAAAGCCAATCAGCTACCCTACCTTCAGCAAAGGTGCATACTAACAATTCATACATACAAATTCTAGATAACCCATAGCTGATCTACCAATGCTAAAAACAAAAAGTAATACTATGATACAAATTGATGTTACCATGGCAACCTAAAAGTCAAACTGTCATCTATCATATATAAAACAGCATATTAAAAGCATATCATTGATCTTCAGCAAAGGTGTATATAGGCTATTACTGCAGAATCTAAATACCATTCATTTTCTTTTAACATTATAAAAATAAAGTTTACAATTGTTCCTAATTAACGTTACCATGGCAACCAAAGCATCGAAATGTCAGGGAATTTACCTAAAACACCATTTAAGTTGATGAAGGTAGACAATTTGCTTTGAAAATGATTTTTATAGGTCAATTCACCTATAGGTTGATGTTTAGTGCCATGGTAGCCATGGTAAAGTAAATTTGGAATATTGTATTACCTTTTATTTTTTGGTATTGGGAACACATTATATGATTTAATTAGAATTTTCGGGAGTTACTCATATACAAATATTATATAAGTACTTGCGATTAAACTGTGAAAATATTCATGGCATCACCAAAATATATTGTACCGTATGTTTTATGTTATTGGCCGGAGGCCTTTATTGAAGAATAAATTTGCTAAAGAGAAACACTGTTCTTTAAACAATATGCTGTTTTAATGAAAAGATGGTGATAGTTTGACATTTTGGTTGCTATGGTAAAACTTTTTATGTTTGATGTTGGTAAAAGAAATGTATGTTATTCAAACCTTATGGGAACTTCATATGCACCTTCTGAAGAGATATGATATGCTTCAAATATGCTGTTTCATGCAAGATTGGTGACATGTTGCCATTTGGGTTGCCATGGTAACGTAGATTTGGAATATTCCATAACTTCTTATTTTTGGTATGGAGGAAAATGTATGTTATCTACACTTTTTAGGTATAGCTAATATATATTATTGATGAAAAGAAAAAGAGTGCTTTGAAGTTTTGTTTTTGTGTAACCTTGGTGACAGTTTGCTATTTGGGTTGCTGTGGTAATGTAAAGTCGGAAAATTCTATGACTTAAAGTTTCTTTGTATGGATAAAAAGAACTGCGTGTTATTTAAATTTTATTAGAACCGCTCATCAGTTAACCTCTTCTACAAAGAATTAAGGTGTTTTGAAAATGCTGTTTTATACAAGGTCAAAGACAGTTTAACGTATGGGTTGCCATGATTATGAAAAGTTAGTACATTGCATAACTTTTTATTATTAATCTGAATGAAAAATATGTGTTACTTAAACTTTAAAGGATTTCGCCATCAAAGACACATTTGCTGAAGAGATATGATATGTTTTATATATGCTGTTTTTATACAAAATTGGTAATAAGTTGACATTTTGGTTGCTATGGTAACGTAAATTTGGAACATAACGTGTTTTTTTTTGTTTTTATCTCACCTGAGCCGAAGGCTCACAGGTGAGCTTATAGTATAGGCAGGCATCCGTCGTCCGTCGTCCTTCGTCCGTCCGTCAACATTTTCAAACGACATCTCCTCTGAAACTACAAGGCCCATTGTTACCAAATTTCATATATGGCATCTATAGGCAAAGGGAACCCATAATACTGTTTTTTGTCCAAATGGCTTCTGAACACTGGTTGCTATGACAACTTAAATTTTCCATTGGCTTGTATGGGGAAAATGGAAAATTTGCATTTATTGCTATGTCACAGCAGATATTTTGACAAAACTGTAACGGAAATGTTCCTTACGTAGTCCTCTATCAACCACATGAAATTTATGTAGATTGCACAATTTGGCTGGTTGCCATGGCAACCGAAAGGTTAAAATTAGAAAATATATTCAATAATAATCTCCTCAGAAACCATGCAACCAATAAAGCTCAAACTTCACAGAAAGGTTCTTAGTACTAGCTTCTATAAAAGTTCTCTTTTTCTTGGCAATTGCTCTAGCAGTTTGGTTGCTATGGGAACTTAAAGTTACCATTGACTTTAAATGGCAAAATAGGAAATGTGCATTTATTGCTTTGCCACTACAGATATTTTGACAAAACTTTCATAGAAATGTACCTTGAGTAGTCTTTAACCAGCCATGTTAAATTTATGCAAATTGCGCTATTTGGCTGGTTGCCATTGCAAGCGAATAGTTAAAAATAGAAAAATATTAAAAAATCATCTCTGCAGAAACTGTGAGGCCAATAAAGCTCAAACTTCACAGAAAGAATCTTAGTACTAGCCTCTATATAATTACTGTTTTTCATGGCTATTACTCCAACAGTTTGGTTGCTATGGTTACTAAGAGTTTCCATTGACTTATAATGGGGAAAATGGAAATTGGCAATTTTTGCTGTCTCACTGCATTTATTTAGATTTTCTTTCTACAGAAATGTTTCTTGAATAGTTCTCTAGGTTTCATGTGAATTTTTTCCAAATCGCTGAATTTGATTGGTTGCCATGGCAAAATATAGGGTAAATTTTCAACAAAAAAAAAAGAAGAAGAAATGAAAAAATCTTCTGCTCAGAAGCCATATTGGGGATGTAGCTGATACTGTGCAAACATGTTGATGTCAGAAGCCTCTACATTACTTTTGTTTTTTCTTCCAACCCCATAAGAACTTTGGTTGCTATAGCAACTTATAGTTTCCATTGACTTATAATGGGAAAAGTAAAGCCATGAGGGAGATGAAGCTGATACTTTGCATACATATTAATAACATTAGCCTCTACCTAAAGTATGTTTCATATTATCATTGCCCATGTGAACTGGTTGCTGTGGCAACTTAAAGTTTCCATAGACTTACAATGGGGAAAGTGGACATTTGGTATTTATTTCTGTGCTACTGCAGATATTTTGACAAAAGCTTTACAGAAATGTTCCTAGAGTAGTCCTCTATCAGCCATATGAATTTTGCCCAAAGACCTGAATTTGATTGATTGCCATTGCAACTGAAAATCCAAATTTTCATTTGTTTGCCTTTTTTTGCCAAAGATCTTCTTCTCAGAAGCCATTAAGGGAGGGGTGGGGGGATAAAGCTTATGTTTTGCATAAATGTTTGTGATATTATCCTCTACATAAATGGTGTGTTTTATTGCTGTTGTGCATGTTGTTTTGTTGCTGTGGCAACTTAGTTTTTCCAACATAACCTCAATGCTCAGGTGAGCGATATAGGGCCATTGGCCCTCTGGGTTTTTTTTTGTTAAGGGAAGAAGAAACGTTTGTTATTTAAATTTTATTGCAAAATCATAGTTACACCTTTCCCGAAGAGAAAAATATGCGTCAATTATGCTCCTTTTATGTTACATTGGTAAAAGTTTGACATTTTGGTTGCTATGGCAACGTAAATTTGGAACTATGTATAACTTTTTATTTTTGATCTGGGAAAAAGAAATGTTTGTTATTTAAACTACATGAGAAATTAATATATACTCCTTTCGCTGAAGAGAAAAAGGGTGCTTTAAATATGCTGTTTTTATGCAAAAATTTGTGACAGTTTGCTTTTTGGGTCGCCATGGTAACGTAAATTTGCAACAGTCCATAACCTCTATTTTCTGGTATGTGTAAGAAATGTGTATGAATTAAACTGAATAGGAATTGCAAATAAACACTTTAATGAACAGAAATAGTGTGCTTTTTAAATATGCAATGATGAAGACAGTTGATATTTGGGTTACCATGGTAACGAAACTTTCGAGCATTGTATGACTCTTTGTTTGTAATATTGGTAAATCAAATGTAAGTTATTTGAAATTTATATTTATTGTTTATATGACCCTTAACTGGAGGTAGATAATTTGCTATGAAAATGGATTTTAAGGTAAATTCACTGACGTTTCGATGATTTTGTTGCCATGGTAACGTATATTACAAAGATTGTAAAACTTTTTATTTTTGATATTGGCAAATCAAATTTAGTTCATTTGGACCTTGTATGAATTGCTCACACGCACCTTTGCTGTTAGCTGATTATTTGTTTTGAAATTTGTCAATTTTGATAGTGTTGAAATGTGCATCTATGATGACACTTTTGTTGCTTAGCAACACAGTGCAAAGATAAGTCATTTTTGCTCTGTTGGATAAGAAATGCTCAAGCAGTTCATTTGAGGAGAGGAGGGAGAAAAAACTATAAAACGTATTCATAGCACAACAGTCAAGCTGAAAAGTTTTAATTTTCAGTGTTCTCATTTAGAATTCTTGTCCAATCTTCACGAAACTTTTAAATCGAGTTTCCATGGCAACCACTGACAGAAACAGGAAATGCTGTGTGCTGTCAAAGTCTTTCACAGAGTCTGATGAAATGGAGGTAAAAGTAACAATATCTGTGACTAGTCACTTATCACCATCTGCTTGATACTTAGGAAATGTGCTAATTAAAAAGAAGTGATTTTTAATGATAGTGCCGTCATTCAAGTTACCATGGAAACCAAATTAAGAGATAGAACAAAAAAGTATTGTGTTCTACTAAACAAGTAAGCATTGAGGTTTGATCTAGCATGTCAAATGATTTACATAAGTATTGGTTTATTGGAGATTTTCTTCTACAAATTATGACATTTTTATACCCCGCCACACGTTAGTGGCAGGGTATTATGTTTTCCCGCTGGCTGTCCGTGTGTCTGTCCGTCCGTCGTACGTACGTCCGTCCGGTCGTCCGTCCGTCCGTCCGTGAGCACTTCGTTTCCGTTCGATAACTTGAGTATTTGTTAACGGATTTTATTCATACATGGCATGTGCATTGGTCTTGGGAAGATCTCGGTTGGGATTGTTAATGGGCAAATTTCGATGTCTTCTTATGGAGTTATTGCCCTTTTCATGGTCTTAAAAACAGTTTTTGGTCTGTAGTTCTTTTACACTTTGAAATATCTTGATGAAATTTCACAGAAATGATCGAAGTAACATAAGCTTTCAGTTATAAGCAGAATTTTGTCCACCTGGATTATCTGCCCCTGCCCTAGGGCTATATACATGTATGAAATAATGAAAAAAAAATGTATAAAATTAGAGTCGAAAGGGATTTTTCTGAAACTTGTAACAATTAAACATATTGATATAAGCTTTATGTCTTGATCAAAATTTTGTCCCCCAGTGGTTATCTGCCCCTGACATATGCTGTATACATGTATGAAATCATGAAAAAATCAATATAAAATCAGATTTTCGGTATATCTTGATGAAATTTCATAGAAATGATTAAAATAACATAAGCTTTCTGTTACAAGTAGTATTAAGTCCACATAGGTTACCTGCCCCTGCCCCAGAGCTATATACATGTATAAAATTCTGAAAAAATTCTGTATAAAATCAAAGATTAACAGGATTTTCCTGAAACTTGCAACACATTATCTAGGTAATATGAGGTTCATGTCATGATAAAAAAAATGTATAAAAGATAGAAGACGGGGTATTGGTTTGCAGTGGCGGGGTATTACGCAGTCGTTTACGATGCTTTTATTTCAATTCTAATGAATAGGGACCACTTTCGTCTCCATGGAAACAAGGAAAATGCAACATTGTAAAACTTTTTATTTTTTCATTACTTATAAAAGACCCTAGTAAATGCATTATATACGAACTCCTTGGATCCTAGCTTTTCTGTTGCGAGATTTTCTCCTACAAATTATGACATTTTTTCAATTTTAATGAACAGGGACCACTTTGGTTGCTATGGAAACCAGGAAAATGCAACATTGTAAAACTTTTTATTTTTTCTGTACCAACGCAAGACCCTAGTGTATGCATCATATACTCACTCCTCGCATCCTAGCTTTGCTGTTGCGAGATAATTGAGACTGAAATTCCTCGTTTTCAGCCAGCGGAAAACTTGCTTGACACTGTCCCTGTTGGTTACCATAGAAACACATTCTGTGTGTTTGTAATTACCTTTTGATGTATTCTAATAAAAGCTCGAACATGACTTAATTTTGTCCTATAGATTTATTTATTTGACTATTTGAAATAGATCTGATTTATACTCTTCAAAAAGTATATTTTTTCATGTTCCAAAAATAAGAAATACTGCTTCTGGAGGCAAAAACTTCTATCGACCGTTGCCGTGGCAACGATGTGATTATCACACTTTCCCTTTGGCTTCGGGACTTTTTTGACATAAACAAATGCACTGATTATTTTTGGTATTCTGAAAAAGTCGCTTATCACCTTTTCTATAGGACCTACCTGATTCTTAGGGAGAGTGCTAATTAAGTGTTTTACAGTAATCTGCTCTATGATGATGGACAGGGAGACGTTTTACGGCCGCCACACGGCACAAACACGATAAATATGCTCTGAATAGATCTGATAAGTGACAATGAGGTACTGCTGTAAGCTTCTCACCAAGGTTTCGTCATTGCAAATGACCGTGATTAGACAACTTTAAACTAATATAACATTGAGTTTCATATAAACAAGGTTCGAAAAAAAAATATTTTGGTCATTTTAGTTGGCAACCAAAATGACATACTTTCGATTTTGTTAGCTTGAATAAAATGATAAAAATACAACGTACTTGTACGCTTGAAACCCCATTCATTGTCTCGTTTTTATACTGCATTGCTGGACAGGAAACCAGGAACAGAAGATGTCTTTTGTTGAGAGATTGGACGTTTTCAAAATTATCTTTCTACTTTTTGCCAGTTATCGGACATAATATTTGTACATAAACCCACATTTTGTCTCATCAACCGTGAAGGTTGAACCGCTGTTCGGCATTTTTTTTTTTTTTTTTTTTGAGTTTCGGCAATTTTATCATCTATTCGCAACTTAACTGGTCTGCTTTCGATATCATAGGCGTGAATGGTAAAAATACAACGTACAAAATGTAGTCGTCGATGTCGTAAGGGTAAGGTTTAAGGTAAGGCGGGGCAAAACGCCCATGCCTTTAATATCAATATCCATATGGTTTAGGGAGTGAAGTTTTATTGAAACAAATGTGCCAGACGGTAGGACTGCTTATCAACAGACACTTCGAAGAAGCGCATCTGCTTGTAGCTTTTTATCATTAATTAAACATTTTGTGCAGTTTTCTGTAAATCGAGATGACTATTTTCTTGCAGCTCATCTTGCTGAGAGAAATTAATACTTTTCAAAATTAAGTCTAAGCGATGTTTACTCTGTCGCGAAATCTTATTATGTGCATTTGTTAAAATCTATAATTATATACTAGCAAATAGGGGCAAAACGCCTACACTCCAGCTGCTCTGATAAATAATGTATCACTGTCCTTTTGCAAAAACTACAGCAAACTGCGGGAGCACAACCCAGTGTGACATTGCATGTTACTTAATATCAAAACTTAGGCCCCTGAAGCTGGATGAGTCGCGTTACACGATGAAAGGTGTACAATAGTGGGGTGGGTTGGGGCAAAACGCCCACCTTGAAGAAACGTTTTTATAAATATCAACTAAAATATTTGACCTAACAAGAACATTTCTTTCGGGCAAATGAGTCAATATTGTCTAAAAACCAACTTCAAATCTGAAAACAAGATAAGAATGAGCCCTGGGCGTTCTGCTCTATCTTAAAAGGCGTTTTGCCTAAATGGTTGGACAAAACGCCCAGAATATAAAAATACAAATTCTCTAATAATGTTAAAATCCTATCATATTTCCAGATTTAAGTGCCATATTTGTGGACAATTTTGTTTCCTTTCACAGAATTAGATCAGGCAGTTTCTTAAATACTGACACACTGTCGTCAATGGCGACTTTTTGTAAAATGTTTCTGCCAACGACCGTAAACCGTAATACTAAAATATGGCACAGACCACTAAAACAAAATAAATATATTGCATTGCATGCAATATTTGATAAGCTTTGTTTATCGCAATACTTTGAGCAGAAATAGGAGGAAATAAATCAGTATAAAACATGGGGAAAAAAAACTAATGGCTGTAGGAAAATTAATTTGTATATTCGAATTATATTACGGTACATAACTATTTTTTGTTATGTGAAGCATCAATCGCCCCTAATTTTGGGTTCAAGCTGAAATTAGCTTTCATAACCATTCTATGGCGTTTGATTACTTGGTTGGTTGGTTGTTTTGGGTTTAACGGCTCTTATGGACAATCTTTATCGAGCAAGTTCTCCCAGAGAGTGGGAGTAGATCCAAACAACTCCCACCCGCACCTACTGCAATTACAGTAGGCCAAATTAATGGGACTATTACAGTAGGCCAAATTAATGGGACTATCACCGTAGGGTTTTATTACAAGGGGCCCTCATGTTCTGTTCTGTTCTGTTCTGTTCAATTCTCGTATCCCTCACTTTCTTTTGTCATTCTTATTATAAAATATGTAATCTAAATTTTAAAAGTAACTGCTAGAAATCACACACAATAAGTCAACAGATTTCTTTCATTATCACATTTTACGAGTAATGCTAGGTTTCTGTTCGCAATTTTTGTGTATGTTCGTAACGTTTCTAGCTCCAGGCGAGGGTGCTTGGTAAATTTCAGTGCCAGGGCGTCTTGCTAGTTTAGCTGATAGTAGGGCAAGGACCTCCTTTACAAGCAGTAGGTGGTTGTTGTTTACAAGCGAGTGGGGGTTGTTTGGACCTTTTTCTCTCGCCCACCATCTCTTTTTAGCTCACCTGAGCCAAAGGCCCCGGGGAGCTTATAGAATAAGCAGGCTCCGTCGTCGTCCGTCCGTTCACAATTTCAAACGACTTCTCCTCTGAAACCGCTGGGCAAATTGTAACCAAATTTCATATGTAGCCTCCACACGGGTGGTAGACTTTCAAATTGACCTCTGCGGAGGTAAATGGAAAAACAATTTGACTGTTTGCCGGTAGGCAATTTGAATACATCCTGTCACGAATTTTCGCTGTTTACTGACAGGGTTCAGGTAAGATGTTTCTCGCTAGAAAAGGTATTCCAAAAATCGGAGAATGTCATGCTATATATATTTTACAGTTGTATATTGAGACCAAAATGACATGGAATAGTTTTAAGCGGTGTTTTAGCTCACCTGAGCCGAAGGCTCTTAGGTGAGCTTATAGTATAGGTAGGCATCTATCTTCCGTCGTCCGTCAACATTTTCAAACGACATCTCCTCTGAAACTACAAATAAAAGCCGATTGTTACCAAATTTCATATATAGCATCTATAGGCAGGGGGAACCAATATTACGTTGTTTTTTTTTTATCTAGATTACTTCTTAGATTCCGTTGCTATGGCAACTAAAAGTTTCCATTTGAATTGTATGGGAAAAATTGAAAATATGCATTTATTGCTATGTCACTGCGGATATTTTGACAAAACTTTTACAGGAATGTTCCTAGAGTAGTCCTCTACTGACCAGGTAATTTTTTCTTGTTTCCCTTGTTTTTATAACCCCACAAAACAGAATTAAAATGGTTCTATTCAATTCTGTTTAGTGGGGTTGTAAAAGGGAAATCATACAAACTTGATTTTGTATATAGAGATAACTTAATTGCTTCACTTGCCAAATAAGTAGAAATTGGCATTTATTTCTGTGTTAGTGCAGATATTTTGACTTAAGTTTTACAGAAATGTTCCTTGAGTAGCCTTTTACCAACCATATGAATTTTGCCAAAGCATTGCCTTCGATTGGTTGCCATGACAACCAGTGGCATATCTTTTTCTAATTGCAACTTTATGAACTTGCAGGATAGGAATTAAATTTCTGAAGAATAAGAATTTGGGCTAGATCAGAATATTTATTTCGGAGTTACTTCCCCTCAAAGACCGAAAAAAATTCCCATAGACTTACAATTGGGAAAATGTTGTCCTGGGCAGAGCAACTTTATTTTTTAGTGTAACAACCAAATTTCCTGATAACCAGAACATGCATAAACTCTCTGGCAAGTGAGAAATTTGGCTATATTGTATATTTCGTCTTGGAGTTACTTGCCCTTGAGTGTTTAAATAGCTCACATTTGACCTTATCCTAGGTATAGTGACTTTATTATCCCCCGCCGAAGGCGGAGGGATATAGTTTTCTCCATGTCCGTCCGTCCTTCCGTCCGTCCGAGCCATTACTAAGTAACCATTGAACGGAATTTCATGAAACTTAAGACAAATGTATATCACTATAAGGCGCTGATGCACGTGAAGTTTCGTCACACTGGCTTCAGTAGTGTATGAGTTATTGCCCTTGAAATGCTTTCAAAATGATAAAATGAGCCAAAATTAAGTAACCAATTATTAGAATTTCATGAAACTGAAAATAATTGTGTATCACCATCAAACAGTTGTGCACATAAAGTTTTGTTAGATTGACATCAGTTGTGCATGAGTTATTGCCCTTGAATCAATTTAAAATCAACAAATTTAGCCATAACTAAGTAATCAATGAACGGAATTCTATGAAACTTATACTAAATATGCATTACTATAACAGAGTGATGTTTGTGAAGTTTTGTTGCACTTGCTTCAGTAATGCATGAGTTAATGCCCTTGAATTGCTTGAAAATAGACAAATTGAGTCATAACTAAATAACCAATGAACAGAATTTCACGAAACTTAAAGCAATTATGTATCATCATAACATGACAGTGTACGTCAAGTTTTGTCACGATGGCGTCAGTAATGCATGAGTCATTGCCCTAGAGTTGATTTAAAATACACTAATTAGCCGTAACTAAGTTGCCAATGAACAAAATTTCTTGAAGCTGGATATAAATGTATATCATCACAAGGAGATGATGCTGAAGCAAGTTGTTTAGAATGGCCTCACTTATACATGGGTTATTGCCCCCTTGATTTAAAGTCAACAGCTTCAGTCTTAACTAAGTAACCAGTGAACGAAATTTTATCAAACTGAAAATAAGCCATAAACAAATCAGCCATTTCGGCGGGGGATATAAATTCAATGTATTTACTTGTTTGTTTTGTTATAACTTCATCAAACTTGCTGATATTAACAAGGACAAGCATAACAACTCAGATGAATTTGAAATTAGGCCATGTTGTACAATTTACTTTAGAGTTACTTACCCTTGTGCTGAGGATGAATGAACTCAGGTGAGCTACAGGACCAAAGTCCTCTGGTTTAAATCACTTTTGTCCTCCAGGTTCTGTACCGAAAACGAAAATAGAGAGTCCTGCACAGTTAAATCGACTTTTAGCCGATGACCTTGGAACTTGGTATGTAGCATCGGGTACACGAGTACTACCAAGATTGTTCAAATTATGACACTTGGTTGACCTTGACCCTTTTAACGGTAAGGTCAGATTTGCTTTCTAGTGCTTTTATATGGGAAAATGCTAGAACATAAGATTTCTTGGAAACTTTTGAAGATTTTGGTTCAAAAATGGTCTATACAATTACCTTAATGAGAACATAAAAATTTACGGGTACAAGAGGTCAAGGTCATTATTTGACCCTTGGCACTGGGCTCTCATATGTGGTCAATCACAAACATATCCACTAAAGTTACTGAGCCAATTGGAACCTAATTTCATATAGAGCTTCCAAAGACTGAGGGAATGAAAATTTGTTCAAATGATCTAGGTCACATGACCAACATGGCCGCCATTCCCATATATGGTAAAAACCTTTAAAAATCTTCTTCAGAACCAATTGACCGATGGCCTTGAAACTTGGTTCGTAGCGTTGGGTACCTGAGTACTACCAAGGTTGTTCAAATTATGACAATGGGCCAAGGGCGTCGTCGGCGGTCCGGCCATGGACGAACCACTATTTCGGCCTGGTACGATAATGGCCGTATCAGGCTCGATCTTTCACTTTTCTTCTAGCTGCGGCTTTCAAAGTCACTAATTATAGTTGCGGCGATAAAACGTGCTTAACTGACTGATCAGATTGTGCGATGGTGCAGTGTATAACTGCCAGTGCCGGGGCGTCCTACTGATTTTGGAACATTGTAGGACAAGGGCCTACTGTGCTTGCAGTAGGTGCGGGTGGGGATTGTTTGGACATTTTTTCTCTCGTCTATCATTTCTCTTCTTTCTCCCTCTCTCTTGGAGACGGCCCGATATAGACTGCAATACTGTCTCAAAGGGCCGTTAAACCCAAAACAATCAATCAATAATTGATCATCAATTCGCCTGCGCAGAAAGTAAAACAACTTTGATCACACGTCTTGTGAAACAATACGATTATATAGAGAAAACCATGTTAGTGTCTTTTGATATCAAGTTTATCAGGCGAGACCAGAAACAGCGTAGGAATGGCGAGGCTTGCCGAGCCAGTCCCACGTGTTTCTGGTCGAGATATCAAACTTGATATCAAACGACACTATCATGGTTTTCTATTTATCATGCATCGTTAGAAGCTTTTACTGCGTAAAAAGAGTCAAAAAATAGCCATCATCAGAGATGGCAAATCCCCCGACCAAAGACCCCCATGGGCCTTGGTAAAAAGGGTGCACTTCAAAACACATATTAGTAATATATTGTCGTTCTTTTATGCTTCTGATTGACATTAACTGTTAACAGATGCATGATTATCTAACACTCAGACTAAAACAGTATGCTTGACTGCTAAAACGAGGTAATATCTCAAACAGCCACCATATACACAAATGTATAGCATACGATACATTCAACTTTCAAAATGTGTGAATAACTTCTTAAGTACAAGCCCTACAAACCTAATTTTGAGCTCTCTAGTAAGTGAATTTGGACAAAGAAAGGATCCAAATCTGGAATTTTTTTTTTTTTTTTTGGGGGGGGGGGGGGGGGGGCTGCGGGAGGGGGCACGGGAATGTGGAGGGGTCAGAAAGAGTTAGGAACACTGATAAGATATCACAGAATGATCATCAATATTCTAAAAGGTACACGGTTATTCAAATTCTGGAGCTGGCCAGGGTTATACAGATATGGAGCAGAGACTCAAACAGCAGCTCAAACTACCAAAGGGAAATAACTCAGTAAGTATAAATGCAAGAGTTATCATTCATGTATGAGACAAATTGTCATGACCTGTTCTGCATATCTGTGAAGTATCATGAAAATATTTCAAAAGGTATTCAAGCTATGAAGCGGACACCTAAAATCATCAAAGGGAAATAACTCCAAAAGTAAGAAAGCAAGAGTTGTCATTCTTGTTCGCGACACATCATCATGACCTGTTCTACATATCTGTGAAGTATCATGAAAATATTCCAAAGGGTATTCAAGTTATAGAGCGGACACGAAATCACACCTAAAGCCATCAAGGGGAAATAACTCAAAAAGTAAGAAAGCAGGAGTTGTCATTCTTGTTCGCAACACATCATCATGACCTGTTCTACATATCTGTGAAGTATCATGAAAATATTCCAAAAGGTATTCAAGTTATAGAGCGGACACGAAATCTTACCTAAAATGATCAAGGGGTAATAACTCAAAAAGTAAGAAAGCAAGAGTTGTCATTCTTGTTCGCAACACATCGTCATGACCTGTTCTACATATCTGTGAAGTATCATGAAAATATTCCAAAGGGTATTCAAGTTATGGAGCGGACACGAATCTGCCAAAAAATCACACCTAAAACTATCAAGGGGAAATAACTCAAAAAGTAAGAAAGCAAGAGTTGTCATTCTTGTTCGCGACACATCGTCATGACCTGTTCTACATTTCTGTGAAGTATCATGAAAATATTCCAAAGGGTATTCAAGTTACAGAGCGGACACGAATCTGCCAAAAAATCACCAAAGGGGAGTTAATTCAAAAAGTACAACAGCAAGAGTTACCATTCTTGTACGCGACACATCGTCATGGCCTGTTCTACATAACTGTGAAGTATCATGAAAATATTCCAAATGGTATTCAAGTTATAGAGCGGACAAGAAAATGTTTACGGACGGACGGACGGACAGACGGACGGACGGACGCCAGGCTCATCGCTATATCCCCCGAACCTTTCGGTCGGGGGATAACAAATGAACAACAAACGCAGTTTTGTCCGAACTAGTTGACGTCGCAAATGCGTTGTGACGTAAGTCGGTGACGTAATTTAAGCAATAGACCGTTAGTATCACGTCCAACGTCAGTATGTAGCCAATCGTCTCCAGAGATCGCTTCTAAAGGCATCGCCTGATAACATTCGCGCATGCGCATATCTACATTGACGTGATATCACATCATGTTGTCATACCCCTGTTATCAGGTGAGTTTTGCGCAGATGCATGATAAAAAACACAACATCTGTAATCGACCTCATCATCATTAAAAGAGTATGGACGTGTATAAAAAATGCGGGACCTGAATGCTCCTTATGGGCCGAAATCTGGGGATTTCAAGCATACATAAAAGGTTCTGAAAATAAAGAACACACACAACTTTAGTGGGGATGTCTGCAGATATCAGGCTTGAAAGTACCAAACTAATGGACCATAATAGACATCGAACTCATGGCCTGAAACTAACATCGACTAAACCGAAATAGTTTGATACACAGACATGGACCCCACTAGAAAGTACGTGTGATCAGGTGAATGCCCGATAACTGAAAGCCATACTACTGTAAAACACTTAATATCTGCGGTATCAAAATTTCGCGGTTAAAAGAAAATGACATATTGGCGCATGTTAATTTTGGCGGCCTTCACGTACCATAGCTTCAATTAATAATAAAAAAATGTAAATTTTTGACAATTTTCTTATTATTATTTTAACTATACATTGTGTCAGCTATTAGAATCGCCGCTCATCGAGGCGATTCTAATTGGATGCCACAATGTATAGTTTAACATGATGGAAACGTATAAAATCTAAAAATACTCATCAAATACTCCTTTTTATGTAGACCTCTGTCATGCTGTGCGTATGTATATGTATTAAATCTATGTAATATTGGCGGACTTATATTTTAGCGCTCTTTGCCCTAACCGCCAATATCGCCAAAATTCAATAACCGCCAAAAATAAGTGTTTTACAGTATTTTCGGCAATTACCATCAAGTCAGATAGAAGTTTTGAAAACGGCCATGTCAGAGGAATCGAAGAGGCCATCGCGCCTATCACAGAACTTATTTAAGAGTTGCAACAGTTTTCGCTTTACGATAGGCCTGTGACAACAATTTACTGCTGAGAAGCTTCCCTCTATGAACAGGGTCCTGAAAGTTAACTTTGCATTTAGCAGCTGTTAAACTTGATGCCATGAGACTCTCTGAGGGTTCGATATAGTTGTAGTTTTATATGCTTGGACAGTAAAATTCACAGAAATATTCCTATAAAACTGACATAAAATGTAAACCAAAAACTAATTCAATATACATTAAAATCTCATCTACATGGTTTCTGAATGCAAAACTTTTCTCGCGCGGAGACCCTGAACCCCCTAACGAGAGCCTCCGGCACTCAATATATGAGCTTTCTGCATCACAATGGCCGGACCACTTTCAAAAGGCCGACGACGCCCCTGTGGACTGACCTTGACCTTTTCTGCGGTAAGGTCAAACATTTGAAAATGCTAAAACACAAGATTTCATTGAAAGTTTTGAAGATTTAAGCCTAAAATTGGTATATTGAGTTATCTTAAAGGTCCCATTGCTCTATCAGCACGAAAAAAATTATCAAGAGGTATTGCTGCAAGCATCTCACTGCAGTTTCGTAATTGTAAATGCCCGTGATTAGGCAGTTTAAAAAAAAAAAAAAAAGAACATCCTTGAGTTTCACATAAAAACGGTTTGTAAACTTATCTGGGTCATTTTAGTTGGCAACTAAAATGACCTACTTTCGATTTCATGAAATGGTAAAAATACAATGTACACGCGCGGAGTCCCAATCACTATCCCGCCTATGTTTATATAACATTGCTAGACGGGAAACCAGAACAGGAAATTGTATTTTGAGGAGCGTTTTGTTATTTTTCAAAAACTTGTTTTCTCTACTTTTTGCCAGTTATATGACCCAATATATGCACACCAACCCACAATTTATTACCAAACGTGAAAGTTGAACCGCTTTTTACAATGATTTGAGTTTAGGCGTTTTTACCGCTGATAGGACTATGGAGATTTTAATGAAAACATGGTGATTTGTTAGTACAAGAGGTCAAGGTTATTCTTTGACCTTTGACCCAAGACTCTAGTATTTTGACAGTTCAAGCATCTCCTCTAAAGCCATAGAGCCAATTGTAACCAACTTTCATATACAGCCTCCAGGGGCTGAGTGAATGAAAATTTGTTCAAATAGTCCAGGTCACATGACCAACATAGCTGCCTGCCATGCCCATATATGGTGAAACATTTAAAACCCTTCTTCTCCATAACCAATTGACCAATGGCCTTGAAACTTTGTATGTGGCATTGAGTACTCTTGCTCTACCAACTTTGTTTAAATGATGACCTTGACCTTTTTACGGCATGGTCAAATGTGGAAAAATGCTGTCGCTTCAGATTTCATGTAAAGTTTTGAAGATTCTGGCCTTAAAGTTGGTATATTCAATATCTTAAAGGCCCCATTGCTCTATCAGCATGAAAAATTTTATCATAAAGAATCGCTTCACGCTTCTGAGTATAGTTTCGTAACTGTAAATGACCGTGATTAGCCAGCTTTAAAAAAATAAAATATCCTTGAGTTTCTCTAAAAAAGGGTTTGAAAACTTATTTAGGTCATTTTAGTTGGCAACTAAAATGACCTACTTTCGATTTCATAAAATGGTAAAAATACAATGTACAGGTGTCAATTCCAAATCACTATTCCGCGTATGTTTATAGCATTGCTAGACGGGAAACCAGAACAGGAAATTGTATTTTGTAGACCGATTTGTTATTTTTCAAAAACCTTGTTTTCTCTACTTTTTGCCAGTTATATGACTCAATATATCACACCAACCCACATTTTATTACCAAGCGTGAACGTTGAACCGCTTTTTACAATGATATGCGTTTATGCGTTTTTACCGCTGATAGGACTTTAGAGACTTTAATGAGTACAATGAAGATTTGTGAGTACAAGAGATCAATGTCATTTTTTTTACCTTTGACCCAGGACTCATATTTTTACAATTTCAAACATCTCCTTGAAAGCCACTGGCATAATTGTTACCAAAATTCATATAGAGTCTTCGGGGGCTGAGGGGACCAAAATTTGTTCAAATGGTCCAGGTCACAAGACAAACATTGCAGCCATGCCTGTATTTAGTAAAACGCTTATAACATGTTTTTCTCCAGAACCAGTTGACCAGTGGCCTTGAAATATGGTATGTAGCATTGAGTACTACCAAGATTTTTCAAATGAATACCTTGGGTTGACCGTGACCTTTTTAATAAGTACATGAGGATTTATGAGTACAAGAGGTCATTCTTTGACCTATGACCCAGGACTCTCATATTTTGATAATTTTAAACATCTCCTCAAATGCCACTGAACCAATTGCTCAGGTGAGCGATTCAGGGCCTCATGGCTCTCTCGTTTCTTTCTCCCACTCTCTGGGAGACGGCTCAATATAAACTTAGAACTGTTAAACCCAAACCAACCAACACCTAGGTCAAGCTAACAGCATAGTATGGGGCAACGTGCAAATTCAAAGAACCGCTCGGTACCAGGGCACAGAAACGCATAATAAATGATAAAATAAACCTTTGTGTTTTGCTGTCAGAAAAGAAGATGGAAAAAAACTGCAGGCACGTTAATGACGACTCCACCAGCCGGGCCCAGGATATTACCCTGCATCTAGACCTCTCGAGCATGGTACCGCTCGGCACCAGGGCACAAAAACGCACAATAAAATAAACTGTTGGGCTTTGTGCTCAATTTGCCTCCAGAAAGAAAATAGCTGGAGGCACCTTAATGACGACTCCATTGGTTCTGGAGAAGATTTTTTTTTTATAGGTTTTTAGCTCACCTGGCCGGAAGGGCCATCCATAGTGAGCTATTGTCATACCAAAGCGTCCGGCGTTCGACGTGCGACGTCCGTCAACAATTGAAAACATTTTATTCAAACATCTTCTTCTATAAAACTACTACACCCATGGTTCTCAAATTTCACATGGCGCATAACCTGACTCCAAGGTCTCAGAATTGTAAAATTGGGTCAGGTGGATCATCCAAGATGGCCGCTGTTACTAAAAATAGCAAAAATAAGAAAATCATCTTCTACTCCAGAACCACTGGGTATATTTGTCTGAAATTTGGCATGAGACATCAGTGGAACATTGGTATTCAGAATTATAAAAATGAAAAAAATCTGTGGCGGAGTTTTGTCGCAGTGACCTACTTCCTGTTTACGAGTGTATTTTTTGCTCAACTGCCAATGTCCAAAGCAACTAATTTGAACAACTTCAAACAATTTCTGCTCTATAACCCCTGTACCCATAGGTCTACAATTTTACATGGAGCATGACCAGACTGCAAAGTTTCAAAATTGGGTCAGGTCGAAAATCCAAGATGGCCCCCGTTACTAAAAATAGCAAAAACAACAAAATCAACTTCTTCTCCAGAACCATTGGGTATATTTGATTGAAAGTTTTCGTGGAACATTAATGGGACCTTGGAATTAAAAAATATAAAGATTAAAAAAATCTATAGCGGAATTAGGTCACAGTGACCTACTTAGCGTTTAAAGACCGATTTTGCTCAAATGCCAATATTTCAAGAAATCTTAAATGGATTCTGGTCAGATTTGGTCAGAAATGGTCGTTGAATAGAATTATTTCAAATTTGTGCTAATTGACTATTCAAGATGGCCACCTGGGGGACTGTTACTAAAAATAGCACAAACAGAAAAAATGACAATTTCTCAAGATCCCTTCAGCGGAATTGGACCAACTTTGTGTCTGAATGTTCCTCGCATGAAGCCATTTTGATTAATTGCAATTTGGCAATCCAAGATGGCCGCCATCTGCCGTTACTAAAAATAGCACAAAACATGAAAATGACAATATCTCAGTAACCACTGAATGGATTTTGACGAAATTTGCGGCAAAATGATTCTTGCATTGAAGTGTTTCAAACGTAACCAATTGTAGACCAGCCATATTAATATGGTCTCTGTTACTAAAATAGCAAAATGTGAAAATTAGAAAATTTTAATGGAATTGGACTAATTTTGTGTCAGAATGATCCTTTCATGGAGCCTTTTCGATTTTTTGCATTTTGGCATTCCAAGATGGCTGCCATCTGCCGTTACTAAAAATAGCCCAAAACATGAAAATGACAATATCTCCGTAACCGTTGAATGGATTTTGACGAAATTTGTGGCAAAATGATTCTTGCATTGAAATGTTTCAAACGTAACTAAATATAGACCAGTCATGTTGGTCTATGTTACTAAAAATAGCATAATGTGAAAATTAGAAAATCTCAATGGAATTGGACTGATTTTGTGTCAGAATGGTCCTTTCATGGAGCCGTTTCGATTTTTTGCATTTTGGCTTTCCAAGTAGCTGCCATCTGCCGTTACTAAAATAGCCCAAAACATGAAAATGACAACATCTCAGGAGCGCCGAATGGATTTTGACGAAATTTGCGGCAAAATGATTCAAATGTAACTAAATATAGACAAGTCATATTGGTCTCTGTTACTAAAAATAGCAAAATGTGAAAATTAGAAAATCTCAGTGGAATTGGACTAATTTTGTGTCAGAATGGTCCTTTCATGGAGCCTTTTCGATTTTTTTCATTTTGGCATTCCAAGATGGCTGCCATCTGCCATTACTAAAAACAGCACAAAGCATAAAAATGACAATATCTCCGTAACCGTTGAATGGATTTTGACGAAATTTGTGGCAAAATGATTCTTGCATTGAGATGTTTGAAAAATAGCTGAATATAGACCAGTCAAGTTGGCCACTGTTGCTAAAAAAAGCAAAATGTGAAAATGAGAAAACCTCAGTGGAATTGGACCAGTTTTGTATCAAAACGGTCTCGTGGCAAAAAAGCCAGGTGAGCGATATCAGGCCCATTTGGGCCTCTTGTTACCATATATGGGCGTGGCGGCCATTTTGGTCATGTGACCAGGACCGTTTGAACAACTTTTCGTTCCTAAGTCCCCTAGAGGCTACATATGAAAGTTGGTTACAATTGGCCCAGCGGTTTCAGAGGAGAAGTAGTTTGAAATTGTGGACGGACGGACGGACGACGGAGCCTTACCATCCTATAAGCTCCCCCGGAGCCGCTGGCTCAGGTCAGCTAAAACGTGAGGTACTGATGAAGGTACGTCTAATCATCACTCGGTTGAACGACGACCTTACCACGACAATAACCGAGTCGAATGAAACTAACAGACAGCCAACTTCGTCTTGCGAGGGGATGATAAAGTTTCTGGTGTCTTTGCAAAACAGTTTCCAGCTATCTGTTGGTTGTTGCCAAGGAAGTGGTGGACATTGTGGAGACAGTTCTCCAGCCTGGACAGTCTCAGATGCATATGACGATGACGAAGAGTGTCGAGGAACAATTTGAGTCCTGTTTTTACAAGGAAGGTATACTGCATCACAGCGTTTCCAGAAGATAAAATGACAAAAGCATATGTAAACCCGATATGTACGAAATATGGAAAATTTTGGTACTAAATCAGTTTTCGTGATGTATATGTAATTCGACTTACACCCGACATGTAAAAAAGGAAACGTTGGGTAGGCTTACTTAAACCAGTTTAGCATGATGAATATGTAATTCGACACTACCAGACGCAGATGTATATAGGGCAAATGAGTAGATAAATAATCGCTACGCACGATGAGTTAACGTAAAATATCAAATTTTGGGCTACCTATTAAAGGCCCCATTTACCCATATTTGACTATGCCGTTGAAAAACCCAAGGACATCATTTGAATAATCTTGATAGTACTCGATTACTCGATGCTACGTACCAAGTTTCAAGGCGATCGGTAAACTGGTTCAGGAGAAGACTTTCAAAGGTTTTTACCATATATGGGCGTGGCAGCCATGTTGATCATGTGACCCAGACCATTTGAAGAAATTTTCGCTCCCTCAATCCCTGGAGGCTCTATATGATATTTGGTTACAATTGGCGCAGTGGCTTTTAAAAAGAAGTTTGAAATTCTCAAAATATGAGAATTTAGGGTCAAAGGTCAAAGAACGACCTTGACCTCTTGTACTTATGAATCTTCATGTACTTATTAAGATGACTGTATTTACAATTTTCAGGTCTATTCTTCAAACCTTTCCACGAAATTTTATCGAGGGTTCAACGCAAAAGTATTGGAAATTACATTTTTGAGAGATTCTTTTTGTCACATATTTCTGATTCATTTTATAAGTCTACATGCTACCAAATTTTTATAGAAATTGCTTAATTCAAATTTGAGATATTTGAAATTATGCATTTTATTGTATCTGCGAGGGCATATTTCATTTGGTGCAAAACTATAGTAACTTCTCATACAATAGTTTTTGCACCGAGATTTCCAGTCTGAAGCCATACCATCTGAGTGCAAAACTATGATAACTTCGCTTACAATAGTTTTGCACCAACATTTATATTCTACAGCCATTCTGCCTGAGCGCAAAACTATTGTAACTTCACTTACAATAGTTTTGCACCAAGTATAAAGCATATGGCCATGTTAATAAAAACTCAAATTAGAATATGTCTTAAATTCTGCATTTATGACAACAATGTTTAAAGCATTTTTTCTGGACATTTGACACCAAAGTTCAGCATCATCTAACAGGTGTAAAGTGTTTAGTTTGATTACATGAAGAATTATTTTCTGCTGAAATCAATGATTTCTCCCTTTTGCGTCCTTCACCTTATGCTGGTCATCACATGAATTTTTCAGAGAGGGAAACTTTAAAAGTTAGTTGTAGGCTTCAATTCTTTAAGTTCTCTTTTCTGCGGTTGAAAAGTTCAGGATCATTTTTAGGGATAAGGGAGAAAAATTCTATTTTTTTTTAAAAAATCCTATTTATACGAGTAAATGTGTTTGCTCACCAAATTTTTAGGGAAACATCTTTATCTTCTTGACAGATAAAAAATATCTATGGATTTTTTTAGCTCACCTGAGCCAGCGGCTCCGGGGGAGCTTATACGATGGTAAAGCTCCGTCGTCCGTCCGTCCACAATTTCAAACGACTCCTCTAAAACCGATGAGCCAATTGCAACCAAATTTCATATGTAGCCTCCAAGGGTCTTAGGAACGAGAACTTGTTCAAACGGTCCTGGTCACATGACCAACATGGCCGCCATGCCCATATATGGTAAAACCCTAGAAAAATCTTCTCCAGAACCAGTAAGCCGATTGCTCGAAACCTGGTATGTAGCATCGGGTACGCGAGTACTACCAAGATTTTTCAAATAATGACCTTGGGTTGACCTTGACCTTTTTTACGGTAAGGTCAAATTTGCTTTCTGTAGCTTTTACATTGTATATGGGAAATGCTAGAACATAAGATTTCTTGGAAACTGTTGAAGATTTGACCTGAAAATTGGTAATAATAGTCATCTAATGAGTACATGAAAATTTATGCGTACCAGAGGTCAAGGTCATTATTTGACCTGTGACCCTGGTCTCTCATATTTTGACAATTTCACACATTTCCTCAAAAAACACTGTGCCAATTGTAACCACATTTCATGTAGAGCCTCTAGGGGGCGGGGAAACGAAAATTTGCTCAAACGGTCCTAGTCACATGACCAACATTGCCGCCATGCTCATATATGGTAAAAATATTAACAAATCATCTTCTCGTGAGCCAACATGGCCGCCATGCTCATATATGGTAAAAATCTTCTACTCCAGAGCAAATAGGCCAATGGCCATGAAACTTGGTATGTAGAATCAGGTACACGATTACTACCAAGATTCTTAAACTTATGACCTTGGGTTGACCTTGACCTTTTCTACGGTAAGGTCAAATTTGCTTTCTGTAGCTTTTACATGGGAAAATGCTTGTACATTTGAGACCGCCCTACTGTCCCGGTCTGTTTCTCTTTAAAGGCCCCATTGCTCTATCAGCATGAAAAATTTTATCGCGAGGTATCGCTGCAAGCTACTCACCATAGTTTCGTCATAGTAAATCAAGGCGATTAGCCGACTTTGAACCAATAAAACATCATCGAGTTTCATATAAAAAGGATTCGAAAATTGATTTGGGTCGTTTTAGTTGCCAACCAAAATGACCTATATGGATCAATCTATCCACATCATCCCTTATTTTATCACCAAACGTGAAGATTGAAGCGCTTTTCATAACGATTTGGGTTTAGACGATTTTACCACTTATAGGACTATGGAGACTTTAACTATAACTGTTGTAATTATCAACCTTACATGAATTTCACCATTGAAATATTCTCATGCACCAGAGTATCAATTCATGAGCTTGACCTACATTTCACGGTTAAAGGTAGGTTCCTGGGCTAGCGATGTCAATTATGTCTACAAAATAATGTCGTCTTTTTCTGAGCAGTATTGAATTCTCTTATTTTTCTGAATTTGTTGCTACTGAGAAACTCGTCAGATGTTGAAGAAAAATGTCGTTTTCCCTCTTGGTTTATTTTCTTTCGATGGAATTCCGGTTCTAAAAATAACTATGTTTATTATGTCTATAAGTGCGCGATTTCTAATGCCATTCTCCAAAGGTCAATTTTCCCTTGACGTGAGCTCTTCTAGAGGTCCTGGCAGGGCGGAGGGGTTAAAACTATCTCAAACTGCAATGCAGTATGATATCAGCTGCGTTGTCTATTTTTGGCGCGAACTAAAAATAACGCTAACTGGTGTGCGACACAGAGTTAGGAAATCCCTTGCAAAACAACTTTTCTAATATTTTTTTGATTTACACTTTTTAGTGAAACTTATAAATTCCCTTCTATAAGTGCTTTCCAACAACTTGGATGAAAGTTCATCAAGATTATGATGCATTCCAAAGTACAGGAACCTACCTTTAACTGACTTTATCAAATTGTATGATATAGGGCAAGCTTGTTAACACAATATCTCAATCTTGAACCACTTGAGGCTCATGAAATTTCGCAGGTTGTTTAGGACCAATGTGAAGATGACCTGATTGACTTTTGATGAAATTCCATTGACGGAATTATGGCCCTTTTTGGACTTACATATAGTAGGTATGGGGAAAGCTTGTAAATAAAATGTGTCAAGTACCTTTTGAGCTAGGCTCATGAAATTTTGCTTGCAGTTTGGGAATAATGTGTAGATGAGCTGCTTAACTTTTGGTGTGATTCCGTAAAAGTTTGACAGATTATGGCCTTTTTCGGACTTGCACATTGTTGGTATAGGAAAAGCTTGTCCACAGAAATTTCTTAAGAACCGCTTGAGCTAGGCTCATGAAATTTTTCATGCATAGTGTAGTGGGACCAGTGATCTGATTATCTTTTGGTGAAATTCCACACATATTTGACAGAATTATGGCCCTTTTAGGACTTTTGCTTGTAAATAGGGATTTTTTTGGTTGGTTGATTTGATGCTTAACGTCCACGGTAAACAACTAAGGTCATGTCGGGACGGTCAGTTAACCTAACCACACTATTCCTGGGCAGGCTTAGACCTCCTAAGCGGTTAACCAGTACTAAGTGCACATACTTTCGCCAGTAACAGACAACTGCCCTTCTTGAATCAGCGGAAGGAGAAACGAAAGTATGTGGCCAGACCGGGATTCGAACCCAGGACCTCTGACTTACGAGTCAGGTGCCCTACCGATTGCGCAACCCGGCCCGGCACTGTAAATAGGGAAAGCTTGTTAAAAAAATATCTCAAGAACTATTTTAGCCAGGCTCATGAAATTTAGCATGCAGTTTTGGATCAATGTGCAGATAGTATAATTAAGTTTTCGTGTTAGTCCATTAATATTTGGTAGAATTATGGCCCTTTTTGGACTTACGCATTGTAGTTATAGGCATGTCATAGGAAGCCTTCAATGCTGATGATTGTTCATAACAACTAATTGTCACATTTATGGACAAGGGTATGGCTGGGGGTATTGGTTTTCTCAAACACATTTTCTAGTTTCCAACTTGCCATGATCATTCAGACATGGCCCTCTTCTTATTCTTTGAATTAGACTTTATCACTTGGAGTATTGGTTATCTCCTTCTATCGTCCCAATTCCAGGCGAGCTATGCTGTCTGCTGACAGCTCTTGTAAATGGCCTGTGATTGCACAGTGATGTCATGAAATGAAATATTTTTTGCACACCAGATAAGGATATCTGGAAGTTTCACCTTATCTCATCCATGGTATCTCACCCATGACTGGATTAAAATCCCGTGCAATCAATGTATTGCTTGTATAAGAGTTCACATTTCTGCTCGTTAAGTGAATTGAGTTTTTCAGGCCATGACAGTCAGCAAAATGACGCCGATTTATGCCACACCGGAAATAAAAATAAAGAAACTAACATCAAACAATGTTCGTTGATAGCTCAACTTTTTTTCGAAATTAAACAGAAAACTCTCCAGTGCTTAATTTACGCTTTTAACAAAGTCTGCACTTAAAGCCAAACACTAAATGCAAGAAAAAGTATTTGTCTGGATGTTAAACTCCATCACTTGGGACCACTGTTTGGCATCTTTCAGCAAACCTCGTGAAACCAGTCAGTGACTGATTTTTTTCTATCTGCAACTCACACCCATTAAAGATACTTATATTATAATTATACTTTTGCAGGAAAAGATAAAACAAGCAAGAATATTGTATCTGGACAAGAAAGAAAACATCAGAGAAAGACTTTGTAGCCGTCAAGGGTTGCTGGAAATGAAGGTACTTGTATGTTTATTTCAGGAATGAATTTCATTTTTATACCTCCAACTTCGAAGAAGTTGTGAAGGCATATTGCTTCTGGGTTGTTAGTCCGTGGGTCCTTTCGGCACGCATACCATATCTTAGAAACCCTAGAGTTTTGAAATTTCACACATGGATTCGTCATCAAAAGATAGCTGACCCGTATTTTTAGCTCACCTGAGCCAGCGGTTTAATTATGTAGGTAAAGGAGGTATTCAGAGATGTAGAAAGATGAAAAAGGTTGTGGGATGGGATGTAAGTTGAAATGCCATAAGAATATTCCACAGGAAATCAGGGAGAAAAAAATGATTTGTTTTGGAGGTTTGAAGGTGTTTCCAGACAGCGTCAGTTTTTATTAAAGCAAAACCAAAAACTCGGAGCACGACCCCTGATGCAAAAAGTCGAAGACGTTTCTATAGATTATGGACCCTGCCTGTTGGTTATGAAGATATTAAGGTATGTAAATCATTTTTTGCACACTTTAGATGTTACTGACCAGAGGGTGAAGTAGTTGCTGGAGTTGTAGCCCCTGAAGGAAGAGGAAAGAGCTAAAATTGAGAGAAAGCTTGAAGTCAAACAACATATTTGATTTCAGTATATATATATATTCATGGGCCGGACTACGTAGTCTCAGACGGCTACTGTTTTGTCTGGAATGAGGCAATTGCGTCTCGTGGAGTATCTGAAGTTGCATCTTGTGTTTACCATTTCATGAAGACCATGTCAGAATCTGGTAAGGAATCTTTTGTATTCTACTCGGACAACTGCGGGAGACAAAATAAGAATCGATTCTATGTCACTTTGCTCTAGTATGCCCTGAATAAATTTAATTTCTTATCAATAGAGTACTTTGGAACAAGCACCTTACTTGGGCCAGCGACATGAACTGATATGTGTTGTATATTATTGTAGTTGTGACAGTTGTAAATTGTATTGTTTGTATATAGAACGTACATTATCATATATATAAATTTCAAAAGTTCTAACGTTGTTAGAGTTTCCTTGTTAATGTAATACACTGGTCGATAACACCATTAGCCGGAGGTCACCCCCGCCGTCCTGGCGACGCATAAGGCGCTACACCCGTGTGTAAAACCTTCTGCGTAACAGTGAAGTGTTTGAGTTGGATTTACTGTATCGTACAAGAAGGTCTCAGGACCTTCTTTCCCCAGGACAGCTATGCTTTGAACAACTCAGAGATGAGCCGCTAAAATTTAGAAATGCAGAAATTTAGAGATCCTGTGCATCTCTGTAACAAGAACATTATTCCACGTACCCACCATTGTTTTTATGCATTGTTACCACATGAAGTAAGTTATTAGCTGCCATGGTTATCATTCTGTAAAGGATAAGACTGCAAAATAATTACTGGTCTATGAGATAGAAAATGCTCAGCTGTAAAATGAAATTTGACATTTTCATGATCATTTTACCTTGTAATAGATGTGAACTGAGAAACAGATGTTCTGGGGAAATTTCTTCAGCTTGAATGGATGTGACAGAGTTTTAGGTCTACACTGTTCATATTGCCTTGACTGTCCATTGATTGATTTGTTGCTTAACGTCCACGGTAAACAACTATGGTCATGTCGGGACGGTCAGTTAACCTAACCACACTATTCCTGGGCAACCTTAGACCTCCTAAGCGGTTAACCAGTACTAAGTGCACATACTTTCGCCAGTAACTGACAACTGCCCTTCTTGAATCAGCGGAAGGAGAAACGAAAGTATGTGGCCAGACCGGGTTTCGAACCCAGACCTCTGACTTATGAGTCAGAGGCCCTACCGATTGCGCTACGCGGCCGGGCAGCCTTGACTGTCCAAATAATTTGGATAAAGGACCTGGTATGATAAGGGCCATTTTTTGGCCCCCATTCAAAATCTCTTAAAAGTGCATGGTTTCTATTGCTTATCATTTGTGCGTATGGGAACAAACAGAAATAATATGTTTCACTTTTGTTAATTCTCAGAATAACATGATTTCTGACATGCCTATGTTGGTTCAATAATATAAAGGAAAATTGCAAGAAAATTTTTCCTTTAAAGAAATAAGTCATTTACAATTTAGCTTTTAAAAGCTCTTGATAATAGGCTTTTGATGAAATGCTTATACGTTGGGTACCACGGCTAATTACCTGTGCACTGCACAAGGCCTGTCAAGGTACCCCACCCACTCAAGTTTGCATGTCCAGAGACGCTGACCAAAAAATTCCAACAGATCAAAATGAAATGTGTACCAAATTATTCCTTGTGTTCTAACTAAGAAAATGAATACCCACAACATATGTTTATTTTGTCTATGAACGGAGATATGGGCGTTTTTGTGCTGACTAAATGGGGAAAATGTTCCAAACGCTGCCAGTTTGGTAACAAAAAGTTAAAAATAAGCATGAAGCCCGGTCTCCAGCACATTCAATATTTTCATGGCATGTAAATATATCAAAATTATGTCTTCTTATAAAATATAAAATGTGCTGGATGCCGGGCTCATATATTTTGAAAGCCGCAAAGGCTACCAAATTCACCAATTTCGCCAGAATCCGCAGGGGGTATGGGTATGTTCAAGATTAAAAACACAAATATCTTATGCGAGAACTGGTTGATTTTGTATTTGCTGTAACATTTTAGGTTAGAACTTTCCTATGAATGCATTTTAGTTATCGAAATAGAACTTTTGAAAAATGAGTTTTCTAGGGGCCAAATATGGGCCTTATCATACCAGGTCCTTTAATGAAAACTCGTGCAAATGCTGCTTTACCCATCTTATCGGTGGACATGATGATTGCATGCATAAAAGATAAATACCCTTTCAAGCTCAGGAATTATTTTTTTTTTTTTTGGTATTTGCATCCTTCCATAAAAGTGTTACCTGAATTACATAATGTTGATTTTAGATGTTAATGATGCAACTAAGCACTGGCAGTGCTGTTTCACTTTTAATGAATTTAAATGTTTGTGCATTTTCTTCAATTTGAAGATAAATGTTGAAAAATTTAGAAAGTTGTTAAGTTTCCTATGTAGTATCATAATAACCCATATTCAATAACAGTATTACCATCTGGATTCTGACAAAAATGGTAAACTGTGCATAGGATTTTCAGACTGCTCATTTTATCATTTACTGATAATGAGCTACACTGTTTGAAATATTTAGGTTCATTAGGATGCATACGTTGAGCCTTATACAGATAAATGTCAGTACAGAACGGCAAAGTACTGGAACGAAAATCACATTCTACATGGCAACATTATACATGTAAACTGAGCCGCGACACGACAAAACCAACACTGTGGTTGTGCGCCCAGCACAGACTCAGATCAGCCTGGGCATCCGCCCAGTCTGATCAGAGCCATTACTGTCCGCATGGAGATAGCTTAGACTCTTAGCTACCCTTTGAGCACTTAACGAAGAGTTGATCAAACTGGGCAGATGCCCAGGTTGATCTGAGTCTACGGTGGGTGCACAACCACATTCTTGGTTTTGTCGTGTCGCGGCTCTAATTTAATTTACTGTTTCTGTAAACCGAACGTTTGTTTCTCACATGTAAGAAATATGATTAGTTTCTGTGAGAAATTTGTTCATAATTTTAATTTTCGTATCCTTTTAATTCATCATGTTTTCTTCTTACGACTGTGGTAGTTAATCTATGACGTATCATCATTATGACGTAAATGGTGTTGCATGAGATTTCCAATTATCATAATACCGATGCACATTAATTAATCGATGGCTATTTACTTGCTGTGAAACTGGTACAAAATGTAATTTAAGGACCGGTCTACTCTGGTTCAATCTCGTTGCTGTCTCCAGGCGGGTCACTTCCATAACAAAAGGGCCAGCAGGGACCAAGTGCCTCCCCCCCCCCCCCCCCCCCCCCAAAAAAAAAAAAAAAAAGGCTTGGAAGAGTGTGCAACCTTTCATCCGGCTTAAGTCTGGAAGGGCCAGCAGGGACCAAGTGCCTACCCCCCCCCCCCCCCCCCCCCCCCCCCCAAAAAAAAAAAGGCTTGGAAGATTGTGCAACCTTGCACCCGGCTTAAGTCTGGAAAACAAAATGGCGGCCTCCTGGCGAAGAAGGCAGAGAAGAAGTAAAAGGGAATTTTTGCAGCCTGGCCGGCCAGACTTCGTTTCTTGAGAGATCGTAGCAATCCGATCGAAAATTATAATGCCACAGAGTTTTTTTACCGTTACCGGTTTAGGAAGGACACTATATTCCTTATAATGTTATAATGTCTCTCATAAGCTTCGGAACTACAACGCTGAGGTCCAACCCTATACCCCCTTATAATGACAACAATCAGATATCTTGCTACTGGGTCATTCCAGTCAGTAATAGGGGATACCTTGGGGATTTCACAGGCATCTGTTAGCTCGATTGTTCGAAGCATAGCAGGAGAAATTGCAGGACTGTCCAGCGAGCTGATCAAATTCTCTAGTGGCCTATTGTTGAACCAAGTGAAAGAGGGATTTTACAAAATTGCCGGTAGATTCCATCATGTTTTCCTCTTACGACTGTCGCAGCTGTCTCGTGACGTATTAGCTTTACGACGTAAATGGTGCTGCGTGAGATTTCCAATTATCATAAACGTTATTGATAAAACACGATGCACAACAATTAATAAAAATAAATTATCGAAGGCTATTTACTCACACAACAACAAGACAAGGAATGAGATCCTTGCTTTAACAACTATTAAACGACTGTACATTGCATTGTTACCTTTTGTACCTTGTATTTTTACCATGTAATGCAACTTGTGAAACCGAAAGTAGGTCATTTAAAATGACCTAGATTGTTTTTTTTTTTTCAAATTATATTTGTCGAGCCCGCTTGCGGTGAGCGAGACTAGTTGTTACAACTTCAGTTCGGTGTATATGCGTGCGTTAGTGCGTACGTGCGTTAGTGTGTGCATCCGTCCGGATTTGTCCGGGCCATAACCTCTACATTTACGGATGGATTTCAAAATAATTCGGCACAGTTGTTCTCTTTGATGAGTAGAAGTGCCATTTGAAACATTTGTTCAGGTAGGTCCAAGGTCAAGGTCACACTTGAAGGTCAGATGGTAAAATGGCCATAAATTGAGCTTGTTCGAGCCATAACTTCTACATTTACGGATGGATTTCAAAATAAGTTGGCACAATTGTTTTCCTTGATGATTAAAAGTGTCATTTGAAACATTTGTTCCGGTAGGTCCAAGGTCAAGGTCACATTTGAAGGTCAAATGATAAAATGGCCATAAATTTAGCTTGTCCGAGCCATTACTTCTATACTTACGGATGGATCTCAAAATAATTTGGCACACTTGTTCTTCTTGATAAGTAGAAGTGCCATTTGGAACATTTGTTCAAGTAGGTCCAAAGTCAAGGTCACGCTTGAAGGTCAAATGATAAAATGGTCATAAATTGAGCTTGCCTGAGCCATGACCTCTGCATTTACGGATGGATTTCAAAATAATTTGGCATAATTGTTCTTCTTGATGAGTGGAAGTGTCAAGTGACATATATGTTTGGGTAGGTCCAAGGTCACACTTGAAGGTCAGATATGGTAATTGTCATAAATTGTATGGTAATTGTCATAAATTGAGCTTGTCTTGGTCATCACTTCTACTTATTTTCCTTTGTGAAAATTTGAAGAAAAAAAAGAGAAGAAATATGCTGGCTAAGCATGATGTTGTCTGGCTTCTTTCTAGAGTGAAGCAGTTACTTAGTCTTGACATACTTATAGACGTCGCGCACGGTATTGGGGAACAAAACGCCACGTCAAACTGTCAAGCGGCTACTTTTTCCGCCTTATGAGAATGTTAACCGCAGGGTTCGGCTGTCTTATACCGAAAGTAGGGAAACAAACCAAACACGCCACGGGAACAAAAGAAAACCGGTCCGATCTTTTAAACATGTTGTAAGGATGGCATAAATGAGAATTTATTTACAGCTTTGCTTATTCTTTGCTTTTTCAGTATTGGACGGATCTATTTGCATTTATGAACACGACATGAATTGAGTTTGTTGTACAAATTCTATCAGAAGCTGCAAATATAAACCACACTATATCCCTGCACGGTAGTTTTTAGCCGTTTCACGATAATTTATTTCGTTATACTATGCTATCCTGTGTTTTCGTGTAGAACGAATTATATCTCTTGCGTCACCTTTCCCGTTTCTTTTCTTTTCTTTTTTTGTCTAGTCATCTTGACACGGGAAAGCTGGTGAAATATCAAATACATGTACATGTATTTATATATTTATGGGCTTCAAACTTTGAGAAAATTTTTCTCCGATGTCAAGAGAAAATATTGCTGTAAAGTAAAACCTGCCTTAAGCAAGCACCCAAGGGGGTGCAAAAACCGCTTGCTTGTCAGGTGCTTGCTTAAAAGGTAAAGTAAAGGTTTCCCATAGCCGAATAGCCGTAGGGGCAGTGGGTGTTAGAGACCCGCTGTATCTTGGGTACAGCTGATGAAAGGCGGAGCCCATCTCTCTGCTTTCGCTGCCGCATCCTTCCCTAATTCGAAAAAGGTACCCATTTACTGCTGGGTTGACAGAGAGAGTTTTCCAGTCGTCGGATGGCGACGGTGAGCCGCGAACTCACGACCTTCCGGCGACTTTCTTTCACTCTAACCACTCGACCACCGCGCCTCTCAACAATACAGGTCAATTAATACAGGTCAATTTGTAAAGAAAATGGTACTTTTGGAAATGATTTTTTGCCTTTTAATACAGGTATTTGCTTCACAGAGCTGACCTTTAAGACGAGTTTGACTATAATGCCGCACACCTGAAAATTGCTAGACAGCCGCTTATCACTATAAGGTTTCATATACATGTATGTAACGTTTGAATTTCTTTATTTGTCGCCGCGTTACAAAATTTAAAACCGATGTAAATGCGCATAATAATTTTATTGTTCGTGAGCATTTAATCTCAATTTAGCAGATAATACAAACAGACAATGTACATTTTGGAAACTTGCTTTTTGCACAGATTGCTGTAAGTATTTTGTCCAAATAAGCTTTATAACATAGATACGTGTAAGAGTTTGTGTCAAATTTGAAATTTGTTACAAAAATTAAGACCGCGGAATTTCTTTCCTATCCGTAGAGAAAAAGTAATTATTCTCATATAGCTCATAAGTGATGCATAAGTACATTTGAATCATATTCAAATATTTTCAAAATTTGTTTATTCCGATACAATAAATACTCTTCGAAGAAACCAGCCCTGCAATTTTGACGTTAATTTGAGTGTGTTACACTGACGTCGCGCACGGTATTGGGGCACATTCACCGGCAGATGTAAACTGGGCCCCACAGAAATATTTTTTTGGATTTTAATCCATGAATTGTTTCAAAAATCGTGAATTACTCTTTGTTTTATTTAAAAGTCAAAATGTTTTGCTTTCAGACGATGTAAATCCTAATGCGGGAACAAAAACGGCTTATTTTAGCTTAAAAACGCGTGTAACTTTGTAACAATGTTGATATAGTGGGCATACTTAAAGCTCTGCTACAAAGACATTTCGACGTCATTTTTTTGCGGGAATTAGCTTACATTAAAGCAAACACGTTCCCAGGTAACGTCGTATCCGTTTTATTGGTTTTTTCTTCGATAGTCGCCATCTAAATAAGTTATGAATAAAAGAAAAGTCTTGTAATACTTAAAGCTCTGCTACAAAGACATTTCGACGTCATTTTTTGCGGGAATTAGCTTACATTAAAGCAAACACGTTCCCGAGTAACGTCATATCCGGTTTATTGTTTTTTCTTCGATAGTCGCCATCTAAATAAGCTATGAATAAGACAAAAGTCTTGTAACTCTAGATGAAATTAACGTAAAAATACAGGGATGGTCTCTTGGCTGAGTATTTTTTGCATCTGAGTAAACAGATTTTGAAAATATGTATGCATATTTCAAATGTACTTATGCAAAAGCTTTGAACTGTTTTTTTTTTTTTTTTTTTTAAATATAATGACACTACCAATAGCGAAAGAAATGAGAAATTCCGCGGTCTTAAATTCTGTAACAAAATGCAAAAAATTGATATCAATTGTCATACCTGTCTCAGTTATTAAGCTGATTTCGATAAAATGCATATAATAGTCTCAACCAAACTTGATATCCTAAATGTACATCTATTTATTTGAAATATTTACACAACGGGGGGTAAATACACTAAAAAAATAAGGATATTATGCGCATTTACATCGGTCTTAAATTTTGTAACGCGGGCGAAAATAAGCTAATTTAACCCCTTGAGTGCCAGCGGGCCACTTTTGGGCCACCACATGGTATCCGTTGAGTGCCAACGGGCCACTATTGGGCCACTGTATACGGGTAATAAAGAAAATGCCTTTTCGACAAATTTATGCAATTACAAATATACATGTTTTAAAATAATTATTCTAGAGAGACTAAAAGGCAAGAAAAATGGAAAAAACCGCCTGGTTATGACGTAATTAGTCTACATACATGACGTCATTTGTGCACGTACAGTAACGTCATAAGGCAGACAGACGTCATTACGTAGAAGAAAAGACGGCAGGCATTTGGTTCAGGGATTATCCGCCCGAACCAGAGGTGAAGGCGAATTTCATTCAAGTGATGGACTGAAGACATGCCAGCTCGGAATTCCCGGCCAATTCATTCTTCAAACGTTTATGACGATGAATCTTATACGGGAAATGTTCCAGGAATTCCTAGCTGGCATAGTTTATGCATGGTTGAAAAGATTCCGCCCTCCAACGGGAATAAAACCTGGGACCGAGATTAGCAGGCCAGCGCTTAAGCCTCTCAGCTACCGAGGCACACACCTCCTAAATACCCTGAGCTCCATTTCGTAATAGAATGAATGATACATGTAACAGCATATAACATGGTTGAAAATAAATTACTGGTTTGAATACTTCCTTTTCCTATTGCACTTGTTTTTGGAACTAGCAATGCAGCGACTACCCTGACTGCATACGGTAGAAATCCGTAGATTTTAATCATTCACGGTAAAATAAGTGGCATCTGGCAACCAGTTCATTTACCATAATTCTTACGTGCGTCCGTCGGTAGGAAATTTGCGGAAATCATGGTATGGTTCGATTAGCTAATAAGTGTTAACTGAAATCGCTCGAAAATACCTTTATAGTGTCTCTGCAGAAAAAAACACAGAGACACTTATGATCACATCATCATCCTTATTTCTTTCCAGACTGACCGCCACAGACGGACACGTAAACTAGACATTTGACATTTTCCGATGTGATTTATCACCATCGCTAATTATGCATTCATACTGCAGATAATCACACACACACGCGCGCGCGCACACACACACATGCGAACTTACAGGACGTTGTACAAACGCGCATTAAAGCGTGCATTTCATTTTGTCCAGTCGTGTTTGTTTAAGCGGGGCCATAGACCCTGCACTGTACAACATTCCGTAGATTTTACGGTAGAATAACTGGCAACCAGTTACGTCATTTCCCGTAATTTTTACGGGCGCCCGTAAAATTGCAAGAAACATCAAGCAGAGTACGATAGAATAGAACATGTGTTATTTTGGTCATATAACCCTTCAACATTATGAAGGTATTTTCGAGTACGGCCAGTTATCTTTACACTACTATATCGTGATTTCCAACAATGATCGCCTGTAACAATTACGGGAAATGGATTGGCAGCTAGTTGCCAGTTATTCTACCGTAAAATCTACGGAAATTTTTGGGAGGGTACGAAACCATAACAGACACATTGTCTGAGTGTATGTTGTGTCTTGTATGCACAGTTGTGCCAGTTTGTCAAAAGTGACGCCGACGCTCAGCGACACCACTAAGTTCAGCTCAGTACACACTTGGCGCGGATTTCCTGATTTATTAGATTGAAAGTAAAAGTCGGATATGTGTCTCGATGGGTGTCGAGCCCACGACTCCCCGCATGAATGACAAACGCTAAATCTATTTGCCCAAACACTTCGCTACGCGCATGTATATATGAACGCTTGCACAAACAATAACGTATACCCACAACCACGTACATACACGTCCTTTCTTCGCAGACACAGACAGACAAAAGGCCTGCCTACTTTTGTTTCCATAGCACAAATCAGACAGACTAATAAACCCCATCATGCGGTTTTAGCATCTGTTGTTCGGGGCAGATACTCACATTTCTGTTTCAATTTTGAACATTATTACGAGTAAAAATGGAGCAAATTCCACCATGTAGTGTAATTCCTGCAAAAGGGGAAACTCCACTATAGAGGGTAAAACGGTTATGTAAAACACGTATAGTAGATTTTCCCCCTGGAAATTCTACTGTGAAAATTCATAGCCATTTTTCGAGAGAGGGGAAAGCACTAGGGGGGAAAGCTACTCTCGGACTGGGGTCATTCAAAGCCTTATTTCCTATAAAATATAGCTTGTCTGTTCTGGTACGCTCCAAGGGCATAGACAGATCTAATAATTTGTTGAAGCAAAAAAATCCATTTTGGGATTTATATCTGAATGCATACGCCTCCTTGGAAGACCACTCTAAAATGAAAACATCTGCCCCCTTCTCAGCTACGGGGCATGGAAGCCAAAGTAATGAAACTTATCATTTTCATTTCTTTTTCTTTTTTGAAAGAGTTGCCTTCCTTGCATCTTCTGTGAATCAATTTACCTACAAGGGACGAGGGAGTGGGGATGCAAATGATATTCTGCTAAAGCTGTCAGCCGACAAAGCATGGTATACAAAACACGTTTAGACGTGAAGGTATACAGCTCCAGGTTTATACGCCATTTTTACAAAGGGGAACAACTTTTGTGACTATCTCTCTGCTTCCCCAGACTCAAATAGGGTCAACTATGAAGAAAGAATTAGGTTCCTTTTATAGTTGACCCTCAGTGGGAAGGGAGGCTAAATGCAGAGTCCTTCTAGCTATGCCCCTGTACCTTTTATGCTAGTGTTGGTGCTAAACGGAACACAAGTCCTTGTGACCTCAGTATAACGGCACACAATAAAACACAAAACTTTTTTTTCTTAAATCATTTCCTTTCTGCGGAATATCGTTTCCATTTTCTGAAACATAGCGGGACCATATTATGTTGTATCCGTCATACGGCATGCCATCTTCGTAAGACAAGGGTGCTAAGTCCACTTTGTTTCACGAAGGCATCCTATCTCAAATGATATTCTTGTCAACAGAAAATCGTGTAACAACATACATTTGTATATTAGTGTCCTCACATCACAATGGTATTCCTTCACAATGTCCTTATACATGTAATCAGAGAGAGAGAGAGAGAGAGAGAGAGAGAGAGAGAGAGAGAGAGAGAGTGAGAGAGAGAGAGAGAGGGAGAGAGAGAGAGAGAGATGCTTACCTCGCAATTTCGCCAAACGAGAAGCACTTTATCTTTTCTTTTGCATTTTTGCATTTCACAGATCTGTTCCGCAGTTTCCCGTTCGAAAGAAAAGAAAAAACAAAACAAAAAAAAAAACGAAATCGCAAGGGTTTGCATAAGATTTGTCAGGCAATGCATGCCTTGTTTTCTTTCTTGTCTTATAGTATGAGCACCAAAATGAGCGAGGGTTCGTCGATCACAAACCGGTATTTCATTACTTGCCGTCTCAAGGCGGCACTTCTTGGTTGTTTTATGTGTTTTTGTTGCTATGTCTTTTATTTATACATTGTCTAGCTCGGTGACCACCGTAGTACATGGGAAATGGCTGTTCACATGGCTGCCGCTGGCGATGTCTTTGGTGGTGACTAATTTTATGCTGTCCTTTTCCCACATGATGTCTTGGGTGGGATCTGGGATTGAATAATGTCAGTTCCTGAGAATTTTCCTACTTACTTTTGCATAAGCGGGGAAACATCGAGAGGTTTGCGGAGGGCTTGTCTCGCTACAACCACGTTAGCTAACGAGAAGCGATGACTATTGTTAATTTAGATCAAAGACGATGATAATAATTTAAATGATAATTTCATAGTCATTAAAATGAGAATAATAATATAACAGTTATAACTAATCCTACCCCCTGAACCAAAGGCATGCATCTATCTAAAACTGCAGACCACATGAACAAGCATTGGTATACAACCTTCATTCTCTATAGAAGCGTCAAGTTGGTTACTTATTCCCTATTCCCTATTCCCGATTCTAATAACCCATATAGATATCGGTACTTTTACGTTGCGACATTAAATACTCTTGGAATATTAATCTTTTCTCTAGTCTGTAGTTGTCTGTCTGAGTACATCTCTACTCAGTCAGGTTGTTTGTCCGTCTGTCTGTTCGCATGTATTTGCTTTCGCATATGAAAAGGGTATATCTGTTCACTTCGAATTCTATCAAGCATCGCCCCAAAAACTTCATGGAGATTATACTTTTGTTTTGTTGTGCCTGTCCATGCGTTCCTTCATTATTTTGTCCGTCCTTGTGTCTGCCTGTCCAGGAGGTATGCTGTCCTTTTAGTCTTTTGTCTTTACAGTGATAGCAAAGCAGGTGTGTAAGTTAAGGCATTTGGAGGAACATATTGGTGCAATTACTATAATACTATAACAGGCTGTCGTTGTTGTACATCGATGCGATCTTTTATCTGTCCGTATGTATATGTCTGTCTGTCCCTCTGATTTTGTTTGCATATACATGCAAGTATATAAAAGCAGCAGCAAAACGTATAGGACACGAGAAAACCAACAATGTGGTTGTGCGCTCAGCGCAGACTCAGATCAATCTAGGTTTCCGCCAAGTTTGACCAGACCCTTCGTTAAGTGCTAAAAGGGTAGCTAAGGGTCTAAGTTACCTTCATGCGGACAGCGAAGACTCTGATCAGACTGGGCGGATGCCCAGGCTGATCTGAGTCTGCGCTGAGCGCACAACCACATTGTTGGTTTTCTCGTGTCGCGGCTCATATGTGTCTTTGTGCATACAAAAATTGTATCTACTAGCTACTGCTAATTGGATCTGCATAAATACAAACAAAACCGGACGGACGGACAGTTACACAGATACATACCTAGACGGACACAGCAGTATTTCCATAAAGTGCACGGGTACTGTTCCATGTTTTTCGCCACCGTTTTTTTCAAAGGGAGACAACTTCCGTTACTTCCTGTTTGCTTCTCAGGACCACGAAAACCCTTCCAAAAGGGTAACAACGATACATCCTATACGTTTTGCTGCTGCTTTTATATACTTGCATGTATATGCAAACAAAATCAGAGGGACAGACAGACATACACATACGGACAGATAAAAGATCGCATCGATGTACAACAACGAAAGCCTGTTATAGTATTATAGTAATTGCACCAATATGTTCCTCCAAATGCCTTAACTTACACACCTGCTTTGCTATCACTGTAAAGACAAAAGACTAAAAGGACAGCATACCTCCAGGACAGGCAGACACAAGGACGGACAAAATAATGAAGGAACGCATGGACAGGCACAACAAAACAAAAGTATAATCTCCATGAAGTTTTTGGGGCGATGCTTGATAGAATTCGAAGTGAACAGATATACCCTTTTCATATGCGAAAGCAAATACATGCGAACAGACAGACGGACAAACAACCTGACTGAGTAGAGATGTACTCAGACAGACAACTACAGACTAGAGAAAAGATTAATATTCCAAGAGTATTTAATGTCGCAACGTAAACGTACCGATATCTATATGGGTTATTAGAATCGGGAATAGGGAATAGGGAATAAGTAACCAACTTGACGCTTCTTCCTCTATCAGTATCTGGCGGAAAAGGTGAGTTAACGCAAGAATAGTCCTACAGAGGACTGACTTAACATTCGTCACATCTACAAGTCAAACCGAGAATTAATTACACTGGCAGTATACATTTGACTGGCGTCGCCTGAAACGGAAGCTTACTTTATGTGCTTACTGTGAACACTAACATCAGTCTGCGCATCAGCTCAGACAGACCAATGTTATTTTCTTTGGATTCCCGTGTTCGTAGGATACTTAATTCTATATATATAAAAAAAGGTTCCTCTCTGCTTTCTGTCGAGGTCCCGTGCATGTGTTGGTGGGACGTTAAATTCGAGTTCTCTCACTCACTCACTCACTACTATAGAAATCAGTTCAGTGTGTCGGCGACAACAAGGAAATATTCTAATCAGACAGCATGGATTCGCAGACTGACTTGTGGCTTCGCTGTTTACACACGCAGGAAGGCCACTGTAATAGAGCTGTGAAAGTGGTCAGTCCGCACGCTGTAAACATTCCATTTTTTACGGTAGAATTACCGGCAACCAGCTGCCAGTCCATTTCCCGTTATTTTTACGGGCGCCCGGAATCATCACGCAGAGTACAGAAGAAATGGACAGGTACTGATTTGGTCATATAGCCCTTCAGCACTATAAAAGTTTTTTCGAGAGCGACCAGCCCTTACCATATCGTGATTTCTAAAAATGTTCTACAGGCAGACGCCCGTAAAAATAACGGGAAATGGACTGGCAGCTGGTTGCCAGTTGGTTAAAACAATATTTTATTTATCAATTACAACATAAGTACATCAATATACAGTTTTATACATTCCAGGATCTTGCTGTAAGCTTGAGCTTATAAATGCCATTTCCTGATATATCATCAACAAACTACGGCATTTGTGAATGAGTGCTAACATTTATCTGTGACTTGTGGTACATGAACATCTCGATAAAAAACTGTTAACACAAAGAGGAAAATAAATAAATAACTGGAGTAGAATGTTAAACAGAATGATTGGAAAGCAAGAAAAAAGCAAACAGAGAGAGAGAGAGAGAGAGAGAGAGAGAGAGTATCATGTGCAACATAACATTGTTTATACTATATATAATACATTAGGCTGGTTGCCAGTTATTCTACCGTAACATGTACGGATATTTTTACAGTGCATAATAGCGTGCGCCTACGCACAGTCGGATAAGAGTCTGCCATGTTGTATGAACCTTGGTTTCTTGAAAGTTTTGTAGCGACATAGGAAGGTCTGAATAGGATGCGAAGACTGATCTGATTGAAAGACATAAAAGACGAAAACGATTTGATGGTAACGCTAGATAGACATAAAAGTTCATATAAAATGAGATCTAGACGACTTAGGGATCAAATGGGTGAGCCTTTACAGTCAACCGATCGACTCAAAAGCATACGTGAAGACAGCAAGTGCGCCAAGCTTATAAGCGCGTTTAACGCCAAGACGCAACGTTGAAAAGTTGTTTGGACGTCAACGTCATGACGTTGCAAATTTGGCACTATACGATTTTTGCTTGGCACTCAAAAGCGTTACGTGAAACGTTATATTAATAGGCGGCTGCCCAACAATTTTCAGATCTGCGTTATATTAAAACAGCTGTTTCGCTCACCATCGAATAAGATATTTTCAAAACGTGTCAAGCTCAGAAATGTCATTATAAAATTTTCCAGCGAATTATAGTGTCTCCCGAAGCTAGACGCCTAGAAAGTTACAAAAAGAAGAAACAGAAAATCAGGAGTCAAAGAAATTATTCGTATTACATGAAAACAAAATCTAAAACTGAAAAGACCTACAAGCAAACGACTGGGGCAGAGAGACTCAGACTCTGTCGAGAGAACATGATTCTGCTGAGAAGAAAAAGTTGGCAAGAAAGCGCTACATGGCGGAGTATCGTAGAAGAGCCACAGGACAACATGAAGATTATCCTGCAAATCCAACGTATTCTTTTCAAATCAGGATGGAGAAAATCAGGTATAATCTATAAATGCGTATAGTTCATCTTCATGCTTTTTCCGCCATTTTGGCAAAGGGAGGCAACTTTTGTGACTTCTTGTTTGCCTCACTGGACAATTAGCAATGATACTCTTAAAAAAATAAAAAAGAGCCTGCTCTTAGAGAAACGGAATTGTTTCTCTATGAACAAACGGTTCCATAGAAGCACTGACCCTTTATGAAAAATGAAGAAGGGCTGGTTTCTTGATATTCATATTAAGATATACAAAGTATGTCATTATACAAAATTGGTATTGTACTGTTCGTAAGACAAGATTAAGCTACAATTTTAAGCTCCTGCGTTTATATTGGTACTGTTTTACGTCAGAAACTCAGCGGCACTACCAAATTGTATAGCCAGTATGCATGTCGTGGGTGTAAAGATAATGGATACACGTCCATGGTATCTGCCACTTTAACAAAGGGAACTAACTTTTGCGACTTCCTGTTTGCTTCTTTGGACGATGACGGGCTAAAAATATGGTCTACTCTTGAAGGAAAGAATTTGCTCCTAAGGGGGAATTGGCTCAGATTTGCTCTCCTTACTTGCGTCTAGGGCAGCAAACTCATTGCATTAAAAACTGGCTTCCATAAGGAAAGGAAAAAGAAATTAAGGGGAAAAAAGAAAAGATAATGAAAACTATGGCAGAGTTGGTTCCCCTGAAATGTACCCATTTGTCATATCCAAATTTAGAAATTGTGTTACCATCGAAAGAGTAACATGTGCTTTGAGCAATTCTACATAGGGAACTTAATGCTTCTATATGGCGGAAACTACCGATAGCGACTTACGGGTTTATCCGAGAGCTTACCTGTTCAAATATTGTCGAGTGTTATATGCAATTACATAGAAATATAATATAAAATGTGAAATTAAATACATATATGACATTACGACAATTTTTTATAAGTTATGATCATAAACTTCAGTCTTTGTCCGTTAATATGGTATAAAAATATACAAATTAACTTCATGTTTTGATACTTCCATCGGCTTTTGAAGTTTGAAGCTTCAGTCACATGAAATTATATAAGAATAATGTCGAAAATGCCTAAGAAGCTATGTTCAGCCTAAAATTTGAAAATGATCGGATTTTCTATAAAACTTTTATAAGTTATCACCACTGAGAGATTTTTATAAGGTTTACATTGATGTAATTCATTATAAAATAAGTATACTATAAGTTTCTTCCATCGATCTCTAAACATACAGAAAATCGCGTTTCGAAACAACCTCGCTCATAATAGTTTCAAATAGTTTAAGTCCAAATCCGCCTATATTGCTCAAAGGCTTACCACTTCATTTCTTGGTATTCGTGTTTTGTTTATGTATTTATATATGTGCTTTTATGATCTAACTAAGAAAGGAAGAATATTCATATTGTCTTATTAAGAAAGAAAGAAGGAAAGAAAGAATAAAGGAATGAACACAAGAAAGGAAAAAAGAGAAAGAAGTCACGTGACCATCAAAAATGAACAGACAGTTAATCGACTACTTGTAGTTTTAAAAATCCCTTTATAAGCTAAAAAAAACTCTGCAAACCAATTACATATTTTTTGGTAATGTTCGATCAGTCTATTAATTATTATCATAATTGCTAATGTTTGTTCTAACATTTTTGATTGAAATTTATTTGAGTGTGGTGGGGCGTTTTTATCAAAGAAACCGAAATATGTTTTGTGTATCCCAGGGTAGAATCTTAGAATCCATAGAATTATTTTTTTGACTGGCAGATTTGCTCATTCATAATCAGGAGACACGAAGATACATACACTGTATCGCTCTCTTAAGATATTACTGTCGAAAAAAATAATGTAAACTAAATCATGGTGAAGATTTTCTCGTAACCGTGGTAGTGTAAGGCTTAATCGCTATGGGAAAAAATTGCTATGAAACATTTTTCTTGCAAGGCTATAAATTAACTTATTAGTAATATTTCTGTTCATAATGCAAGTTTGTCACTTTAAGTTTATGACTGTTTTAGTGAAGCTAGCAAGGAATATTGAAAGATATTTTTGTGATTTTTTTTGTATTTTTGCTATAATATGAGTACTTACGATAATAAGCCTGTGCACCTGCGGACACTTATCAGCCTCTGATATGTGCAAACTGATAAGACTGAACAATGTCTAATCAGTTTGCGCAAGCTGATCGAAATTTGTTGACAATATACAGTACAATTAACATACTTATAATTACACGAGGATTAATCGATTACCGATCATAAAATCCGATATTACCTCTAAACTGTTATCGTAATTGTCAAACCGTTAAAGTTTGTTAAAGTCATCATGACTCGAACAAAAATAAATGCAAAAAATAAAGCTGCAATAGTCAATTTATGGAATTAATTATGTATGCAAACTGACTCAGACCAACTTATGCACTTGCAAAACACTGGTCTGAGTTTATGATCAGTTAATAATTTGTCAATTTTAGTTGAATTTGAGTTTGTACATAACCTTACCCGTGTTTCTGCACAAACCAAACAGATCCGAATTTCTGTTCAAAATATTTTGAACATGTGTTATCAAATCAGGCTGTGACTGTGCGAAAACCATTTAAAATTACCATGTGGAAATTAAATTGAGATAGAATTAAATGCAGTAAGAAATACGGAAAGAACAGTTGAAAGCTGCAAGGCACTCGTCAGCGTTCCGCCCATGGACAGGTCACTTTCTTTTCTGCTCAATGTTCAAAAGTTTCCTCATATGAGCCGCAATACGATAAGACGAACAAATTGGAATATGCGCCCAGCGAAAACGCAGATCAGCCTGGACAGCCACCCGGTCTCAGCAGAGTCTGAACTACATGTATGCGTTTAAAGGGTAGCTAAGACTCTAAGCTACCTCCATGCCGATAGCGAAGCCTCTGATCGGATCAGGCGGATACCCAGGCTGATCTAAGACTTCGCTGGGCGTACGTGCACCTTTGTCGCGGCTCATTTAATTGTTTGCTAAAGACATCAACTGAGTAGTCGGTCGTAAGGTGTGAAAATACAGTTGGTCACACGTCTTGTCAAAACAATGCAATTTTAAAATTAACACCTGCTAACGGCAATGAAGGTCAGAAATGGATATTTAATCCGAACGTCATTCTTGTGATTATTTTTGTGTGAAACAGTAATTTCAGTCGCGTCGCAACAAAATCAACGCGGTGCCATAGCGCCCTGCCAAGACTCAGATCAGCCTTGGCAGCCACCCAGACTAATCAGAATCTTCGCTGTGCGCTTACAGGACAGGCAATGGTCTAAGCTACCTCTATGCGGACAGCGAAGGCCCAGATCAGATGGGCGAACGCACACGCTATTCTGAGTGTTCGCAGGGCTCACATGCCAATTTGTTTTTGTAGTATGGCTCATTAGTTTATTTATTTTTGTTCGCAGAAAAACAGAGAAAGTCAGACTAATCTTAAATTTCTATCTTTATTGTTTTAAATAGCGCAGCTTAGTTACATGCCGAAAGACACAGTTTACATAAAACTTTTAAACAGTTTTGTCAAAACAGAAAATCAAGAGAAAACGTTATCGTTCCTGTTGAGTAGTGTTTTAACGTCCCAGTAAAAAAAAATAGTCGTCGAGATGTTGCCTCTGAATTTGTGGGACTGCAAGTATTGCTCGGCCTGCGATAAATGACACCAAGGACTAGCAGCTCTGTCGCAGTAGCACCAGGCAGCCAGTCTATTTCGCGAGCCCCGATGGGCGGGGTAAAAGAAAAAACAAAGAAATTAGAAAAACTATGTGGGTGGATGGGTATCTGTATCAGGCTAAATCTTTCCATAAAGATGAGACCGTCAAAGGGATAGAAATATCATAATTTCATTATTGTAAGTAATCTTATGTTTTTGTTGTCAGAAACTAAAACAAACCGCTGTCAAAACTGACCAATAATCAGATTTATTTTCTCGCCATTTCTTACGAAATTTGACCTAAATATCAGAGAGAGGGGAAAAAACGAGACCTGTTTTTGGTGTCAGAGTTTGTGATGTTTTACCTTATGTACGAGGGTTGATCCAGAAGTAATGTCACTGCAGCTATAAAATCGTGTAGAACAAAAAGAAAGCAACAAAATTTCATTTCCAATTACCTTAAACTATTTGTATTATAATTTGAAAATGTCATAAAAATATAGTGCTCAGTTATCGAGATATAGAGCTAGACGGAAGGCATGGTAACGACACGCGCCGCACGTCAATGACGTTGTTGACGTTCCAGACGAAGTTTCGATATTGTGTCACGCCCAAAGTACCTTATTCGCTGTTTTAGCATAATACTAATGAGTATTCACTCATGTTTATCTCACCTTGCAATATTATTTGAGCAGCCCCGCAGCTCAGGTTCAAGAATTTACACAATATCCGAATTGCAGAACATCGACCTTCATATATGGGGTCTTAACTAGAGTGACGCTATTGTCTGACACTGCACATAAAGACCGTCCGGTTGTCAGTCGACCCTCTAGCGAATCATTTGCATCACTACAGCGCTGATTGCAACTTAAACATACTTTATAATCACTGATATATTACCGCATGTTTAGTTAAACCGCTCTTGAGTCTCTAACGGTGATATTCTTAATTTGTGGCAAAACCGCATAAATATGCGCTGACGCGTTTGTCAGACATCCACATTTTTTTCACTCGGCTGTAACAAACATTGGCACTCACTAGCGAACGTCAGACTGCAATGATGTTATCAAAGTTTCAACAGTGGACAGTAGAAATATATTTCGTCATCGTATAAAATTTTCATCTGATTTGGCGCTTTAGTTTGATTTTGATTTGTAATGTCTTTTTAAAATTATGTTCATGTAAGCAACGTTATTTTAACGTGCGGCGCGATGGCGTCGGTGGCGTACTTTGAACGTCTATATAACTGGAACGGAAAAAAGATTCCAACTTTAAATTTATTCTGTTAACTGGAATTGAATTACAGTGTAACTTGATATAATTTTTATAACAATGCTACGATGAATAAGCGCGTAATGGACACAGTGACATTACTTCTGGATCAACCCTTGTATGTTATTATTATTTTGGTTCGGTTTGGGTTGCTGAGTGGCCACCTTTTGGGAACAAGCTGCTCACTCGGTTGGCCATATGTTCTCTGTATCTTGATTATTTGTAATCTTAGTTGTTTCCAACTATGGTTTGAGGGCTGGATTTGGATTTTGGTTGTTTCAGTTCCTGGTCTTTGCATACTTTTTACTTTTATTAAAACGAGAAGGAGCAACTGAAAAAGTAAACTGATTTGATCTGAGAAAAAGAAAATGAAAATCCACATTGTTAAAAATTAAAAATGTTTCCATCCAGCGCATTCGTATTGTTAACACAATGATGACAAAACCGGCTTCAGAGAAGTTCAACACCTGTCCAGGGATATGGACATCGATATGACATTCCAAATATCGATTAATGCCTATCGCTCCCCGGGTCTAAGGGAAATAACTGCATTCACATTAATAATCTCTCCAGGTAACAGGTAACCGATTACACTACTCAGCCCGCATTGAAGACATAAGCTCCAGTTGATTTTCAAACTGTAGCTGACTGTTGGAGGGGCATAAATTCGCTGACTAGCGGTACCCAGCTAATGATGAATTAAAACGCAAACTGTGCCCTCAGTTTGTTTAGCTGTTTCTACTAGTAACTATGTCTTCATTTTGATTTAGCTGTTACATGCACATATATTTGTTCACAGGTCCATACAGATACTTAAGAAGACTCTACCGAACACTCCACGGAAAAGGGCAGCTATACTGACAGCTTATACAGATAGAAAGCGTATACGATGTTCTCTTGCGGTGCATCAGTTTCACGAAGGCAAACCTGAAAATTTTGTAGAGGGCGCTTGTGTAGATGATATCAGAACCATGGTTGATAGTATTAAAAACAAAAGAGACAGCACCTCAAGAGCAACTGTAAAAATTCTCGCATCAGCAATTAATGGCGAGTCGGTCAAAAAGTCAAAGTGTGTAACCAGTTTATCAGAAAAGCTGGGTATCAAGAGGAGAACCATATCGGGTGGAAAACGAATTAGAACTAGTGTCTTAACCTCAGCCAAATCGGCATTTGAGTATGTCAAACGCAAGACAAGGAAAGACAGTATTAGCGATGATATAAAAAATACAGTATTTAATTTCTGGGTACAGCCTGAAAATTCTCGTCCAACAAACAACAAAAATGATGTCAAACGAGTTCGTATTTCAAAGAATGTTTATTCGTCTCATGCCTGCCATATTCTAGAGAAGACACAGACTGAGCTTTACATGGAATTCAAAGAAACGTATCCAGATATTAAGATCGGTCAGAGATCATTTGAAAAGTGCAAACCGTTCTATATTAGATCTGCATGCATGAAGGACAAGTCGACTTGTTGTTGCAGGCAACATGTAGAAATTAGATCTGTTTTGAAATCATGCATGAATTTCCGAAAATCTGTTGTGTCAAATGCAAATTTAAGTGTGAAAATTTATGAAACATTGAACGATCTTGTAAACGAAACATTGTGTGAACCCTCAGCTAACACACGATAACATAATTCGAGCTGTTTGGATAGATCGTGCACAGAATGTGGTGTGGATAAAGTATAATTTTTAGACGAAGAAGCTCGGATCAATTCGTCCGGTTTGACGTGGTGTTGGGAAAGATATAAATACACAACTCTACAGAATAAAGATGGGTCTGAGTTCAGGAAGCTTGTATTGGTGAAAAAGAATACCAGTCCCAACGTCATGTTTGATTATTTGAAGCAACTGCTTGTCACTTTCCCTGCACACGAATTTCGCGCGCGATGGCAAGGTAACCAGCTGAAGAACCTGATCAGAAACTTACCCCTTGGTCACTGTATTGCTGTCCATGATTACAGCGAAAATTATAAGTGTACGGAAAATTTGAACTACAGTCCTCCTATTTTAAAAAAATAAAGTTTCCCTTCACATATCTGTTCTATATAGACATTCCACACTGGAGGTAGACGGCCGAGACAGCACAGAGACTGACCCGAATATCATCACTGAACACTTTATTGTAGTAAGCCCAGATACCCGCCACGACCACCATTTCACCCATGAAGTCCAAAAATTAGTTTGTGACTATCTTCACTCACTGGCTTTTGACTTTACCACACTCCATGAGTTTACAGACGGCTGTAGTTGCCAGTATAAAAGTTGTCATTGTATAGGTAGGTTTTTTAACGCTTTGACTCTGTGCATTTATCTTTCTTTCCCATGTCCACAAATGTTAGGGACTGCTAACTGATTAAATCTGTGTTTATAGGGACAGAATGTATTTTGTCCGTATAAACGGTGTTGGTGCACATTTGGTCTACATGCGTATCTTGAGTTATATAAGCAATATTTCAAGCATGAAAAAAGTAGAATAAATAAAAAGGAACCAAATACAGTCAAGGGACATAATTATTCGCCACCCAAGAAGAAAATCAGTAGACATGGTTTACACAGTGTGTTTTTATTGCTCTGTGCTACTCACAAACAAATAATCAATAATTGGAAGTTATATGAGTTAATTGCTTATAACCTCATGATGATGTCACAAGGGTATTTGATGACATCATTACCATGGACACAGAGTGCATGATGGGTAAACAGCATGGCTACCAAGCACAATAAATTTGACAGGTGGGCTGTTAAAGGGAATGTTAAGTTAATTTATAGTTGACAAAAAGTTATAAAACTTAATGATCATATTTTGCATGTCCGGGGCCACAATTTCATGACTGTTGAAGGAAAAATATAGTTTCTGTTGTGAAGAAATGAAGCCAGACTGTGATGGTAGATGTTTGTTCACATCCAAAGCAGATAGCTAAATTTGAGTTTAGTGAAAATCAACAGCAAGAGAACTGTGGGAGAATTCTTAGGTATACTGGAATTTGTTATCAGGTACAGATTTTACATAAAAAAGATAATTAAGAGAAAATGACAAAGGGCTGTCAGAAAATACAAGGATCATATGAGGTGGATGAGGTTTGGGGAGGTGGGATGATAAAGAGGGCGGCATAGGATAAGGAGTAAAGGGACTGGATTATTGACATACAATGGGGGTGAATGGACATCCAGTGATGATTGTCAGCTACTTTATGTTTTAATTTCTTACAAATCTTGGATGTGGAGAGACAATTTATTACATGCCCGTCGCTGGCAGGAGCCTCACTGTAGAGAGTAAGTCAGTACTATTGGTTTGTGACTTTGTTTTTGAAGCTTTCACGAATCTGGCTCAGGAGTGATAAAGTATGAATGCCCTTAAAGTTTGAAAGGATACCAAACAAACTTCAAAATTAACTAGTACCAAATAATTTGCAATTAAAGATCAGTCTTCAAAATCAGGACCCCCTCTGTACAAATTATATAGCCCTTAAATTTCCACAAGGCCCAGGAACTAAATGGTTTATCTGTATTTTTCTTCTACACTACAATCACGAAATTTCCTAAAAAAATATGGTTTGTCACAAAGTGAAGTCAAGAAATTTATGTTTGAAAGCCAACCTCACTCATTTAACAAATGGAACCAATTCAGCCTGCTTGAAAAAACTTGCAGTTTTAATTTCTCAAAGATTAACAGCAAAATATTGAAGGAAAGTGGTATGTAGTTAATAGAAAGGAAATTTATTTTTCAAAATTTCAATGAAAAAAATTTCAGGATAATAGCACAGTGCTAGTTTGAATTCAATGCATCATTTCTTTGTTGATGGCGGCCATTTTGAAAGTGGCGAATAATTATGTCCCTTGACTGTACAATTGGAATTTGCACCCGGGTGTAATTTCATTCATATAAATACAGCTTAAGAGTGTAGGCAATCTAATATCCAGGTAGGTTTCAAGATAATGATATATGTACAGGTCACTGAAATACTCTACTTTTTTCTATTATTTTAATTATTATTATATTTTTCACATTTACGCAAAGAAATCTTGTCAGTTGACTAAGAAGGCAAATGAGAGATGCTCATGATTAGCATTTTAATACAGTTATGATAATATGGAACGAAAAGATTTATCAACCTCTTGAAGTGTATGAATATGCTTTCAGGGGAAGCAACTCTGCCAATTTTCTTTTTGCCTACCTTCTCTGTCGGAAAAATGCAAATCCATCCTTTTAAAAATGTGTTTCATAAGGATTTCAAGCAAGCAAGCAAAAAGTCACAAAACTCGTCTACCTTTCAAAAAAAATTGCAAAAAGTGGTGTTGTATCAATTCCCCTTAAATGGAATACCGTATAATGGAAAATTTTCGCGCCGCCAAATTTTCGCGGATTTGTCTCAAAACATGGGATTTAATTTTCGCGGTTTTTAATTTTCGCGGATATATAAATATCCATGAAAATAAAAATTGTGTTTGTCCTGTAAAATATTGGCTTGACTAAAAATTCAAGACGTACAAGAAGAGAGAAACATAAAGAAACTGTAATCACTTTGTTATGGACACATTTGTTTAGATAGAATCGGCTGCTTTTGGAATTGGGTTGATACCCTTCCTTTTTTCAAACACAAAAAAATACACATAGAAATTTGTACAAACCCACGTTAAGTACACAGAAACAGTCAGCTGAAATGTGCTAGCACTTCATAGAATGACTATTGTTCAGGATAAAAGTAAACAGAGCTCACAGTCAGTTAAAAGTAATTCAGTTGTACTTGCATAATCAGGTACAAGTGACCGTTAATCAAGCGAAAAAAGTTACAGCCTGTTCAGATTATAATTACCTGCTAATTACCAGCCAACATAATTGCGCCAAAAATAACAGCCTTATTAGATTTAACAAACTTTTAAGGTTTTGTGGGGCGCTTTGAATACCGAAAACCATATGTTTGGACGATTCAAATATCTTACTACTATTTTGTACACGCTTGGAAAATATTTCGCGGAGTTAAATTTTCGCGGATCGCTACCGACCGCGAAATTCCGCGAAAATTAGGCGACGCGAAAATTTCCCATTATACGGTATTCGACACTGAGTGCATCGTTTCACCTTCATCAGTTTCGCAACCTTATTTATATTGACGTTAGCACAAAGTATGGATATTGAACATGATGTGTGATTTCACGGTTTCTTAGTCTTTCTTGTTATTTTTTTTGTCCCCCGCCTTTTCGAAGAAAAGCGGAGGGACATAGTTTTCGGCTTTCCGTCCTTCCGTCCGTCCGTCCTTCCGTTCCATTAAAGTAGTAGGTACCTTGTGTGCGCAACTCCTCCTACAGTTTTATGCCGATTCTTTCGAAACTTTACAGACGTTTTTGTCATGGTCTGAAGATACGCATGTGGTTTGGATGTAATCCTGAGATTATTTTTTGTCACTTTTTCCACAAGTTGAACTTTGTCATTTTTTAGGCGTTTTTACTATCAAAGTGACTAGATAGTGGGTACCTTGTGTGCGCAACTCCTCCTACAGTTTTATGCCGATGCCTTTGAAACTTCACAGGTGTTTTGGTCATGGTCTAAATGATATGCATGTGGTTTGGATATAATCCTCACATTATTTTTGTCACTTTTTCCACAAGTTGAACTTAGTCATTTTTTAGGCGTTTTTAGTATCATAGTGAATAGATAGTGGGTACCTTGTGTGCGCAACTTCTCCTACAGTTTTATGCCGAGTCCTTTGAAACTTCACAGGTATTTTGGTCATGGTCTGAAAATATGCATGTGGTTTGGATATAATCCTAACATTATTTTTTATTACTTTTTTAGCAAATTGAACTTAGCCATTTTCATACATTTTTACTGTCAAAGTGAATAGATAGTGGGTACCTTGTGTGTTCAACTCCTCCTACAGTTTTATGCCCATTCCTTTGAAACTTCACAGGTGTTTTGATCATGGTCTGAAGATATGCATGTGGTTTGGATATAATCCTCACATTATTTCTTTATCACTTTTTCCACATTTTTAACTTTGCCGCTTTTCCAGCTCAAACACTTAGTGTATATACAGTGGAGACCTAGTTTCCAAGGCGGGGGACATAAATTCGTCGAATTTGCTTGTTATCTTTACAGGAGATATTAGTCATGCGTGTTCAGACCAAACTGCTGAGATTCTCTCCCAACTTTTTCGAAACTTCTCATGGTCGGGGTCCGCAAGATGCTGCTGGTGGCTACATCAAGAGAGTGGCTGACCTGTCAGTTCTTCAAGGGAAATAAATCATACAGAGCGCGGAACAACTCTACCTCTTTGCTGCTGACAATTTAACAAGCACAAAAGAATCAGCAGTCTGATCTCGCCGCATTTTTAGCTCACCTGAGCCAGAGGCTCCGGGGGAGCTTATAGGATGGTAAGGCTCCGGCGTCCGTCGTCCGTCGTCCGTCCGTCGTCCGTCCGTCCACAATTTCAAACGACTTCTCCTCTGAAACCGCTGGGCGGATTGTAACCAAATTTCATATAGAGCCTCCTGGGACCTTAGGAACGAAAAGTTGTTCAAACGGTCCTGGTCACATGACCAACATGGCCGCCATGCCCATATATGGTAAAAACCTAAAAAAATCTTCTTCTCCAGAACCAATAGGCCGATGGCATTGAAACTTGGTATGTAGCATCGGGTACGCGAGTACTACCAAGATTGTTCAAATTATGACCTTGGGTTGACCTCGACCTTTTTTACGATAAGGTCAAATTTGCTTCCTTATGCTTTTATATGGCAAAATGCTACAACATAAGATATCTTGGAAACTGTTGAAGATTTTGGACTGAACATTGGTATCTACAGTCATCTTAATGAGTACATGAAGATTTATGAGTACAAGAGGTCAAGGTCATTCTTTGACCTTTGACCCTGAACTCTCATATTTTCTCAATCTTCTCAAAAGCCACTGGGCCAATTGAAACCAAATTTCATATAGAGCCCTTAGGGGTTGAGGGAACGAAAATTTGTTCATACGGTCCAGGTCACATGACCAACATGGCCACCACGCTCATATATGGTAAAAACCTTTAAAAATCTTCTTCTCCAGAACCAGTCAACCAATGGCCTTGAAACTCAGTATGTAGCATTGGGTACTCAAGTACTATCAAGATTGTTCAAATTATGACCCTGGGTTGACCTTGACCTTTTTTACGGCAAGGTCAAATATGGGAAAATGCTAGAACATGAGATTTCATGGAAAGTTTTGAAGATTTTGGCCCAAATTTTTTTATATACATTCATCTTAATGAGTACATAAAGATTTATGGGTACAAGAGGTCAAGGTCATTTTTTGACCTTTGACCCTGAACTCTCATATTTTGACAATTTCAAACAATCTTCTCAAAAGCCACTGGGCCAATTGAAATCAAATTCCATATAGAGCCTCCAGGGGTTGAAGGAATGAAATTTGTTTAAATGGTCCAAGTCACATGACCACCAAGGCCGTCACGTCCATATATGATAAAAACCTTTAAACATCTTGTTCTCCAGAACCAATTGAACAATGGCCTGGAAACTTGGTATGTACCATTGAGTACTACCAAGATTGTTCAAATGATGACCTTGGCTTGACTTTGGTCATTTTTACGGCAGTGTCAAATATGGTAAAATGCTAAAACATGAGATTTTGGCCTAAAAAGTAGAATATACTGTCATCTTAATGAATACATGAAGATAGGTGAGTAATGGAGGTCAAGGTCAGATTTTATACGTCTGTTTTTTCATGGCATGGCGCTGTCCATCCATCCGTCTGTCCGTCCGTCCGTCCGTCAACATTCTTGTGCGCACCACATCTCAGTACTGACCTTGGCTTGACTTTGGTCATTTTTACGGCAGTGTCAAATATGGTAAAATGCTAAAACATGAGATTTTGGCCTAAAAAGTAGAATATACTGTCATCTTAATGAATACATGAAGATAGGTGAGTAATGGAGGTCAAGGTCAGATTTTATACGTCTGTTTTTTCATGGCATGGCGCTGTCCATCCATCCGTCTGTCCGTCCGTCCGTCCGTCAACATTCTTGTGCGCACCACATCTCAGTAATTGTTTGAGATATCTTGGTGATTTTTTGTAGGCATATATATTAGGAAGTGGCAAAGTGTTGCGTACAGTAATGGTTGCTCCCCCTTTCTTAGTTTCCAAGTTATGCCCCTTTGATTATTTTTTACCCTACTAGTCTTGTGCATTCAATAACTTAGTAACCATTTGGAATATCTTGATGAAACTTTATAGCAATGTGCATGAGTACAAGACAGTATGTCACATATAAGAATGGCTGTTCCCCCTTAATTTTGGAGTAACCTCCCTTTGATTAGTTTTTTTAGGCTAGCCCCATTTCCCCGTTCACTCCATAACTCCTTAACCCTGTGAAATATTTTAATGAAACTTTGTAGGAATGTGTATAATAATGGGGCAGTGTATTATGAGCATGAACCACAACTCTTGCTTACTTCATGAATTATCTGCCCTTACATCAATTTCCATTTTACTCTGTAACTCCACAACCGTTGGAAATATTTTAACAAAACTTAATGATGATGTGTATATTGTCAAGAGAATGTATTATGACCAAGAATGTTACTCTAGTTACTTAATTAATGAATTATCTCCCTTGTTTGACTTTGGCCTTTCTCAACTTCTGTTCACCTTGGAAACTGATTTTTGGTATACTAATAGTATTTGATGTGGTAGATGTTTTGATAACATTTTGGTCATTAATTACAGAGTTCTTTCCTGTTTGTCTGCCTGCCCATCCTTCCATGAACAATCTTGTTCATTCTGTAACTCCTCCATGACAATGAAACAGGCGTATTATGCGCCGCTTGCAAAACTGTTGTTGACCTTTGAACCAGATCTCTCATATTTGACAATTTCAAGCATCTCTTAAAAAGCCACTTGGCCAATTGTAACCAGATATCATATAGAGCCTCCAGGGATTGAAAGAAAAAAATTTGTTCAAACCGTCAAAGTCACATGAAAAACATGGTTGCTAAGCACATGATATATATGGTAAAAACCTTAAGAAATCTTCTGCAGAACCAATTGACCAAAGGCCTTGAAACTTGGTATGTAGCATTAGGTACTTGGGTAATACCAAGTTGATCAATGTCTCTCATGTTTCAACAGTTTCAAGCATTGCCTCAAAAGTTACTTAGCCAATTGTTACCAAATTTCATATATAAGCTGCCTGAGATTAAGGGAACAAAATTTATGTTCAAATGGTCCGGGTCACATGATGAACATGGCTACTATGTCTATATATGGTAACCAGCAAGTAGATGAAAGTGAGATACAGGCATGGCTTTTTAGTATCAGTGTTGGAGTTGTTAACTTCAGTAGAATGATCTGGTTTAGCCTTGATTTGTGGAAATGCACAGACAGAGAAAAAAATCATTCACCTGAATTTTTGTATTTTTAGGAAATTTGGCATTTGCAAATTTATTCCAAAACAATTTTCACTGGTATTTTCCAATTATCAGAACTTTCTAACACTATAAAGTTCTTTATTTGTACATGTACTTTATTTCAAAGTTTTCTTTTGGAATAATTGGCGAGGTTCTTACAGCTCCAAAACTAATTGTGATAGGATTTCGGTTCTTGATTACTGCACTTCCTGTCGTTGTCTTCTATTTATATAATGACATTTAATTCAGTTCCCTTTAATACTTTCAGAGATCCCATGATCTGAAGTCAGGAATGCTAATTGCTAGAGCGCAAAACCCAGATCAAGTTACAACACTGTTGGCAGAAAATGAATTCAAGAATACTTCTTGTTCAAGCCTTTTGAACTCATAAGTCTTGCACTGGCTTATTGGAAAGCGTACCCACAGAGTTATCCATATAACAGTATCATTGTATGGGTCCCTTTGCCAGCAACCATTATTACATTTTTTTTTATTTTTCTTTTTACATTGAAAATTTTAAACATTAGGAATTTTATCTCACCTACCACAGTTTATATCTGTGCAAGGATACTGTTATGTGTAGGGGTAATCACAGGCGTTCGTTCATGTACCGGGTAATAAGTGCCACTGGTGTAAAAATTATGCATGATTCTGACATTATTTCAAACAATTTCTCTTTATTACATCAGCAACAACTGATGTTAATGTTAAAAACATTCTCTAAATTAGTGTTGCTGAATAATAGAGATGATACTTGCACCAGTGCAGTCTATGGGCCTCTTCCTGGAATTTAATTGCCTTGCTGATCATGCAGAATACTTTTTCTGTTGACTTTGTTTTAACTGTTACAGCTTACAATGTATTTGATAATAATACAAATCATAGAAACAATAATAGTCATAATACTTTTTACACTTTTATTGTTGCAATTTATATTTTATTTTTCATCAATAATATATAAAGACAAGTTTTCTCAGTTATTTTTCTGTAAAAATACTGAATATGCCTCTTGTGCACCAAATCTGTCATTAAATTACAACAAACAAATTGTCAAAAACATGAATGTAATAAATCTTGAAAAAATACAGCATGAATAATTTCATAGATAATTCTTTTGGAGCAAATTCAAGCTTAATATGAGCTGTTCTTTTCAACAAATTAAGAATAAAAAAGTAGGGTACATTCTGACTTTCAAAAACTATGGCATGAATAAGTTGTACTGTTTGATAATATCTGTTTCTTTTATAGGTATCAAATCAAGCTTTATATGAACTATTAAATAAACTACTATAAAAGTGTATGATATTATTGGATTGTGTGATATTCTGTGATTGGACATTGAATGTGATATCTTTGCTTGTTGAAGACAGACTTAACAGTAGTGAACTGTGGTTCCTGTTGCTGCAGAAGAGTACATTCATGGTACAGGATGCCTCGAAAGAAGAACTGGAGACGGTCTGAAGCCAGAAGGTTGATTTTGGATAGAAGCTGCAGCAACCAGGCCGGGTTGACTCCTGAGTCAACTCCTAATGTCATGCAGACTTCAGAGTCTGTTATGACCAAGGGCCTCATAGAGGCAAGACCTGTCAGCGTGCAGGCACATCAAAGAAATCATTGTCAATTGACCAAAGGCTATAAAGCAAGTTTTGTAGAGAGACATTGTCAAATAGACACACAAAGTGCAGACCATGATACTGATACCAGTACTGTCCCACATACATTGACTAAAACTAAGGGTCCTTGTTTGACTGTATATGATAATGGAAGTCAACCTTTTCAGCAAATGTCAGTTTTGACATCGTTCGAGTTGGATACTACTAAAAACACATGTATTGGCACATCAGTGACTGATAGTATTCTGCCCAGTTCTTTCATTCATTGTTTTCAGAGCTTAAAACCATTTCATTCAGAGTCATTCATCTGTGGCTCATTTCATCAAGGAAGTGACAGATTCAGTCTAGAGTCTAGGGGAAGCCAGTGTGTGTCAAATGCTCTTTGTGCCCTAATTCATGCTCAGTTTTCAAATACTTTTTCAAGTACTGAGGTAGATCAAATACTTATTGAAGGAGATATTCTATACCAAAAAATCTTATCTTCATTAAAAGCTGAACAGAAATACACAAGTAGATTGTTAACTTTTGATGAAATTCCAGAAAATGTAAATGTCTTCAAAAGAGATATACATATCATAAAGTCAGATGTTGTTTCTGGCATTGCTGTACAGCAATTTGGTAATACATCATCTCAAACTCTTCACCAGTCAATGTACACAGCATTTCAATCCTCTTCATATGTTCTGGTCATGATTGGTGCAATATGTTCTGCAGTATACAAAAACGATGATATGTACACTTTTTTTGATTCACATTCTCATGCTCAAAATGGTCTTTCATCATGCGATGGATATTCAGTTTTAATAAGATTCAGATGTTTAGATGATTTGATCACTTACATGTATGCATTATATGATAGCATGCAAATAAACATGACAACACAGTATGATTTGCTGCCCCTTGCTCTGACATCTACAGAAAATTCTCATGTTGGCATAGATCAGATTGACAGTGTGGTTTCTTCTCAAACACTACCTCTAGCTCAGTCAAGCAATTTAGGGCCATCTTATAGGAGTATGCAGTTTGATTTTTTACCTGAAACAATAAGTGAACATGAATACAGAGTTACTGATCATTCAGAAAATCTTCTGGAAAATTATTTTGAGGATCAGAATATCAGACAGCAAAAGAAAACACATGGTATTCATGTTGAAAAGAGTATGCCTAAGAAAACTTGTGAAAACAAAATGAAGAAAAAGCGTACCGAGTACTATGCAGTATTTAAAAGGAAACAAAGAAGTACAGACTGGTGCAAAAAGTATTGGTGAAAGGGGCAGCCATCTTGGATTGCCTCATTAACTGGTTGTAAATTGTATAGTCTCCCTTTGATTATAAATGATATTCTAATTGAAAAAAAAGCACTGGCAGGCAGGAAATGACATCATAATCTTATGACATCATCAAAATCCCAATAATTTAGCGTCTGCAAGCCTTTAGTTTGTAAACATTGACATGGGTAGAAAAGGTCCTGAAATTTCACCTGAGGTAAGAAAACTGGCTGTGGATCTGCACCAGAATGGGCACAGACTTTGTGAAATTAGTAAATTGTTACAACTACCTTATATGACAGTTTCAAATATTATCAAAAGATTTTTGCAAAGTGGATCTGTGGAAAACAAGGCAAGAAGTGGCAGGCCAAAAGTTGTGACAGACAGGGATTATCGCAAGCTTGAGAGGCTGGTAAAAGTCAACCGCAGAGATTCTTTGAGTGATATAACCTCAAAATTTAATGAAGTCAGGGACAGAAGAGTATCTAAACGAACTGTACAATATCATTTGAACAAACACGGAGTAAACAGAAGAGTGTCAAGGAAGCGTGTAGTGATTCGGGAGGTCAACAGAAAAAAGCGGCTGTCGTGTTGTTTGGAAAAGCGTAGATGGCTTGTGAATGGCAACTGGGACAAAGTAATTTTCTCGGATGAAAGTCAGATCATAATAGGAAACAATAACAGGGTATACATTTGGAGAAAGCGTGGCGAAGGATACAGACCAGACTTGGTACCCTCAAAGGCCAATCGCAAGTTCCAGGTAATGATCTGGGGTTGCATTTGTTGGAATGGTGTGGGGACTCTAGCAAAAGTGACAGGCAATATCAACTCGGAAAAATATAAAGAAATACTTGAAGACAATATTTGGCCAGTTATAGTTAGATATTTTCCAGATGATCAGTATTATTTTCAGGATGACAATGCCCCAGTGCATAGATCTAGGGTATTACAGGAAAACAGAGTCACTAACAATCTAAAATCCATTTCTTGGCCTGCTCAGTCACCTGATCTGAATATAATTGAAAATATCTGGCTGTACATTAAAAGAAAACTTGCTTACAGACACCATGTTATAAACAGTGACACTGATTTGTTCAGAGAAATTCAGATAATCTGGATGGATATTCCCACTGCATATATTCAGAGCCTATATTTATCCGTTCCCAGAAGAATAATGTCAGTAATTCGACTTAAAGGACACTTGACGAAGTATTAAGGTAAGACTGTTACCACTACGTTTGTTTCGGTTAAAATTCTGCCATTTTTTTGTCCATTAAAACTCTGTAATTAAAACTAAGCAGAATCCAAGATGGCCGTCATTTCACCAATACTTTTTGCACCTGACTGTAAGTCAGCTTTTACAGAAAAAGAAAAAATAAATCAGCTTGCCTCAAAACAGTCTGCTAGAAAGAAGCCAGCTTTTAAAGAAAAAGAAAGGGTAAATCAGCTTGCATCAAAGCAGTCTGCTAGAAAGAAGCCAGATGTATTAGCACAAGAATGTGCCAAGAAGCAGTGTGCCAGACAAAACCAAGTTTTTAAAGAAAAAGAAAGGGTATACCAGCTTGCATCAAAGCAGTCTGCTAGAAAAAAGCCAGCTTTTACAGAAAAAGAAAGGGTAAATCAGCTTGCATCAAAGCAGTCTGCTAGAAAGAAGCCAGATGTATTAGCACAAGAATGTGCCAAGAAGCAGTCAGACAGACAAAACCAACATTTTAAAGAAAAAGAAAGGGTAAATCAGCTTGCATCAAAGCAGTCTGCTAGAAAGAAGCCAGATGTATTAGCACAAGAATGTGCCAAGAAGCAGTGTGCCAGACAAAACCAATTTTTTAAAGAAAAAGAAAGGGTATACCAGCTTGCATCAAAGCAGTCTGCTAGAAAGAAGCCAGATGTATTAGCACAAGAATGTGCCAAGAAGCAGTCAGCCAGACAAAACCAAGATTTTAAAGATAAAGAAAGGGTATATCAGCTTGCATCAAAGCAGTCTGCCAGAAAAAACCCAGGTATATTAGTGAAAGAATGTACACAGAAGAAGGCATACAGACAGGACCCAGATTTAAAAGAAAAAGAGAAGATATATCAGCTAGCTAGTAAGCAGAGGCAAAGGCAAAAACCTTTCTTTTTGGAATGTGAAAGAATTGCTAAGCAGCAGCGTAGGCAAGAAAAAAGAAAATTAGAAGATACACCTGAGCTGAACATGGAAAACAAAAGGCAGAAAATTGCTGAAGAAAATTCACATGAAATTGAGCCACGTGAAGTACATGATAGAAAAAGACATGAAAGTATAGCAGAATGTCTTAAACAATTTCATGAAAATATAGCAGTAGGACCTCTGTTTGTTTGTACTTGCTGTCACCAAACATGGTTTCGAAAAAGTGTATCATTGCTAAAAAACACTAACATTATGAAGTGCAGTATGAATTATTGCACAAAACTAAAATCAGTTCATAGTGAAGAGTGGATATGTCACACTTGTTTGTCAGCATTAAAAGATGGTAAAGTTCCCAAACTGTCAGTTGCCAATGGAATGAAATGGCCAACCAAACCTTCAGAGTTAGATTTGCACCAGCTTGAAGAAAGATTAATAGCGCTGCGTATTCCTTTTATGCAAATTAGAGAACTGCCACGTGGTGGTCAGTATTCACTTAAAGGAAATGTAATCAATGTACCTGTTGATATTCAGCCCACTGTGAACTCTCTTCCAAGACCTATGGATGAAAATTTTACAATTGCCATCCAGTTGAAGAAAAAACTGTCATATAAGAAAATAGATTTCAAAGAAAATGTAAGACCAATGAGAGTTCTGACAGCATTACACTGGCTTCTAACTAATAGTGATATGTATAAAAATTCAGGCATTACAGTTGATAACAGCTGGTTCCAATCAGTAACTGAAAGTGCAGAGGATACTGTAAAAGAGTTTCTGGAAATTTCAGTGCAAAATACAAATCCTGATACTGACATAAATGATTCAATGCTGGAAGAAGATAGAACTGTTCCTTTGGTACCTAAAATTAGGGAAAAGGGTGATGGGTATGAATCAGATGGATTCAGTGAGGTAGATTGTAATGAGCATGTTGGAAATGTTGATACCTTGGTGGATGATGCTAATATTGAAAATAAGTTTGATCAAGTGTTGACCTTTGCCCCTGGAGAAGGACGACATCCCCTTAGTTTGTATCAAGATACAGATGCAGAGTATTTATGTTTTCCTACTATTTTTTGTGGTCAGAGGCGTCCTGATAAGACTGAGAGAACAACTTTAGTTCATTACAGTGACATTGTTAAATGGGAGCTACGAAGCATTGATAGAAGAGCTGCTCAGTCTGTTCCAAACATTTTCTTCAAGCATAAAAAGCTTCAAATGAAACAAATAAGTGACAAAGTTAACTTAGCTGTAAGAAGATGTAAAAATAAAGGCAAGAACATTACAGCAGCAGAGGCAAGAGATCCAGCATATTTGGAGAAACTAGTGAAACTTGACGAAGGTTACTGTATTTTTCGCCAGCTTAGAAATTCTCCAGCTTATTTAGAAAAAAGGAAGAAAGACATATTTGCAATGATTAGGCAACTGTCTTTACCTACTTGGTTTATATCTTTGTCAGCTGCTGATACTAGATGGAATGATCTTCTGAAGATGTTAGCAAAATTGAATGATGAAATGGACTATTCAGACAAGGATGTTGAGGCTTTAACTTGGCAAGAGAAAACAAGACTTGTTCAGAAAGACCCAGTAACTTGTTCAAGATATTTTGATCACAGAGTACAAGAATTCTTGAACACTGTCCTTAAAAGTGAACTTGAACCTATTGGGAAAGTGATAGATTTCTTCTATAGAGTGGAATTTCAGCAACGTGGTTCTCCTCATATCCACATGCTTATTTGGATTGAAAATGCACCTAAATTGGAAAAAAATGAGGATGAAGAAATAATTCAGTTTGTTGATAATTACCTTACATGCAGTATTGAAGATAAAGAAATTGGGGAGCTTGTTGAACTTCAGTCACATAAACATTCAAAGTCATGCAGAAAGAAAGGAAAGGCAATATGTAGATTTGGATTTCCTTTGCCTCCTCTTCCAAGAACAATGTTATTGCATCCTTTGGATGAAGAAATTGAAAAATATAAAAAGAAACACTCAGAACTCCAGAAATCAATGAATGAGTACAAAGATGTCTCTGAAATTGGATTTGATGATTTTTTGGAGCAAGTTGCCAAGATGGACTTTGAAAATTACATCAAGTGTATAAGAAGTTCACTCAGTGCTCCAAAAATTTTCCTCAGGAGGAATCCAAATGAGATGAGAATTAATTTGTTTAACAAAACAGTTCTTCTTGGTTGGAAGGCAAATCTTGATATTCAGATGGTTCTTGAACCATACGGTTGTGCAGCATATGTTGTTGGCTATATAAGCAAATCTCAAAGAGGCATGAGTGCACAGCTTGATGCAGCAGCAAGAGAAGCTCGCAAAGGTAATTTTGATATAAAGAAACAAGTAAGACATATTGGAAATGTGTTTTCAAACTGTGTTGAAGTGAGTGCACAAGAAGCAGTATACCTTGCTTTGCAGATTCCTTTAACAAAAGCTACAAGGGAGATTGTTTTCATCAATACCTCCATCCCAGAGGAAAGAGTATTTTTACTGAAATCTAAATCTGTGCTTGATGAACTTCCTGCTGAATCTACTGACATAGAAGCAGACAATATAATTCAGAGGTACGCAAAACGACCTAGAAAACTTCAGAAATTCTGTTTGGCAGATTATGTCTCTACAGTTGTTATTGTTTATCCTAAAGGCAATAGCTTACCTGAAAGGGCTGAAGATATAAATGAGGATGATGATAATTCAAATGATTCTAGTGATGAAAATGATGATGTTGATAATGATGAGAGTGTTGAATCTAAAAATCATGGATCAGATTTGCTATATGTAGCAAAGAATGGGACAAAGTATAAACATAGGAGAGTTCCTAGAATAATACGTTATGTTAGGTATGATATAAAGAAAGACCCAGAAAATTACTACAGAGAACGACTTATGCTGTTTATGCCCTGGAGAAACGAAGCAAAAGATTTGTTAGGCTCCTTTGAAACGTATGAAGCTCATTACAATTTCTTGAGAACCGCTCTTGAATCTAAACGCAACCAGTATGAACATCATATTGAAGAACTTGAGCTTGCAAGGCAAATGGCAGAAGAGGAAGATGCTTATGATGAGATAGCACCAAATGCAGAACATGAAAACAGAGAAGCAGAAGAAGAAGGTGAAAGAGAAGCTGAAAAATTTGTATATTTTAATCCAGATAGAGTAGTAGAACATCGACAGTATGATATTGGTATAGAGATACAGGCTGCTTGCTCAGTGCCATCTGTAGAAATAAATGGAGTCATGTTACCCGATGAACAATACTTAAATTTGCTCAGGAGTTTGAATTTGAGACAAAGAGAATTTTTTAACCATGTATTGTATTGGATGAAATGCAAGGAAGAACCACTGTACGCTTTCTTGTCAGGTGGAGCTGGGGTTGGCAAATCTGTGCTCATTAAAGCACTGTATCAGAGTCTGTACAGATTTCTGAATTTAAGAGAAGGAGAAAATCCTGATGATATTAGAGTTCTTCTTTGTGCATACACTGGCAAAGCTGCATATAACATTAATGGTGTCACCATTGCTTCTGCTTTCTTAAAGAAGTTCAAACAAGGTAGTGAACTTTTGTCAGCAGATGAACTGAACACATTCAGAGTGAAATATAGACATTTGAAAGTGATTATTATAGATGAAATCTCTATGGTAGGAACAAACACACTGACCTTTCTAGATACACGTTTGCAACAGCTCACTGGAACAAAAGTCAGTTTTGGTGGTTTAAGCATCATTGCTGTGGGAGATTTGTACCAGCTTATGCCAGTATGTGACAAGTGGATATTCAGGGACCCATCAAAGGGTGCTTCAGCTCTAGCATATAATTTATGGAAGGATTATTTTAGATTGTATGAATTGGTTGATATCATGCGACAAAAAGATGATGTTGACTTTGCTCAGATGCTAAATAGGCTTCGACAGAATGAGCTGACAGAAGATGACAAAAATGAATTGAAGAAACATACTGTCAATGCCAATATGACAAATTATCCAAAGGAGGCTCCTCATTTATTCACTGAAAATAAGTTTGTAGATAGACACAATGAGAATTATTTGAATAGATTAGCAGAAGAGAAAGTTGTTATCCCATGTCATGATACAGTTGTTTCTGCAAATATTTCCTTAAAGAAAAGCACGAAACTCATTGAAGCACTTCCAGATGATTCAAACAAAACTGCTAATTTGCAAAAGCTGTTGACAGTAGCAGTTGGAATGATTTATGATATAACAGTCAATGTCAATGTAGAAGATGGTTTGACAAATGGGTCTACGTGTATTGTCAAATTCATTGAGTACAGAATGGAAGGCACAAATCGTCCCAGTATTATATGGGTTTTGTTTCAAGATTCTCAAATTGGCCAGTCAACTCGTGAGAAATTTTCTAATAGGGGTTTGTACAGTACAAACATAGATAAAGCATGGACTCCGATATTTGACATAGAACGAACATTTATTTACAACTTCAAAACATACCAGAGAATTCAATTTCCTTTGAAACCATCAGCAGGTAAAACTATTCATAAAGCTCAGGGATCTACAGTTGATGAAATTGTAGTAGACTTGTCTCAAACGAGACTCAGGAAACAACCACATATTCACTATGTTGCTCTTAGTAGAGTGAGAAAACTAGAGAATTTATATATTTTGAATTTGAATGAAACTGCCATGGCAGTGGATGAACAAGTGAAAATTGAGATGCAGCGGTTAAAAACAGAAGCACCTCTTGAATTGTGTTACATTCCATTATATAAAGTTGATTCACACAAGATCAAAATTGCATTCAATAATGCAAGGTCCTTACATAAGCACTTTAAGGACATTGAATTTGAGCCAAATGTTTTGTCAGCAGATGTGATTGGGTTTGCAGAATCCAGGCTATGTGCAAGAGATGATAGCAATCATTTTGCTCTGAAGAATTTCAAACTTTTGAGATTGGATGAAGCAGAACTTGATTCTGGGAACAGGCCATACCATGGGCTTGCTTTGTACATCAAGGATTATTTTGAAATTGAGAGAATTGAAAAATTCCATTCTGACACATGCGAATTCATGTTGGCTAGCATGTACAGCAGTATAAAGGGATGTTTCCAAGTTGTATACTTCTACAAATTCCCTAAAAGTGTGCAGATGGATTTAAGAAATGATATTCAGCATCATCTCACCCCCTTGGTAGATATGCATACCAAATTAGTAATAATTGGTGATTTTAACATACATTCAAATGCCAACACTTCTACATTTGTAGATTTCATGAGGAAACAATTTAAATGTGAGCAACACATCAATCAGTCAACAACTGATTCTGGATCGGTGATAGATCTTATTTTTACAAACTGTCCAGCATCCAGTGATGTTATTG